>JANPWX010000011.1:6742694-6754383 GCA_024734555.1 Trochalopteron elliotii
GGGGGAGAGCCGAAGGGTTTCGCTCCCCAGAAGCGGGACCCCGGCGATGGAGGGGCGCCGGGAGGTCCCGCCGGCTCCCCGCTCCCCTCCGCACCCCCGGGGCGGCCGGGGCTGGGGAGCCCGGGGGCGCCGGCCCCGGCCCTGGGGAGGAATGGGGTCCCGGTCGACTTTTTCCACCGCTCCCCTCCCTTCTCTCGCTTCTTCTCCCTCTTTCTTCTCCTCTTCCCTCTCCCCAGCTGCACGGCGCGCTCCAAGTCCGGCCCCGCTCCGCTCCCCTCGCCTCCCCCAAAAACGCCCTTAAAGGCAACCGGGAGCCTGACTCGAGCAGCTGGCCCTGGGTTAGGGGTGCCGGCAGATGAGCACACCCCCCCCCCCCCCCCCCGACACAAAGCACCCCCCACACACCTCCGCCACCTCCCCCTTCAAAGCTGCTCGCACCCGGTGCCGAGGGGCCGCGGCGGGCGGCGGGGTGCAGCGGGGTCGGGGCCTTATCGCCCCGCGTGACGCCACCGGCGTCCCTGTGCCCTTGGCGGGGGGGTGGCAGGGACCGGTGTGTGGGGCCCTGCTTGGGGCCTGCCTGGCACCCCCTGCCTCAACCTGGTGCCCCCCTGCCATATGCGGGACCAAGTGCCCAACTAGTGGTCCCTGGGTGTCCCACACCCCCGGTGTTGGGGAGGATGTGAAGATTTATCAGCCCGCCTCAACTAAAAATCAAAGCCAAAATGTGGGAAAAGCCCTGTCTGTCCCTCAGCATGTAAAGTCATGCCAGTCCCAGCTTGCCTGTCCCAAACCTGGAGTGTGCCCCCTGGCCTTCCTCCTGTCTCCCTTCCTCCTTCTTGTCCTCCTCAGGGAGCTGCATCTCAATGGATGGAGGCCTGGTCTCCCTTGCTGCCCCTGGGACAACCCAGCCCCAGCCCTGCTGTACAAGCAAGTGCTCAGTGCCAGGAGACCCCAGAAGAAAGAGGGGAAGCCCACCAGCAGTGGCCCAGAAAGTGGTGAGCTGGCCAGGGAGGCGGTGAGCCAGGCACCCGGCCCAGTGCTGTTGACATTTTCTCACCCAACGCCTCCCCGTTCCTGTTTGCATTTCCGTCCTGAAGCTGTGGGCTCAGCCAAAAGGCTGGAACTGGCTCTGCTGGAGCGGTGCAGGACCCCAACACCCCTCCTATACCTCACCAACCCTTCAAAAGTCACCAGGGAGCGGTCTGTGTTAAGGGGCTCTCCCACTGCCCACTTCCAAGTCCCCCTAAGGGACACCACCCCTGTGAGTACACTCCAGTTCAAGGAGATCTTTCCCAGTCCCTCCATGCCTTAGTTTCCCTCCATGCCACAGCAACCCAACACTGCCATGGGTGGGAGCACCAAAAGGCACTGTGGACCCCTCCTGCTGCCAAGGACAAAGCACCAAAACATCTCTGGAGGGCATCTCCTCATGTCCCTCCCAAGCAAGAACCAGCCAGCCCTTCTGCCCTCCCCAGCACTCAACAGCACAGGGTCAGATCCCAACAGCCACCACTCTAGGGACAACATCCCATGGCCAAGATCCACTGACACCCCTAAACAAGTCCCAGGCCAGGATTCATTGACACCCCTAAACAAGTCCCACCATCACCACAGCCCACAAAAACCAGGCATCCCAAAAAGATGGGAGTGCTGCAACAAGGATGGAGGGGCAACGAATATCCTGCACCAGCAGAGCACAGCATGGACCCCAGCCCAGCTCCAACACAGACCCCTGCATAGGCCCCAGAGCCCAAACTCCTCAGGAGGAGGCCACAGGATGGCTCCCAGGCCCTGGGAAACATCAGCAGAGGAAGAGCTGGGGTCAGATGGGAAAGTATCAGCAACTGAATGGGATGGGAATGAGTGGGTGAGCGAAGGGCACTGATAGCACATCCCTGTCCTGGTCCTCTGTCCTGGTCCCCGGGGCAGTGACAGGAACTGTCCCCTGGGGACATGACGTGTCCCTTTCACAGGACACAGCCAGAGAAGCCCTGACAACATCCTTGAACTACAGTTGCCAAAGTACCTCCCGGAGCCATAGGGTCAAAGTGCCAGTGGGAGCAAATCCAGCGGTCTGCAAAGTGGTTCCAATGACTCCCAGCCCTGCAGACAAACCACCCCTCACATGAAAAAGCTCCTCTGCAACCCAAAACAAACACCCTTGAACATCATTACCCCAGATGTCATTGGAAGAAAGGAGACCTGGGAACCAGGCACCCAGGTATGGTTCATCTCCAGAGATTAAAGCACACAGGAGATAAGCCCCAGTGCAGGGTCTGTAGAGCCCCTCTGGAGCCAGACCTTTCAGCTGTTTTGGGATCACTGCCACCTGTTGGAGGGTCCTGAGAGTCCCCAGGGACGCAGCACCCTTCCCAGGGCAGGTCTCAGGAGGAGTGACCATGGGGGATGCAAACTGGTCTGGGAAGGGAGAAAATTAGTGGGGACCCTGCTGGACCCTGCTTCCCACCATGACAGGGCTCTGGGAAGATGGATGCAGCCCTGGCAGCTGCCAAGGAGGGAGGCTGGTGGTCCCCACTGCTTCAACTGACACCTCTCAGGCCAGTCCTGGCCTGTGCTCACCAGTGCAGCAAGCACAGGCAGCCTCAGCATCCCCTCTCCCCTACCCATCCTCTCTGTGCAGCACCCCGAGGGTGCAGAGAAGGGCCCCAAGTCCTCCAAGCAGCCGAGCCGGCCCCCCACTGGAGCTGAGAGGCCAAATATTTGGGCAGTGACGTAAAGAAGGGGGAAAAGGAAAGAGGCAAGGAAAGAAAAAAAAAAAAAAAAAAACCTCCAGGACCTGCTGCATAAATACAACCTGGCACAGCACCGGGGCAGGGCTGCACCCCACAGCCCCACAGCCCCCCCTCCCTCCACCCCAGCTGGGCCCATGCCAGGGTCAAGGACATATTCCTGCACTATTCCTTCCCTCCCCCGCCCCGCCCACTCTGTTGTGGAGACCAGGGGTGTTGCTAATTACCTGTGCCAAAGCACTGGGGGGGTGGCTTTGAGTGGGGACACTGGGGACAGGGACCTGACGGGCAGCTCCCGTGTGACCAGTACGTCATCCCCTCAACAGCACAGGGAGGAAGCAGAGTGGCTGGGGCAGGGAGCAGGGACCAGATGGCCACAAGTCCCATAGCAAGAGCCTACCAAGCTGGGACATGGATGTCCCCTCCTTGCAGCCTTTGTTTCACGCACAGCCAACAGGAGCCTGCAATGCACAGCCTGGCCATACCCCCCAACACTCCCTGGGCCCCTGGACATGGCACAGCTGGAGGGTGCTGATCACCAGGAGTCAAGCCTTCCCAGAAGCGTCCAACCACTGCTAGCCTCAGTTTCCCTTCCTAGTTTTGACTTGCTTTACAAGCAGGGAATATCCCCAGCCCCAGCTGAGGGGTGGCACGTCCCCTCGCCACCACCACCATACCCTGCCATGAGTCCTACAGCCGTCCAAGGTCCCGTCGACGCCGTGGGCACTGGGAGCGATTGCTCTGGCCAGGACATGCCTCGCTGCCCAGCCCTGGCCCTGCTCCAGCCCCTGGTTTAATGATGGACAAACCTGCCCCCTCTGGAGTCCCATCCCAGGGGGCACTTGAAAAACAACCCAGGCCTGGCATAAGGCCAGCGGGGATGGATGGCAGTGAACTGGGAGCACACGCATGTGACCACCCGCCTGTGTGCGAGCATGCTTGCACACACAGATGGATGTTCTTGCACACATGTGCATTTCCCTGCAGCTCGTGCACTTGTGCATGCATCTGTGAGCACACAAGGTCATACACACACACACGTTCACACACACAGGCACACACACACGTGGCCCAGCAACCTGGCATGGCTCCAATACACACTTTCAGCTCCCCAGGGAGAGACACTGTGGGGACAACCCCTAGACCCCCTTGGCCCCATGCTGTGTGATGTTCCTCAGTTTACCCTCTTGGCACAGCCCAGCACCCCCACTCCCCCAGCACTGGTGGGCCCCTGGGTGGCAGGGGTGAGCAGGGCAGGCTGGAGCCTTGCCAGGCCCAGGGGCTGGCACAGGCACCATTTCCCAGAACCAAGCACCAGCAATCACCAGCCGATTCAGCAGCCAAACACCACAGCACTTCCTGTCCCCCAGCCAAACCATCCATCATGGGGCCAGCTCCCACTACGGGAAACAGCATAGTCCCCATCCTTTCCCAGCCTCTCAACCAGCAGCATGGCAAAATCCAGCCACAATCAGAATGTAGGCATCCTGGGGGACGGGGACACTCCTAGGGTATCCCTTGATTTGGGACATGCCTGCATGGCCCCACTGCTTAGAGCATCCTTGGTCAGGAGAGCAGTGTCACCACCAGATCCTGGCATTGCCACCACAAAGCACCCACAACACAGGCTTACCCACGCTTGAACACAGGCACAGAAGTACTGCACCCCACACCATGTTCCCTGCCTCCTGCTGCCCCTAGGCAGGGCTCAGTGACTCAGTTTCCCCACTTTTCAAAGGAAGATATACCCCCAGCTTTGGGCAGGCAGTTTTGGTGCAGGGAAGGAGGGAGGGGGCAGGCTGTGTGTGTCACATACATACCAGTGTCCATCCATCCAACCGTCCCTCTCGGAGAGAGGGAGGGAGGCTTGCTAAGCAAGGAAAAATCCCTGAGCAGAGGCACAGGGCGCAAGAAGGGCCTTACATGGGCATGGGAACAGTGTTGTGCTTCTCAGCTGATGAGTGTGCAGCTGCCCTGGCCCCTCCACAGCCACCCACGGGCACCAGGCATCCCACTAGCATCACTGATAGCACAGGGCAGAGGGTTCTACCACTGTTCCCCCACTGTCTTTCAGGCAGGATGGGAACTTGAGGGATGCAGGTCACTGCCAGGGCACAGGTCCTGCCCTCCCTGCTACAGCTCTGCTTGCTCCCTGTCTTCTCATGCTCACCAGCACCTCAAAAGTTCCCAGGTGTCCCCACATACACTCCAGTGCCCCCCTCCCCTTATCCCCATCACACCCATGGTACCACCTGGCACCCCACATTGATTTCCAGCAGTACAACTCTTTACACCCCACCCACACCCCCATCTCTCCCCACTCCAATATACCTGAGGTCCATTTGAGGTTTGTAAGTGGGGGCTTTCCCCCAGCTGGGCCAGGATGCAGCTAGCTGGGAGCTGGCCATGCTAGGGGGCAGAACAAAGAGGTGGAGCAAGTCTCAGGGAGGTAAATATGGGGATCAAAGAGCAGACACTGCCAATAGCGTGGCGGGGCAGACTCCAGGACCAGAAGACATCAGAGCCAGGGGACACCAGGACCTGACAGCAAATCCAGGGAAGGAAGAGGAAGCATTGCAGAGTGCAGCTACCAGCACTTTGGGGGTGAGTCCGTCTTCCCTCTCCAAAGTATCCTGGAGGTGCAGGGGTTAAATGTAAAAGACTTCAGGTATACAAGAGGCCATTTTTGCTCCATGCCAAGCCCCCTCCCCACATGCACTCTCCCCGGAGACCCTACAATAACAAGCCGGCGTGTGAGTCAGCTGGCCATTTGCCCGACCGGAGGAGCCCCTCCCTGGGCGCTGGCCCAAAGGAGCTCTGCGGAAGGCCCCTGGCCCTGGCCCCATGCACACTCCCCCCAGCAGCAAACCCCTTGGCTAGCTGGCCCCACCGAGGGGGCTCCAGCTTCCAGCGAGCGTGGGAAGGGTGATGGAGGCTAATGAAATGCAGCCGGCTGCAAGAGTGAGCCACGGGCTGCTCCTGCGCAGTCTGTCCAGATGCTGGGAGCCTGGTATGAACCCCCTGTTGCTTTACAAGCCCCTATCAGGGAATCCCCACCGGGTTCACACCCAGACACACACACTTCCTGACACTCCCTCCTGCCTGGAAACCACTGCCAGATGCTCCCTGCCACCGCCTACCCCGGGGATACCACGGGCATCCCCTCACCACACGCCCCTTCCAGCTCTCCCCACAGCACCCCGGCAAGGCCAAATTCTCTGACCTCAGCCTTCCTGGCATCTTTGGCACAGGCTGCCTGGGGTGACACAAGGTCCTGGGGTGGCCCAGAGTTGACAGATGATCCTGGAGCTGGCACAGCTCCACTGAGCCTCCCAGCCACCTTCACCCAGCCCACTCAAGGCCCAGAGTACCCCACAGCCCCCACTTCCAAGGGCCCAGCTGGGGCTCAGTGCCAGGGCTGCCTCCAGCGCCTGCCCTGCACCGCCACCCATCCCGTGGCACCCTGCAAAGCCCAACCATGCCCGGCCTCTGGCACCGCACCCCCACTTTCCTCTCCCTCCCTGCCCAGCTGGGCACAGGCAATAGGCATGGGAACAGGCATGTCCCAGCCTACGCTGTCTGCCTGGGGCATGCCAGCCTCTTCCCGCCCAGGATGCCAGCCCCAGAGGTAGCTGGCATACATGCCTCCCCAGGGATTAGGAACATGAAGCCTCCCCTGCCCCGGCAGCGCAGTGATGGGCACCATGCCCACCTCCAGCTCCTCGGAGAACCTGGTTTGCTGTAGGGTCCCCCTCTGCCAGTTCAGCAGCTGGATAGACAGACACCACTGGGCATCCTCAGTTCCACTGTCTCCTGCCAGCAAGATCCGCCCCCAGCTGGGCATCAGCAGAGGTGCTCAGCCTGTGTGCATGCTGCTGGCAGCGCTCGGCCCCGGCGCATGGCACCCACGTGCAGCAGCACTCACCCTGGCAAAGGGCACCCCGCTCCAGGCACTGGGGCACAGATACCTGCTGGTGTGCTCTGAGAAGGGCTGCATCCCAAAACCCAGCCTCGTACACAGACAGGTGCATGCTGTCAGTGACCAGGCAGCAGGATGGCACTGTCAACCTCACCCGGCAGTGACACCAGTGCCACCATGACCAGCCCAGAGCCAGCAGCCCATTTGGGTGCCCATCCAGTAGGGTCAGCTGGCATGGACCATGGCATCCTCCCTCTGAGTCCCCAGCACCCCCAGGCAGGGTTGGGGACACCTCAGGACACTGGCCTTACCTTTGATTGGCATTTGGTGTGGCAGGAGAGCTTGCAGCCTGTGGGGGAGAGAGAGGAGGCAGGGTTATTGGAGGCAGGAGGGGGAGCAGTGCTGGGGGGCAGTCTGCAGGCACCCCACATGCAGGGCAGGAAGGGAGGGCACCCAACACTGCAGGGCACAGAGCACCTTGGCACTGGGCACTGGCTGCCAGGACATGCACATGCGTGCAGGGACGCCCACACCTCACACTGGTGCACATACATTCCAGGTGGCACCAGCACAGCACTGCAGCAGGCACACAAAACGTGGCTCTGGGGCACACACAGTGCCAACATGCCAGTGAGTGTGCACACATGCAAGTCCCAGTGCCCAGGCTGAACAGCATGAAGGGAGACCATGCACAGAGAGGTCTCATGGGGCCTCTCATGGACACTGGCATGGCTGCGAGCACCACAGGGGTGCTGCCATTGTCTGTGGTCCCTCCCTCTTTTCCATGCACTGCTGTTGCACACTTTCACCCACACCCCCACGGAGGTCATGTGCTCATGGGCATTACAGGCGTGTTTGCCATTGCTGGGGACACGCACTTGCACAAGGTACCACTATGCTGCCTGGGTAGCCCTACAAAGACACATGTGCCATCCATCCCCAGGGGACACAAGAGTGTCCCCACACAGCATGGCCCAGGCCATGGCCGCACCCCAGTCCCTGTTCCCCTTGGGCCTGTTTCCTGCAGCACAGGAAGCCTCATTGTTCCCGTTTCCTGTGTCCGCCCCTCGCACGGGGCTCAGCGACACCACACACGTGCGAGGGCTCTCGGCCCTGCCTGTGACCCACTGGGTGCCACGAGCAGCAAGCACAGCTCAGGGGGTGAGCACCCACGTGTGTGCAGACCCACACCCATGTGCACATACGTGGTGGACTCTGCACACTCACTGCACATGCGTGAAGCTGACACACAGCCACGTACATGTGCAACACCTCAGTGTCTCCACGGGCCACCCTTGCCTCCCAGCCACCTTCCCACCCACAAAGGCACCACACCTACTTTCTCACAGCCACAGCTCTCCCTCTAACACACAGACACACGTGCGTGCACAGGTTGGCACAGGCACATGTTCCCACACTCAGATCCTCGTGCATGCAGGCATACACACACATCCCCGATGTCCTGACCTCCCTGGCATGTCCCCATGCACGCGCATGCCCACGGCCCCAGCTCACCTCTGCAGGTGCTGCCCTGGCGCGTGATGGCCTGCCGGCAGATCCCACATGCCTTCACCTTCTTGAAGCTCGTCATCTTGAAGGTGTGTGCTGGAGGGGCCTCCAGGTCCTGGGGCTGGGGGGAACATGGGGCTTCGTCAGTGGGAACAAGGTGGCACCAAGACCCAGACACTCAACTCTAACCTGCCTGTTTCCTCTGGGCGGTGGTTCATCCTCCACCCATGTCCCCCACACCTCTTCACCTGTGGCTGTGTCCTCTGCAGCTGCGGTACAGGGTATGGGCTACAGGACATGGGGTCCAGGGCAGGGGATCGGGGGGATGGGGTGGGAGATAGGGGGTATAGGCGAAGGGGGAGGGGGGCGGGTGAAAACTGCCTCCATCCCTTTAAATAGTCTCTGCCGCCCCCTGGCGGAATGTGCCTGTGTGTAGTGTGTGTGTGTGTGTGTGTTCACATACATTTCTGCTTGTGCAAATATACATATGTGTACATGTGTGTGCACACAGAAGTGTGTATTCCACATACCGTGTGTGTGCACGTGCAGACTGTGTGCACAGATGTGTATGTGTGCACATGCGTGTGTCTGTCCTGTTTGTGTCTGTGTGTGCACTGTGTGTGCACTGTGTGTGCACATACACAGTGTGCACATGTGTGTGCAGATATATGTGTGTGTATGCACAGATGTGTGCACACTCATGCCTCCCTGCAGGTCAGTACAATTCCATGTGTCCCTGTGAACACCTGCCCATGCACAAGCGTCTCTGTGAACATGTGTGTGTGGGCACAACTGTGTATGTCTGCACACACAAGGGGTGAAGATGCTTGAATGCACGTGTGTGCAAACTCGTGTGCATGTGAGCACATGGGAATGTGCACAGATAAACATATAGATAATACATGCTATGTATTTGCACGCGTGTGTGTGTAAGTACACAAATATGTGCACAAAAACCTATGTGCACACTCAGGTACGTGTGGGTGCTGTGAGTAGGGTGCCCATGCTGGGAGTGTCTCACTGTCATGCTGTGTTTTGGGGTACATGCCAGGCAGCATGTGCTGAGGTGTCTCTTGGAGGGGTGTAAAGGGGGCGCAAAGCCCCCTGAGCATGGGCAACCATGCCCACCCTGTCTGGCACAACCCACAGAGAGAGGAAGCTGATGCCACGAGTGTGACTGCATGCAGGATGGATCCAACCTGTGCAAGCATGTGTGTTCACATGGGAGTTAAGGACAGGGAGGGGTCTTGGCACAGCTGCAGGCAGCCAGTGTTCCTCTCAAACCCCAGTTGACTTTTTTTTGGTGGGGGGAACAACCCTTGGCAGCACGCCAGCCCTGCCCACCCACCCACTGCCAGATGAAGACGTGAGCCCCTGTAAATCCGCCTTTTCATGCCAAGACTAATGAGATTAAGCAGAGGCCCGGTGGCCCCCCCTTGTCTTGGCGCCCCGCTCTCCTCCAGCCCACTGCACCAGAGCCAAAAAGGATGGTGCCAAAGCGTCAGGGGGCCGGGTACCTCCCCACAAAATTCTCTGCCTCAGTTTCCCCAGTGAAGATAGGAGATGGGCCATGCATGTGCACTGCATGCCCACGTGTGTGCAAACACCCTGGGGCTGTGAGGGTGCTGCGTGTGCAACATGCCATTGCACTGCATGCACATGCACAGCTGCAAGTGTGCATGTCCCCACCAGCAACAGCAGCAGCAGTGGCATGGGCACATTGTTCCCATATGCAGGTGCATGTGCCACCACACACATACACAGATTTGTCCATGTGTGTGCAAGCCCCTCTTCCCTGGGCACCTGCTCCCACAGGGCCACTCATGGGTGGTCCCTTGGCAGCCCCCAAAACTGGTGCCACCCTACAGGGTGGGTGTGTACACAGACACACACACGTGTGTGTGCTCAGACATGGCGTCACCCACCAAGCAGCCGTGGGAAAAGCTCCCCCTGGACAGGGGCTCCCACGCCGCAGTTGCTGGGTGACAGCAAGATCTAATGATGCCATGAGCTCCTTTGCATATGCAAAGCAGCATCATTGCTGCAGGGTGCCCCGAGAAGAGGCCTTGCCCCCTGCTCCCAGGGACCCACTGGGATGCCCAGGGCTGCAGACACATCTCCCATGCACATACCCCCCACTCTGCCCTGGCATCCATGGCTTCATTAACAGCAATTATCCTCACTAGTGAAAGAGCTGGCCCTTTGATTCCCACCCCCCAGAGTCCCTTCTGCTTGTCTCATTGCCAACACCATCACAGTGCCAGAGGGGGACCAACCCAGCACCCAGTTTTATGTCCCCCCCAGCCCCCTGCTGCTGGAGGGGCACTCCGCCCACCCAGTGCCATTCTGCCAGCCAGGAACCAGCCCATCCCACAAAACAATCCAGTTCCAGCTCCATACTGGCAGCATCCCAGTCAGCCTCCCTGCCCCCAAGGCTGGAAACTGTTGGGGGAATGCAGGGGCGTGGGCTAGAGGGCTTCTTGGGCATGCCACATGGATACCCACACATGGGTACCCCTCTCCAGGGACCAGCACCCACACGGTGCAGGAGCAGGGGTGCAAAGGCATTCCGAGCCATGGGCCCCCCAATACACAGACACAGAGACCAAAGGAGGCTGGAAGGGGACCCAGGTGTCCTGGGCTGGAAGAGGCACCAGACAGAGATGCCAAATTAATCAAGAGCTGGGAGACGTGGGTTCATTGCCCAGCACTGCAGAGAGTGCAGTGGTGGGGAGGAACCTGTGACACCCAGTTCCCCTGAGGCTGCAAAGCCAGGGTGGGTGGAGGGCACTGGGACACCTGGGTGCAGTCTTGTAGGCTCAAGTCCACTCAGAGTTTTGCAACCCGCTAGGTCCCAAGACCCAACTTGGTGACTGGGGAGGATGCACACTCCGAAACCCCCACAACTAACTGGATCACCCCAGTTTTCCGAGTTTCCCTTCCCTTCAGTGCAGTAGCAGAGCCTCTGTCCCAGGGAACGGTGGACCCCCCGGCCAGTGATGCAGGCTGGGCGTCGTGGGGGATCAGCCTCCCACCCTCCCCAACCCCACAACCCTTCCACAGATCCTCCTACAGCCCAGTGTCCCTGTCCGCATCCCAGCCCGGTCCCCTCTTCGTGTACCCCCCAGCCTATTGTCCACCGCCACTACTCTATCGGGCTGGGTCCCGCTCCGTTCCCCACGGTCCCCGGGGCTCCTCCCGGCCCCGCTCCCAGTCCGGTCCCCCCAGCCCCACCCCGATGTCCGGCCGTCCCTGGCGGTCCCCGCTCTGTCTCGGTTCCCCCAGAGCCGGTCCTGGTACCGGTCCAGCCTCGCCAGTTCCCCCTGCTCCCAGTCAGCCCGTCCCGCTGCAAACGCCCCCGGTCCATCCCGCTCCCCTCGCATCCAGTCCCATCCACCGCCCGCTCCCGAGACCAGCCCCGCTCCGCTCCCCCGGCGCCGGGACCCCGCGGCGCTGCTGTCCTGCTCCCCCCCCCGGTGCGGGCCGTACCCGGGACTGGATGCGAGGGGAG
>JANPWX010000011.1:6759351-6772895 GCA_024734555.1 Trochalopteron elliotii
CCCCCCCCCGGCGGGCAGCGCCAGGCCTGTGCGGGGCCATTAGCTTTATTGGCTGTGCTGAACCAGGGCCAGGCCTCGTTAATTGAATTGCACCCACGCCAAGGATGGGTGAGAGTCTTCTCTGCCCCCCCAGCCCCCGGCACCCCAGCCCTGGCCTTTGGCCGGGGCAGGGAGAAGGGACCCTGCTGCCAGGCTGCTGCAGTGGCACGGCGGGCAGGGGCACGTCTCCCCTGCAGGTGTTGGGGTCTTGCCCTTGCAGTGCCTGGCACGGGACACATGGGTGGGTGCAATGAAGGGCACACACGGTGCCCTCTCAGCCTCGCACACACAGCAGCCACATGTGTACAGCTTGCACCCACACACACAGGCACATAGCTGTGCTCGCACAGCCTGCACTGTGCAATCACACACACACGCCTGCACATGCACACACACACACATGCACACACATGCACAACCCCAGCACAGTGGGCTGATGCTCCACTGCCACACAACACCCTGCCCACACCCCTATTCAATATGGGGTGCTGTGCCCCATGCCCACAGTGCACACACTGCAGGGTGGCACGGGGCAATGGGGTGCTGAGGAGGTTGGGGTCACCCCAAGTACTGCCACTGCCTCCCCTATGCTCCCCAGCTGTACCTACAGGCCAACACCCACCCGGGAGCCAGGGGGGTGCTGGGAGGCCCAGGCTCCCACTCAGCATTACTTCCTACTTTCACTTTGGTGCCGAGCGAGGCCTGGCCGGAGGGACACGGGTGTCCCCCAAGACATCCAGGTGGCACAGGTAGGGGCAGCATGCACTACAAGGAGGGGCACAGCAGAGGCAGAACATGGGAATCACTGTGACCATCCACCAAGATGGTGGTGGGGAGTGGGATGGCAGTAGGTCCTCCTGCCTGGACTCGTGGGATGGGTTGGCATCGCCTCTGACATCCCCCCCACAGAGGTTTTTGGTCCCCAGTCCAGAAGGAGCCTGAAGGATATGGCTGACACAGGACAGGGGTCCAGGCACAGTGAATGAGGCCCACTGCTGGGTTGGGGGCTCACTAACAAGAGGGAACTTTGTCCAGAATGCTCTGGAAAGAGCTTCCACACTGGCTCCGGGTACAGCCCCCATGTGGAGGCCAGATGACTGGGGAGGATTGTGGTCCTTGCTGGGGGGGCTGCAGCTCCCGTGCCCAGGGGCTGTTGTGCATGGGGGTGGCCTCTGTGCCAGGGTCTGCTTCTGGCTGCTTCTAGCGGAGCATGGGTCCTGGACCCCCTCCACAAAAACGTTCTAAATTTCCATTCATACTGAAGAGCACCAGGGACCCCCATGCCTGACACTGTCCTTCCTCTGCCCCTGCAAAAGTTGCCTAGGGGGATCAGCCTTGCTGACCCTTTCCCCAGAACAGGCACCCCCCCAAACCGGGAGCCAGATGCTGGGGGCTAAACTACAGTGCCTGATGTGATGTGGGCTGGGCAGGCTGTGGCTTCTGCAGCCCCACCGACCTCCCACACTTCCTCCTGCCCAAGGTACAAAAGGAGAAGCAGGCAGGCACAGCGTGGGCACGGGGACATGCCAGCGCACCCACAGCACTCGGGAACTGCCTCGGGGCACCCCACAGCTCCTGGACACAGGTAAGGAGCTTCTCTTCCCAGGGGAAACTGAGGTACAAGTAGGGTGGGCAGATGCAAAGATAGCTCATCCAAGGTCTCTCAAGGGCACTGGAATGGGAACGCAGGGAGCCCAAGACCTGCTCTCTCACTCTGCCGTGGTAGAGGGCACAGAGCACTCACATGCTTGGGCACATTTGGGCACCCACTCCTGTGAGAGCACATGCATCCTGCTGGGCATGGCCCCCCCACACACAGACACACACGTGCTGCCCCACACCAGCCAGACACCACCCGCAATGACAAGTCACAGACCTGCCACCTCCATGGGCTATTTCCCTCACCCTGTCCCCAAGCTGCCACCCACCCCAAAATCAATCCCCTGCACTGTGCCCTCTGGCCCCCCCACCTCATGCCCAGAGCTTGCCCAAACCCCATGCCAGCCATGCAGGCAACATGCTGTGCCAGAGGATTCTGCCTAAGGAGCTGAGCTATGGGGGGCTGCATGTCAGGGTGGTGTGCCCCCTTGCTCAAACACCCAGGACCCCCCACATTGTCCATGATGTGAGTGAGGGAAGCGAGAGCAGAAGCAAAAGAATCACTTCCCCTGCGCCAAACCCACATCCTGAATCCTGGCAGACAGGGATAAGGACAGGGACACACTAGGGACATGTGGGCTCAGCCCCAAGAACACCCCAAGGAATGAGAGCAGAGGCTGAGGACATACAGGGGCAGGGCACATGGACAACTAAGAGGGTGCAGGATGGGACACCTTTGTCCACCTCATCTACTCTGGCCTATGTAGTGGGGGAAGATGGGCAGGGTAAGGGGTGCCTAAACCTACCCCCTCTCACCGTAACAGCAGGCAGCTCTGGGGTAGAGCTGGGGGGGGAACGCCATCTCTCTGGGACAGAGAGTTTGGGGATGCCAGGGCAGTACCAGCCTAGAACCTCTCATCACTGCTCCTGCCTCTGCAGATCCCTGTAACAGCCATGGCAGGGGAAGGGGAGCTCAACCGTGTCATCAAGGACCTGCAGAGTAAGTGTGCCTGCCAACCAGTTCCCTGCCAGCATATTCCCTGCAGTGTACATCTCACCCTGGCCATGCCAGACCCCTTCTTGCACCCAAGTCATGGGCAGTGGGGGGTATTACTGCCAGGGGTGCTCCAGAGAATCCCCATGCCAACCCTGCCACTGCTGCCAGCTCCCTCCCTCACTGCCAGCCCCTGGGAACCGGCAGTGCCCAGGAGGTGGCCGTGCTCCTTGCTCCCTCTGCTCCCCTCCTTCATCCCAGGGCAAGTTCCTCTTTCTCTTTGAAGGAAATGAGGCTCAGTGGGGGATCTTATCACTCTCTACAACTATCTGAAATGAGGTTGTAGACAGGAGGGAGTCAGTCTCTTCTCCCAGTTACAAGGTTTAGCACAAGAGGAAATGGCCTCAAGTTGTGTCAGGAGAGGTTTAGATTGGATATTAGGAAAAATTTCTTCATGGAAATGTTTATCAAGCATTGGAACAGGCTACCCAGGGAAGTAGTGGAGTCACTACCCATGGAGGTATTTAAAAGATGTATAGGTGTGGCATTTGGGTGCTTGGTTTACTGGTGGATTTGGAAGTGCTGGGTTAATGACTGAATTCAATCTAGGAGGTCTTTTCCAACTTAGATTCTTTGATCCTATGATTTTATCCACCATCAGAAATTCTTGAGACCAGGAGTTGTGAGGCAGTGGGGAGAGGGGTAGGATGGGAGAGGTGCCCTGCCAGCCCAGCTTTGCCATCCCACAGAGACCGTGGCCGAGCTGAAATGCAGCTACCAGGAGCAGAACCTGCCGGTGACAGACGGGAGCCGGGAGCTGCACAGCCTCTGTGCCCAGCTAGAGTTCCTCCTCCAGGTACTGCTGCTCCTCCATCTCTGCTGCCCCCTGCCTCCTTTCCCCTTAGGCACAGCTGAGAGCAGAAGGGACCCTGTGTTAACCATTCAGGGGATGGAATAACCCCACCCAGCATTGTCTGGCCCTGGGCATCCCCAGCCACCTGGACCAGCCTCTCCCTTGTCCACATGTGTAATTGCATGTGCTGCAAAAGGGAAATTGAGGTATGGAGCCAGTGAAGAGAGGGACACCTGGACCAACCCTGCTGGAGGAGCTGGCTGTATTCCAGCCCCACAGGGGCAGTCTGAGGGGAGCAGGGAAGAACACTCCCAAAAAAGAAAGTCCAAGCTTGTACCTCTGCCAGTTTGATCTCAAGGAGAAGAGGAGCTTCTTTGGGCAGCGCAAGGACTATTGGGACTTCTTGTGCCAGGGCCTAGCACGGTGCCGGCAGGAGCATGAAGGCATTCATTTCGTCACCTCCCTGGACAAGGTGAGCATGGGCTGGTGGGATACCCAGGTACTTGTGCTCACACAGGCTTTTGCTTGCTTGTGGGTGCACATGCACCTGTGCACAGGCACACACTTGCCTGGGCACCAAGCATTCACCCACTGGGGCTATAAACAGTTTTGTCCCCTCTGGGATCCCCACTGCACCCCAGCCCTAGCCCTGGGGACCCTTTTCCCCCTGCATGGGCTGGGAGGGAGGTGTGGGGGGGGCAGACCGGAGTGACAGGGATTGATAATCTCCTCTCCCCTGCAGCTAAAGACCCCTGTGGGCAGGGGCCGAGCCTTTCTGCGGTACTGCCTGGTGCACCGGCAGCTGGCAGAGTCCCTGCAGCTCTGCCTCCTCGACCCTGAGAGCCTCTGGTGAGAGCAGGGGCACAGTCAGGGGATGCTCATGGTGGTGGGGGATATGACCAGGGTGGGCAGTGCCCTACAGCACCCAGTCAGCAGAGGTGCTGCAGGCATGTGTACTTGTCCAGGGCATAGAGGGATGCATGAGCCTGTTTTGTGGTTGCAGCGAGTGGTACTACGCCCGTAGCCCCTTCCTGAGCCCCAGACGGCGAGCAGAGATCCTGGGCAGCCTCTATGACCTGGACTGTGTCACCTTCCACCTGGCCCTGCACAGGGGTGACCTGGACACCGCTTGGCCCATGTTCTCTGAGTGAGCTTGGGGACACTGGGGGCACCAGGGGCATTGGCAGCACTGGGGGTGTCAAGGGCATCAGAGGCACCCGGGGCTTAGCATCACAGAGAAGCATGTGTGCATTGGCCCACTGCTCTAGACCCCACACAGCACTCCAGATGTGCCAGCTCTCCATATGTGGTCCCAGGAGAGCACAGTCACTGGCACCAGCACACACACCCTGCTTGTGCCTGCAAACATGCCACATGCTTATGTACACACACACAGAGCCATCCTCTGCCAAGTATATCCCTGCTGCAGCACTGTGACACTGTGACATCTGACACACAGGGACACGTGTGTGCTTGCACACCCTGTCCTGCTGCCCCCTAAATTCCTAAAGGCTGGCTGTGCCCAGGGAGCCTAACTGGAGGGTGGGGATGTCCTGTTCACCTTGGGGGTGACCCGGTAGTCCTGAGCCCTGTGTCCCCTCTAGGCCACTGGTACGGCCCAGCCCAGTGATCAGGAGCAGCCCAGCAAAGACAGCACTGCAGTCAGACAGACAGACTGTGGTACGTGGATCATCCACTGGCATTGGCCATCCCAGTGCGGCACTCCATGGGACACCAACCCATCCATGCCCACCCACTTTGGCTGCCCTGCAGGCAGGGAGTGTGGAAACAGAACAGGTAGATGTAGAGGATGGGGAGGTGAAGAAGGGCATGGAAGAGGAGGATGAGGAGGAGGTGGAGAAGGATGACAGTGAGGATACAAAGAAGGTGAAGGTGGAGAATGTGGAAGTGGACGTGGAGAAGGACACGGAGGAGGATTTGGAAGAGAAGGATGAAGAGTTGGAGGAGGATGAGAAGGACATGAAGTATGCGGATGTAGAAGAACTGGAGGATGCACATGGCGCTGGCAAAGCAGCCCAGACTGATGGTACTGGGGAGCCTGGCACATCCCCACTGTCCACTGGCGCATGGTGCATGCTGGGGTCCGTGTCACTGGTGGCCAGGCAGCCGAGTGGGACAGAGGAATCCCTGCAGGCACTGGTGTCCCAGCTGAGGGCGGAGCTGGGTCAGCGTGAGGCGGCAGCACAGGCTCTGGCGGCGCGGCTGGAGCGGGCGGAGCTGCAGCACCAGCAGCAGGAGGAGGGCAGTGCCCGGCGGGCCCAGCTGTGGGCACTCGAGGCTGAGGCACTGCGAGAAACCAACACCTTCCTGGAGCGGGCCCTGCAGGCAGCGCTGGCAGCGGGGGACCCGGGGGCACTGGCACAGGCACAGGAGGAGGCACGGGGCTGGCAAGAGGTGGCAGAGGAGCGGGGTACCCAGCTGGCCAGGGTGCGGGCAGAGGCGGCGGCGCTGACCTCGCGCCTGCAGGAATGCCAGGAAGCGCTGCTGGCGGCTGGACGGACGGACATGATGAAGGATGCTGGCACCTCAAATGAGGTGGCTGCCGTGGAGGAGGTGCTGCGGCAGGCACTGGAGCTCGCCCGTGGTCCCCAGGAGCCCCCACCAGCCCCCCAGGCGGAAGGGGAACCCAGCACGGTCACCAGCATGGCCATGGTATGAGCAGGTCCAAGGGGATCCCGTGGTGGGGTGGGGGTTTGGGGTCCAGGATTGAGCCCCCGCTCTCCCCCAGCGCTTGGCCAGCCTGGCTGCCGCAGCACAGGAGGAGACCTGGCAGAGCCGGCAGCAGCTCCAGGCCCAGCGACAGGAGATGGCACGGCTGCAGGAGGAGCTCAGCAGGTTGGGCACCCATCACCCCACAGTGGGACCTCCTATCTCCACCTGCCACATGGTTTCCCCTGGGGTCCCCAATGATGTCCTGCTTGGACACAGCCCAGCAGCAGCTGCGGATTGCCAGGGGGAGGGAGAGAAGGATTTGAGGGGGAAGTACTGGAGGGAGGGTTCAATTTGGGACTGATAGGTAGGTGGAGGGGTAAGTGGGCAGAGAGTTGGAGTGGTTTGGCGTTAGTAGATAGTGGGAGGGAAGGAGGGATCAATTTAGGATGAATGGCTGGAGATGGGACAGTGGATGGAGAGACACAGGAATGAATTTGGGGTGAGTAGATGGGTGGGTGGGCAGAAGGCATGGAGTACGGATGTGGAAAAGGATGGATGAACAGTGGGGAAACGGATGGCTGGCAGATGACAAAGTGGCTGTGAAGATAGAGAGAGAGCTTGAGGATGGATGGGCAACAGCAGAGAAAAGAAGGGAGGGAGGAAAGGAGGGAGGGAGAGAGGGAGGGCGGAACCAGCGGCGGGAGGTTTATCCGCGTGCATGGAGGGAGTGAGAGACGACCAGCGGAGAGACAGGGGGACTGTGTCGCCACTGCCCCGCGCCAGGGCCCGGCAGGACGGTGAGCGCTGGGCATCGGCGCTGCAGCGGGCGCAGCGGGAGGCGCTGGAGCGGGAGGCCACGCGCGGCGCCGAGCAGGCACGGCAGCAGGAGCTCATCCGCGACATGAAGGGGCGGCTGCTGGAGCTGCTGCGGTGAGAGCCCCGGGGACTCCACGCAAGGGCAAAGGGACCCAAACCCCTTTCCCCAGAGGAGGGCACCAGAGCCCAGGGAAGTCCAGGGCTGACCTCTCCCTTCCCGCAGGGAGAAGGATGCCTTGTGGCAGAAGACAGAGGGCATTGACACCCCGATGCCCAGTCCGGTGCCCCGCGACCCAGGGTTGTGTGCCCGCTGCCACAAGGATTTCCGCCTCCTCTCCCGGCGGTACAGCTGCAGGTGGGCTGTGAGGGGAATGGGGGTGGTGCTGGCACAGTGCAGGAATGGCTCAGCTCTCACCTCCTGCTCTCTCATCAGGCTGTGCCAGGGCAAGGTGTGCCACACGTGCTCCGTGGACGTGGGCAAGCACGGCCGCTGCTGCCTGATTTGCTACCAGCAAAGACATCTGCAGGCTACATGAGCAGGGACAGCAGCCCTGGCACCGTGTCTGGGACACCTCCTGCCCTGGCTGCCTCCTCTTGGACTTAACGGGTACCCAGGTGTCCAGGGCCTGCTTGCAGGTCCTGCTTCCCAGCATTTTGGGTCTGACATGTGTCTTTCTTCCGGCTGGTCCACAAAGAGGAAAACTACTCATTTCTGCTACCCCTTCCGTGGCTTCCGTGTCATCTATCAGTCACTGCCAGATTGACGCTCGGGTTGGGTGCAGGCTGGGGAATGCTGACATGGGTATGTTCAAGTCCTCCTGGGGGGAAACAATCCCCAAAAAGGGTGTCCCAGCTGCAGCCAGGGTGAGCCACTGCCTGCACCATCCCACAGTGGGGAGAGTAGACAGCTCTTGGCCAACAGCCCTGGCTTCCTATCACACTGCAAGGAACCACTTGGGCAAGAGGTTTCTCAGACGCAAAGGTGATGGGCTGTCCTTGCTCAGCACCCCCACTGACTCTGCTCTGCCCCAAGTCCCCAGGGTTCCCACCTGGGTGCTGGGGACCCCCATACCCACCCAAGAGCCAGCACATGGGTGACATCCACTGATGTCCCCATGGTTATGGACCCCTAGGAAGCTGGATCAAGGGCAATGGAGGAGCAGTGTGGGACTCCAGTGGAGAGATGCATAGGTGTGCTGGGGCAGGGATCCTGAGGCCTGGCACACAGAGTGGCAGGAGAGTCCCCAGCAGGGTCACAGTCCCTTCTTCAGCTCCTCGACCCCAGTCAAGTGTCTGCCCCTCGGTTGCCCAAGCCAGGGTGGAAACATTCCGGTTGTGTAAGGGACAGGTTCCCAGCCCTTTGCACAACAATGTCCTGACACCATGGTTGGGGGGGAGCAGGGGTGCCTGGGGTGCTGGCTCAGTGTGAGGGGCTGCTCAGAGATCTTTCAGTGACTTGCTCTGCTGGGGTTGACATTAGGGTTGGGAAAGCAATGACTTTGTCCCCAGGTGGGATAAGCTTCACAGAGACCTCTGTACCATGAAAGTGCCAGGACCTGTTTGGGAAGCTGTCGGAAGCAAAACCTGGGCTTGGGTCCCCTGTGGGGATGCACAGGATGCTGAACCCTGTCCTGGAAGAAGGGTTACGCACACTCTGACAGGTTCATCAGGCACCACTGTTTTGGCACTGTCCCGAGTGGTGCCCTGGCCCTGCCATTTCCTTTCCTGTGGCAAAGAGGAGCCAGACATGGGTAACCAACCCACCAACTCCTTTATTGCTGGATGGTCATCAGGTAAAAACACCATCCCCACAGCAGGCTCACAGAATCCCCAGGGTCACAGGCTTTGTCCCAAAGAGAGGGGAGGGTGGATACTTGACGTCACTCCGCCGGCAATGGGGTCCTACCACCTTGCCACCCAAGCCCCCTTCCAGTTGGTGTCCAGCATACAGTGGTGGCCCTGCCCATCCCTATGGCATTACCACCCACATTCCAGGGGGCTGGATGAAGATGCTGAGGTGTGTGGGGTGCTGGGACCTGCTGGTACCCACAAGGGCTATGGTCCCAGAAGGGCTCAGAGGGTGGTGGATGTATTGCCAGAAGTGGAGGCATAGGAGGCACGGCCATAGCGGGCAACAGCATCCTTGCTGATCAGCCCACGCTGTGCCAGGATCTTCAGGAAGCTGTTGCGAAACTTTTGACCGATGAAGGCGTAGATGATAGGGTTGATGCAGCTGTGGGCAAAGCCCAGGACTTGCGTGACAGAGAGGGCTGTGTCGATGCGGTTCCTCCTCTCACAGGTCTCGGCAATGGCCCGCGTCCTCATGAGGGTGTCGCTCACCAGTGTGATGTTGTAGGGCAGCCAGCAGATGAGGAAGACCAGCACCACAGCAAAGATGACCTTCATAGCCCGCTGCTTCTGAGCGTTCTTGGTCTGCAGGAGGGTGTGGATGGTGATGCCATAGCAGAAGAGCATCACCAGGAGGGGCAAGACAAAGCCGAATGTCTGCGGCAGGATCCGCAGCACTACCCTCCACTTGGCCGTGTCCTCGCCACTGATGCGCTCATAGCACACAGTGCCGTTGTTGGGTGAGCGGAAAGCCTCACGGAAGAGCAGCACGGGCAGGGAGAGCAGAATAGAGAAGACCCAGATGCCCAAGCAGACAAACTTCACCCAGTGTCTCTTCTCAGTGGCAGCCCGTGTGGCGTAGACGATGGCCAGGTAGCGGTCCACGCTAATGCAGGCCAGCAGAAGGATGCCGCTGTAGAAGTTGGCTTCCTGCAGCACGGAGATGGCTTTGCACATCACAGTGCCAAACACCCACTCGTGGGCTCGGTAGGCTGCCCAAAGTGGCAGGCTCAAAGCAAAGAGCAGGTCTGCCACAGCCAGGTTGAGCAGGTAGACGTCGGTGACGGAGCGGCTGGTGTGGCTGGAGGTCACCACCAGCACCACCAGCCCATTCCCCACCACACTGAGGATGAAGACAAGGCAGTAGATCACCATCACCAGGTACTTGTTGAGGGCAGAGCTTTCAGGCCGGCATGGAGAGGATGAGATAGCAGTGTCAGGCATGGCTGTGCTGTAGTCATAGGTGTAGTTGTAAAGGTAGAAGATGTTGGAGAAATCCCCACTGTAGGACAAGGACTCCATTTTGCCTGTGGAGTACAAAATGGCATGAGTGTGGTGTGGCAGTGTTGTGGACCAGGGGTGACAGCATCTCTGGGTCCTCTGGCATTTCCATTGTCCCCCAGGTCCCCTCATAGCCAGTGGGCAGCTGTCCTTCATCACTCCACTGTGACAGAGGATACAGCATCCACCCTGTGCCAGGTAATGGTCAGTGCTGCAGGCAGACACTGTTCCTCATATGCCCCTTTTTAAAACACCCTCTGCATGCCTCAGTCTCCTGCATTTCACCCCAATCCTCTCCCTTTCCCGACTCTTGTGGAAGAAGGGGTTCCCCCATAGACTGATCACCTCTTCTCAGTTTGGGTGGCTTCCCCATCAATGTAGCATCACATCCTTCCAGGAGACACCTGGCTCCTCTAGAAATCCTGGGCTCCCCTGCTTACCATGGGTCCTTCAAAAGCCTCTCAGCTCTTTGGGCATCTCAGAGCCCCTCAGGCACCTCCAAAGTTCTCCAAGTACCCCTGTACCCCCTCCAGCCTCTCCACCCTCTCAAGCCTTACTGCTGTGATGCCTGGAAAGGAGCTGCCCCTCCTGCCACCTCAGCCAGCAGCAAGGCTGTGGTCATGGTGCCTGGGGCAGGCAGCACTCAAGGTCGGAGGGTGTTTTTATGTCCTTCTTCCACCTCCTGGTCTTGCTCCTGCGGGAGGGGTTTCAAGCCCCGGACGGAAAGGCATGTCACACTTTACAGGCAGCTTTGGAAATATTGCATCTCTGGTTTTCCTGTTGCTCTGCTGGGCAGTGCCATGTCCCCCTGTGCATGGCCTCAATGGGGAAATCACAGGTGGCAGTCACTTTTCCTGTCTCCTCACACATTCACACACATTAGATGGTGAACTTGTTCTGTTTCTGCCTCCCCAGAGACCACTGGCTTTCAGTCTTTTCCCAGAATGGATCTGGACTCTTGTTTCATGCCGGCTTCACCCCTCTGTCCCATTTCTGAGCCCCCAACCCCTCCAAGGCTTGGAGATGCCAGGACTGCTTTGGGTGCTGAGTCCCAGACCCCCAGGCGTCCCCAGCTCCAAACTGGCCCTTGGAGCCAAAAGCATCCCTGGAACCAACTTTCTCCTTTTGCCTGATGTGAATTCCCTGCTGCAGCTAGGCTGATGCTACTGCCCAGAAAAATCTCTCCCTGGCTCTGCTGTATCCTCTCTTGCAGTGATCCAGGGATGGAAATCCTGGGATGGTGATCCCAGGGTGATGATGCTGGATGCTGAGGCATCAGCATCCTGGAGGACCACAACCAGGGATGCTGCCAGTGCTGATGGGGGAATGTCCTCCCAAGTGGGGCTGCCACAGGCACGGGGCAGAGCCTGATGCCAGTGCTTCCTCTCCATCTATTTCTGGCTGCTGCTTTCTGCCTCCCCGCTCCAAAATTCTGATGGTTCCTCTGGAACCGGGTATTCCCCGGGTATACCACACACAGATACCCCACAGCTGGCCCAGATGGGGGGAACAAGAAGCACTCCATTTCCCCTCCTGACCCTGGAAGGGCTGGGGGACAGTGGGGCAGCCCCGGGGCTCCCAGTGGGGAGGAAAGAGGGACGGATCCTCCCAGCTCATTGCTGTGCAAGGAAATGGGAGCAGGCACTTTTTCCCTGTGGCACCCAAGGCTGATGTCCCCTGCAGGCTATGGAGGGTTTGCACCCCAGATGAGCCCTCAGCACAGCCTTGGGTGCTCCCACCAACCACCTCCCTCTACCCTTGCACCAAACAACCTCTTGGGCAGCTGGAGCAACCCACCCCAGCCCCTAGCCTGCTCCACATTCAAAGGGGCTCAGATGGGTGCTGTGGGGCTGTCAAAACCCAAGGAAAGCCACAATCTCCAGTGGCGCACCCCATGGACTCACTGCTTGCTGCTGTCGCTGTCCCCTCCAGTGTGGGTCTTCTCCTGATGCAAAGTTGTTTCTCACTGGGAGGCACACAGGCACGGGTTTAAATCCAGATGTCACCCCCAAAGGGCTCCAGTACAAAGTGTGGTGGGATGCAGGGCAGCACCAGACCCAGGGCTCTCGCCAGCTGGAGGATCCCTCACCTGCGCCTGCTGCTGTGCCAGTACCCCTTTCCTCCACCACCCAATTTATACTGCCCAGGGAGGAAATGTTGCAAAATCTTCTCCCAGCATGAAGCGGAAGTGGCAGCCAAAGGGACCCTTCTCTGGTCACCCCCAGATGCCTTTTCTGGCCAAGGGGAGCCCGCAGCCCCCTGTCACCCTCCTGTCCGGGATGTCCCAGGCCACGCTGCACTGGGGGTGCACCCAGGGGTTCACTGTCATCCCTGTGATGATGCACCCCAGGGGTCTCCAGCTGGGGGTCTCCAATTTGTCCCCAGGCCCTCAGTGGATGAGGGGATCCCCTTCAAGGCACCACTGTGTGCTGCAGTCCCCCAGGAGAGCAGAAGCTCTCCAAGGCCATGGCCAGTGGGTGACGGCAATGCAGGGCTCTGTGCCTCAGTTTCCCATTGATGGAGCAAGGGTGGTGTCAGCATTTGGGGGATGCACGGGGGAACTACAAGGCTGGATTGCCCTCTGTTGGGGGTTGCTGGGGGGGTCCCCCCCAGGGTAGAGTCCCATTCCCTTCTGCCCTGACTGTGCCATGCCAAGCTAAGTGAAGTCAAGCCATGCCCTCAGACAGAGCCGTGCCCCTGTGCCAGCCCTGCAGACTTAGCAAATGCTGTGGCTCTGAGTACCCCTATTGCTTTTAGGGGAAACCTGCACACAAGGGCATTCCCCATGCACCCCCATTACTCTGGGACACCCAGAAACTCTTTGAGCACCCCCATCCTCACAGCCTTCCATGCTAGTCTGTCATAGGGGTGCCCCACGTTTTTGGGGCACCTGTTAAGTGCCACCATCATATTCCTTGGGTATCACCATAGACTCAAAGACACTCCTATTCTCTGGGAACACCTGCCCAGTTTTGGGCAACCCCCAGCTCCAGGGCGCCATTACAGCCCCCCTAGGATACCCCCACTCCCTGTGTCACCTCCCATTTTTTTTTTTCCCTGCAGCTCTGAAATGATTCATTTTACAAGATACCATTTTTCCCTATAAGCACCGCCATATCCCTGGAGCACCTATTCTTACACAGACCCCCATACACTGGGGCACACCTACTACTTCCTAGAGCGTCCCTATAAGCCTAAGGGCACCCCACTGTGACCCACTAAGGGACCTCCAACAGCATGAATATTCAATTAACGAGGGAGTGGCACCTCACACTTTCGGGGACTTCCATACCCCAGGCACACCACGTATCTCTGCCTCAGCCCTGCTGGCGGTGATGCCTGTACCACGAGCACCCCCCACTCCACCCCTTCGCCTGCGCCCCAGCACTTTCACCGGCCACCCTGTGCCCCCCGCATTTAGGGGACAACCCCCATTCCCCG
>JANPWX010000011.1:6772995-6796993 GCA_024734555.1 Trochalopteron elliotii
CATCGAGGAGACCCTCACGCTCAAGTTCGAGGGCGCGGCCGCCGGGTAGGAACGGGGGAGCCGGGGCGGGGCGGGGACGGGTCCATGGAGCGAGGGAGGGGCGAGGGGGCGGTGGCCGGCGGGGCCCGGTCTGTGCCAGGCGACCGGGCACAGGGTAGAGCCTGGCGGGTGGTGCCGGGGGAGGATGGGGCTGAGAGGGGCTGAAGGCGGCGGCCGAGGGATGGTGACAAGGCAGGATGTGAGGCTGGAGAGTGGCGGGGAGCGGCGCTGAGCCGGCGGGTACCGAGTTACCAGGGGGCGGCCCGGGAACGAGGAGGGCAGAGTGGGCACGGGGTGGGGGCCTGCGGGGTGCAGGGGCTGGAGGAGGGCGGTCAAGGCGCGGGAACTGAGCTGAGGGCGGCGGGGATGGGCAGAGCTTGGGCACAGGGAAGGCCTGGGGAATAAGGGAGCGGAGTGGGACAGGGCAGTGTTGGAGGGGAGAGTGGGGCTGGATGGGATCGTTGGTGCCAGGGCAATGGAGAGCCTCGGGGGAGCAGGACGGGTCTGGGAAGGGTATCGGGGTGGACTGGAGGACAGGGCCTGGACAAGGAGGAAGTTGGGAAGGGAGGAAGGTGGATTTGCAGAGTGTTTGCTTTGGGTGAAGCGGGCTTTCAGCAGCGTGGTGCCAGCGCTGGTACAGGATGTGTAGGGGGAGCCGAGGAACAGGAAGCCCGTGTATGGAGTCATGGCCTCAGCCTTTTGCTTTGGGGGTGAAGAGCAAATTCCAGCTTGCTCCCCCTTTGCCTTCTCGAGCAGAAGGGATACAGGCACACGAGTCAGCCGTGGCCACTGGTGCCAGCCTGGTTGGTGTCCTGGCCTCGGGGGGCAGACTTGGGGGTCTAGTTCACACTCACATCTCTGGCTGGGACAGTTCAGTCCCTGGAGAGCCAGTAGGTTTTGTTTTTTTTACTGCGAGTATTGCACCAGGGCTGTAAAGATGCTTGTGAGGACACAGCTTAGCTTGGAAGGAAGTCCCTTCGGTATGAATGTCCTTATCTGCAGTTGAGTGGCCCGTGGGCTCGATGCAGTGCCTGCTGACTGAGACACCTTTGTACAGAGGCAAAGCACGGTGGTGTTATCTCTGGGGTGGAGCCTGCCCTGGCGCCTCCCGAGGCACAGCTCGGGCTGCTCCAGGAAGGGACCCCCCAGGCGGGTACCTTTTCCTGTGTTACTTTTTTTCTCCAGCGATTTTTGAAGCTCTCAGCCTTTTGCATGCAGAACATTGTCAGAGGCCACTTTCTCTGCTTTCCCCCCACTCTCAGTTGACTTGTTGCTTGGATTGTTTATTTTGTTTCGTTTTGGTGGGGGTTTTTTTCATAAAATAATCTCACAGGCTGCTCTGCCTCGGAGGACAGCTGAGCTGCTCCCAGATTCTGATTCATCTTAAGCCCTGATCATTTAATGCAACAAGTTTCCCCAGAGTACAGGCACTGCACTGGGTAGAGAGAGCTCCCAGGTGACCACTGTGGTATTGCAGCCACATCCATTACAAAATATGGCATGTGCAGAGGTTCATACTGAGTGTCAGAACAGCTTGTCAGTCACTAGTCTGTGCCAAGGCACTCTTCCTGATGGAGAGAGAAGAATGTGCATGTGTCCTGTGTTGATGTGACATGGAGGAGCAGTTTACAGGTTTAGATGCACCCCAAAACCCTGACTCTGTGAGCAGAGCTGCAGTTACTTACCCTGCACGAGCCTGCAGCCCTGAGGTTTCCATTTTGCTGTATGGCAAAGCCACCTCACTTGTGTGTTGGCACACGCATGCCTGACATACTGATTGTTCCTGGATCAATTGGTGGGATGGCTGCTGGTGCTCTGCTTCTGCCTCTTAGTCATTTATGGCATGTTCTGTTCTTTCAATGGTATTTCTAGATAAGCTCTGTCCCTTGAGTGTGTTGCTGAAGGTGAGGAAGACATTTGTTTCTGAATTTTCTTCTGTGCTTGTTCTGTGGTCCCCCATCCAAGGAAGTACAGGGTGGTTTCTCCTGGTTTCAAGTCTTCTAAGGAATGGATGTTACAAAACATTTATTCAAGTGATATTTCTTTTTCCTATGGCCACAGGTCTTAGGTTATTCCTGTGGTGCTCAGCCTGGAGGTAGGAAGGGATTTCCTGTATTTTGCTGTTCTGGTGATGGTTTTCCAAGGTGTGTCTTAGGCATGAACACAGGACAGTCAGGGCAAGGTCAAGCCTTGAGGAATTCGGTGACTGGGAGGAGTGAGTCTGGACGCTGGGGCAGAGTTGGGTTTACAATATTTGCTCTAACCCAGAAGTGCAGCAGATGCCATGCAGGGATTTGTCAGTAGTGGTTGTTTCAGAGCCAGGTGTGCCTGGTGGTTTCAGTGCCAGCCTGGAAGAAGGGCAGGGCAGGGTTCATTTCCAAATCCTTTGCCAGAGACTTGTCCTGTGACATGGGCTGTGTCACTCCCATCTACTGCAGTGCAGCCATAGTTTGGCAGGTTCCTACAGAGCTTTCCTGGGCTATCAGGTGGGAGATGCTCCATGTTTCACCTTGTCATATAGAACTAGGTCACATTTAGAAGCTGGAATTCATTAGCTGCCTGAACATTATTGTCATATATGTCAAAATCTCCTCTGCCTGGAGGTCCGTCAGCTGTCCCTGGAGTTCCCATTGTGAGAGGTGCCTTGGCAGGACTGCAGACAGAGATCAGCATTTGAGACAGGGCCTAACCCACCTCCCTGGACAAGGTCCTTGGGGCTTGGCAGCATCCACCTGTAAATAGGGTAATTTCAAATTTTATTTGGTTTTGTGGGGAAACCCCATGGAAATCTCACCTCCTTGGACAGCCACTGTTGAAATGTGATATTTAGATCAAGGTAGTAACTGAGGATGGACTTCAATGCATCTGATTTTTTTCCCTTATTTGGTTCTAATAATTTCTTTGTTTAAATCTATTCTTTTAAACCAATCACATTTTAAAATAAAAGCCTAGAGGTACCAGAATCTGTTGAAATAACTTGAGTTAGGAATTTGCTGCTGCAGTGTGGGAGTTCCTGGTCAGTACCTGAAAGTCAGTTTGTTGAAATGAGGTTGGCTCATGAGCTTTTTTACATGTCAAGAGAAAGCTTCCATAAGCGTTGGACCAATTCTTTTGTACTTAAGAGGTTGCCTGGAAGCTGGTGTTACAGGTGGGTTTTCCCATTTCTGATAGAAATGTTGTGAGAGGAGATGAGCTCTACCAGTTGGAAGATCCTGTTTCTCATCATTGCTTTCATTTGCTAACTGCACAGACGTTAAAAAAAAACCCACAAACACTTTAAGTGTAAAACATTTTGATGATTGTATTCTGTGTCTGATGAATACTCATTCTGTTTGACACCAACAGATTTGCCATCCAATTTTGTCCCTCTCTAATTTAACTGACTCCAGTGAAAGTGTGGCACAGGACTTTGGTCTTAGGGTTTGGTTTTCCAGTCATTCATAGCTTACCCAAAATCTTTAGTAAATTAATCATCTGTCTCAAAGTGTTACTTATTATTTACCCACTGTGCAAAAGAACACAAATTTGCATAGCTGGGGCACAGCATGCCTTTTCCTGGGTTGGGGGCAGAGGGAAGAGAATCTCAGATTAAATTGTTGGTTTCTTTACCATTAGTAGGTGCAGCTCTGCAGGGCTTCCTGACAATTAGCTGCATAGAAAATCATCTGAAGGTTGGATTTCCCTGATGCAGAGGGTTCCTGTGAGCTGGTAGGAGCTGGGCTGAAGTTACACCTGCCTGCTTTATGGTATTTCCCACCTGCGGTCACTTGATGATCGTGGGCTGCAGAGCCTTTCAGACACACAGGCTGAAACCAGGCAGTGAGAACTTCGTGGTCATGATGTGACTTGGAGTGAGTTCATCATGGAGAGACTGAGGAGTGTCTAGAGGCTCTTGGTGTGCTGGGAGGGCAGAGGACTTTGAATCCTGCCAGGCACTTCTGAAGAACTCTCTTCAGGAGTGGCTGTGGTTATGTGTGGCTCCAGTGCTTCAGGGATGCTCAGAGACCCCACCAAAACCAGAGATTGTTCCTCTGCCACCCCCTCCTTCTTGCTGACACAGGCATTTTTGTGGCTTCAAGGGAAGCAGGATTGGGGAAGTGACCTAGGTTAGAATTAAACAGACAAAACTGGGTATTTTTAGCTTAGATAAGTTTCCTCATCCCATTCATTGTGTCATGGCTGTTCATCATGGTGCAGCCATGGAGCAGGGATCAGATCTCTCTCCTTCAGCAGCAGTGGCAGGTGCCACTGGCTCAGTGTCTTCACAAGCCCAGTCTGGAGCTGCACATCTCTCCAGTCATAACCTCACCTGCTGAAACTCAGTGTGCCTGACTGCAGAGTGCTCTGGGAATGCTGCTGGCAGAAAGAGGTACCCTTGGGTTTTACTGGCACAGGCAGTGCTCGTGGTACACCCTGACTGTCCACATTGACTGAGGGTGCTGTAGATGTTGCTCCTGGGTTGTCACAGCACATCCTGCTTTGGACACCAGGGACAGTGACTTTGCATTAACAGTGGATTGTGAACCACCTCTGTCTGGAAGTAGGCAGCGCTCTGCTTTTGTGCAACAGCACAGGGAACAGGAGGGAACAAAAGCCACATCTGAAAAGTGTTAGGCTTTCACAGGTGGTTCTGTCATCACTTCAGCCTCAGTTTTCATCTTGGGTTCCTAAGAGGAGCCTGCTCTGCTTTATCTTCAGAGAGTGGTTCTCACTGCAGCCACCAGTGCTTGACACCAGAGAAGAGCAGATATGCATCACTGTGCTAAAGAAATGCAGTAAAGTCTGTGCAAAATGAGGCCCTTCCCCAGGGACTTGGCACAAATCTGGATCACCCTGGTGGGGAACCACAGGCTGCCTGCCTACAGCTGAGGATGCCCAGGACAAAGATCTGGCTGGAAGGGGAGCTGCCAGTGCTGGTGTGCTGCAGGACTGCCTGTGCTTTGTCCACTGTGAATCCCACTGCTTTCCTACCAGCCCACTCCTCCACGCTGTTGGGCACACAGCAAGGGAGAAGCTTGGGCATGGAGGGGTCGCCTAACCAGGAGGGGACAATTGATATGTGCACAGCTCGGCACCACCCACCTGCCAGAGCACTCCTGCTCCAGTTCATGGTGAGTGTGCTGCCAGAGCTATGGCAGCTCTTTGATTGCACATGCTCCTGCAGCTCACGCAGAGAGGCTTTTGTTAGCTGAGTGGGGCCCAGAAGTGGAGGAACTGTTCAGATAATTTTAGACATTGCTCATAATTTTATTGAGGTGACCTTTCTGTAGCGAGAGCCTGAAGTCTGTCACTGAATCTGGATCACTTTATCCAAATTGTGGGTTGACTCTGGTGATCTGAAAGCTTTGCTCAGAGCTTTAAGCTTTGAAATACCCCTCCCCCCCCCCCCCACCCTTGGGACAAGAGATTAGAGTATCTGCATACCTGCAGCTTTTGAAATAATTGCTATTCTCCATTATTTGGTAGAAGCCTTAATTGTGGTGTGGGAGATGCTTCAGTGTGGTTGTCAGCCAAGTTCGTAAATTTGTTGTAATGTACGACTAAGAGCCTTTGTGGCCTGAGAATGAAACAGGGAAGTTGTCCGAGTCAAGTGAGGAAGTGCTGTCAGAAAAAAGATTTGCTATTGCTCTTAAGTCCTCACTGGTGTCTCTCCATGGGCGCTGTGGCTCTTCACAGATGTTCAGCTGGGGTGAAAATTCTGATTTGGAGCTGACTCTGTATTAGATAGACAGGGCGTAGCAGCCATTTGGAGACGAATAGGAGGAACACAGGCAAGAAGACATAAAACTTGTCAGTTTTATATTGTTACAAGCAGAGAGCAGATAGGATTTGGTGTGGGCTTGACTTCAGACCTGATAACTGTTATCATAAAACAGACTGCTGCTGGGAACAGCTGCCATTTTAGTGTCCGAGTTCAGGCAGGGGTTTGCAGAAAGGTCTGGTCTGGATTCAGTATTCAGTGTAGAGAGAAGCTATCTCAGTTATTCCTGGTGTGAGCTGGTTTTATTGTCCATTCAAGGCAGAGGGTAGTGAAGAGGGAAGGTCACTGAGGGATGGTTCAGGTAGCATTGGAGGTAAGGAGCTTGCAGGGGTCACAGCAGCTCTGTGCCCCAGGAGTGGATGAGGTGTCCTGTCTGAAATCTTGAGTATAGCTAGACTTCGTCTGTTTCTCAGAGATTTGCACCAGGGGTAGAAGTGAACCCCAAAGGACCTCCTGGCTTCCCAGCTGGGATTTACAGTCCAGCTGGGACTTGGAGGTGGCTGCGATTCAGAGTCGTTCAGCACCAAGCTGCTAAACTGCCAATTCTCGCTGTGGGTGTGGAGGGTCTCCTCATGGAGGCAAGGGATGCCAGAGCACAGTAGACCAGGCAGAGCCCTTTGGGATCATCCCAGTAACCTGACAGTACCTGGTACCCACCCTCAATGATGCAGGCCCCATCCCAGGCCTACTATGAATCCTCTGCACTGAGCCTTCACCTGCACGAGAGCAGGAAGGGCAAAACACCGAGAGGACACGTTGTGCCTCCATAGGGCTATTTCTGGTGGTGAAAGATGGGGTTGCTGGAAGGTCAAGGGGAAGTGAACGTGTGTGTGTGACCCTGCAGCATTGTTGCTCATCCAGAAACTGTAGAACGCTGGAGGTGAGAGCTCCTCTCTCTTCTGCCTGGGGACTTCTTGATGCAAGAACAACAATGCGGGTAGTAAAAGGAATGGTTTTTCTGTTGGAGAAACATTTTGAGTAGCCAGGGTAGTTTTGATGAGGTGAGCCAGAAGAACAAGTAGAAGCACTTTAAACACTGTGATTGTAAAGCTCCTGAACTGCAAAAGGCTAAGACGGCTCACTTTGCTCCCAGCCACACTTCCAGTGCTCTTCCCTGTCCTCCCCTGGGCCAGGCCGGGCCTGGGTTACTTCAGTGTGTGCCCAGTGGGGCACCCCACTGTGCCATAGGTGACAGGGCCAGCGTGGCTGCAAGGAGCTCTGTATGCAGCTCACGTGAGCTCTTGCTTCACCGGGGCTGTGCCGGGAAGTGGTTGAATATTCAGCACCCAAAGTTCTGCCCAGTTACCTTTTTTTCCCTTAAATACTCCCCCTCCTCACCATCCCCAAGTACTGGAACTGAGCCACTTGGGAAATCAGCGTTAAAATAACTTCTCTAAGAAATGACGTTTGCACAATAACAGGCTCAAACCCAGCTGTGTTAGCAGAGAGCTTTTGTGTGCAGAACAAAGGCTCTCATGCAAAGCCATCAACTGACTCCTGTACATGGTCTTGCTCGACTTCTTCAATGATGTGATGAGTGATCTTCCTGCCATCCCCTGGGTACAGGGCAACCAAATGGGGAATCATCCTTCCTCAGCAAAACCACTCCAGTGCACTGGCTGTCAGCCACTTTCTTGCATTTTTCAGAGGGAGATGCTATGTTTGGAAGGTTCTCCCAGGAGCGAGGGCTCTGTGAGGTGTCAGCTCTACGTGTGTGGGGAATGGGGTTTCAAAGGTGTAACTCTGAGAAGATGGAACAGAGGTTTAAGGATGCATCCTGTTTAATATTCATAGCTCTCATGTGCCTGGCTGTGCTATCTTTAAAGCTTCCTACATAGATTTCTTTTTTTATAAAAATTTATACTCTCATCCATGCTGATTCCCACATCTGAGTGTGGTGCTCTAAAAGAAGAACACGTCTGCATCAACTGATCAAGTGGGATCTCTGGGATTTTCTTTCATCTCTGCTCTGAGCCATCCTCAGTGAGCAGAAGTGGCTTGGACATGGCTTGGGGAATTGTTCCCCCTTCCAAGAGCCCAAGCTAAACATGCAGCCAGGGATGCCTGCTGAGCCCGTCTCAGGCCCAGCTGGAAGATGAAAGCAAGAGAGGTCACACGTAGCTGGCACAGCTTTTAAACTAAAGAACCTGCTTTGGGTTCACTTGTACTGCTTCTTTCAAGTGTATGGTTTTTATCTTCAGCAAGGTGGCACAAAAGATGGAGGCTCCCCAGCCGTCAAACAAAAAGACAGCTGTTGCCTTTCACAGCTAATCACTTTCAAAACACAGGAACACCTCTTCATTTTCACTTAGGATCTCCCGTCTAGGGGTTAATTCCTCCCTTTCCACTGGACTAAAATGTTGTCGACCTGGTGAGTGTCTGGGATCAGTGCAGTGCAGTATCTTGGTCTCCCTGTATTACCCAGCTTGAGTTTTATCACACTGTGGTCATTTCTGCCTTCCAGGAATGAGGCTGGCTGCAAAAAAGCTGATGGAAAAACAGTGCTTGCTGCTGAGATAAAATAATTTAAATCACTACAGAATATTGTCAGGGAAAGTAGATATTGAGTCATCACTTCCCCCACCTCTCTCAGTGTATGTACCACAGTGTAGCCAGTACCCAACAGCACATAAGTGTGTGGAAGAGCAAGTTTCAGCAGAGCAGTTGAAACTGGTCTCTGGACAGCAGCAGCAGCATAGCTGAGACCAGTGACTTTACTCTGGGGAGTTGTTTCAGTATGTTGTTTCAGACAGGTGGGAATGAACTGTTAGAGATTAGATTTCTGTTAGCAGCAGCATTATTAGCCTGTACTTTAATATCATCTACTTTTGAAAAATAAATGGAGATACAGTGTGAAACAGCAGTAGCAGACTGGCATTTTTATCCTATTCTCATTTTCTATGCCTGCTCTCAGCAGTGGAGATACCTTTGCAACAATTCCCTATTGGAGAATGACCTGTTAATACCAGTCCCCTTGGAGCTGTGAAAGCAGTTATGTAGTGCCAATCCCAATGAAATGACCTTCCAGAAGCAGTTATATCTTTTGTGGAGTCCTGCTCTTTCACAGATCAGGGACAAATGTCAAAATAGCATTTGTTAAGAAGCAGTTTAATCTTCATAGTCACAGTATAAGATGTGATATGCCTTTGGTTTGCAAAGGGTTTTGTTGCTGATGGGGGTCCCAGAGACCACTCAGGACAGTGTTAGAGCACATCCAGAGCTACGGTTTTTCTGCAGGGGGAGTGGGCAAAATGTTGAGGGTGTTTTAGAAGTGGGGGGCAGGATGAAATGAACATGTGGAAAGTTTCCTTCTTTGGCTTGCTCCAAACACTACTAACACTTTCCTAACTTGGAAAAGGGGTCTTCTCTGCAAACAAGTTATATCAACACATTTGCAGAGCTGGTGTTGATGGCGAAGGGGGCACTGTGTCAGGAAGGATTACTCAACTCCTTCCATGAACTGGTATTGCAGGACCTTACAAAAGGTCCTCTGTCCCCAAATCTGTGTCATGACCATTCTGTACAGAGCGTGCGTGTGCTTGTGCAAACAAACTTCTTAGTAAGGAGTAGCTTTCTTAGTAATTTTTAACTGGAAATCTGTGATGTCAAAATCTGTTAATAAGCTAGAAATAAGAGAAATCTGTGCCAGCTTCAACATCTGTTTTATGTCATCTGGGGTAAAACTGGTGCTTATAGGAAGAAGAAGTCTAAGATCTCTTGTCAAAGTTTACTTACAGTCGGACAGCAGGAGATAAAAGGGTTTTGAGGAAGAGCTGCCTGTGAGAAATAAGGCATTGGAAATTAATCCTCTTTCCTTCACAGCTTGGAGGCTGCTGTTAGAGTTCTCATTTACTTCCTTTGTTTTCTTTGCTTTTTAGAAATAAACCAGAGGCAGTAGAAGTAACATTTGCAGGTAAGCTCCACAGCTCTCTTGACTTCTCTGAACCAAGGGCTGGCTTCAGCAGTCAGCCCACACCACTGGGCAGGGGCAGTGTGGAGACCCTGCAGTATCCCCAGAGCTGGGGCTTCACTGCCTGCCCCGCTGTTTCTCTGTCTGTCTGCCTTTCCTGGGACTTCCCTAGAGCATGGAGTTCACTGGTGGTAGTGCTGTGGTGTGTGCCTGCTGCATAGCTCTTCTCTTTTACCTCATGTGTTCTCCAGTCCTGCCCTTGGTGCTACTTGTTATGAGGTCTTTAGCACCATCTGGTTTGGGTTGTTAGGAATCTGACTTAGGGTGACAGGCAAAATGGATTCATCACCTCAAGTTTGCTCTTCAGGAAGAGAAATGCCAAGGAAGTTCAAGTACTCATTCAGCAACTGATTTTTTGCTTCTGCTGTCAAGAATCTGTGTAACTCCGTGGGGAAGTGCAGCTTGCTAGGTGGCTGGAGGGTTGCCTTTCCCTTCCTCCTGCCCTCCCTGCCAGTTCTGCAGTGAAGTGGAAGCTCTGACAGCAGGCAGCGGCTGAGCTGCCTTTGCTGGCAGAGAGATTTTCTCCTCCAGGCTGCAGCTCTGGCCTGGTGGGCATGTCAGTCACTTTCTGTGCTGGCCATCCAGAAGGCTCCTGTCTCTGCATGTTTGTATCCTTGTGCATTGAGCACAAGTGGACTCGCCAGGGTTGCTAAATGATACTAGACTAAAGCTTTCTGTGATGGACAGGTGTCAAAATTGTTTCAGGCCTGTGAATGATAGCAGGTCTCCTTATATGACATTACCATTTTCCTTAATTGTGGGTTTCTCTCTTGCTGTGTGTGTGAGGGCTGGAGCAAGAGGAGCAGTTTCACTTTATGCAGTTACTAGAACTTGTAGGAAAAACCTTTCTCAGGAATAGGAACTGGTTCCTGTTCCCTCACATTTCTCTTGCTTGCTTCTTAGACTTTGATGGAGTCCTTTACCATATTTCAAACCCCAATGGAGACAAGACAAAAGTGATGGTCAGTATTTCTCTGAAATTCTACAAGGAACTCCAGGAACATGGTGCTGATGAGGTGAGTAAGCAACTCCAGGCCTCCTGCCTACAAATGCTGTGTTGGCAGCAATGGCCTTGTGATGTTGATGGATCTAACATCTGGCCCTTAGAGGAGCATCTGTGCTCCCATCTCACTGACTGGTCAAAGGAGCAGCCCTGTGCCAAGCAGGAGTCCCACTTTGCTGAAAGAAGGGCAAGTGTGTTCACGCTCTCTCTTGACAAAGTAATCATCCTGTATAACCCTGCAGCGTGAAAGGCAGAAGGCACCACTAATTTGCAAGTTTAAAGCAAAGCCTGACCATGTAGAAATAGTTTCTTTAACCGATGTGTTGAGCCCACAAGTGAAGGAAGGCACCAAGACAGATCGGTGGTGCTTCTCTTCTGACTTTTGACCACACTTGAGAGCAAGTGCTGGGCTCCTGCTGCGTGTGCAGGCCTTGGTTTGCAGACTGGTTCCCTTTTCACTGCTGCTGTGTGAAGTCGCAGGCTCAGTTCCTGTTGACTGGGCCCTGTGGCTGCGGAGGGCCATTTATGGTAGAAAAAAGGAGCCTCTCTGAGCTGTGGTTGGATGGCAAGGCAGGAAGTGTGAGTCACTTCCTGAGTCAGTTTTCAAATCTCCGCATGGTAGTGGATGGGGTTCACCCAGGGCTTTTGCCTCTGGCTGTCTGTCCTTGGAAGAAAACAAGGAAACTGCTCCATCAGTTTATTGTGAGTTTGGTGAGAAACGGGTGACTTGAACCCAAAGTGAATTCCTGCAAATTGCCATAAAACCCACCTAAGTCAGAAGAGAGATGATTGAGTGTCCTGCTTTCCTGGTTCCTGCATGCAGAGCTTTCTGGGTGCAACATTGCCTGCTACTGAGGGCACCGCTGCCGGCATGAGGAGTGTCAAGCAGCCCAAATGGTGGAGCCTTCTCAGCATGTTTAGTGAGGATCAGTGCAGTGTGTGATCCCAAGAGAGCCCCTGTAGTGGGCAAGTGGCTGACAGCACTGTGCACCAGCAGCCATTGTGGTGTTGGTGGTGGTGGTGGTGGAAGGCAACTTCCTACAGACTTTCAGAGGAAAATGGGATCTGTGCAGGACTGGCTTGGAAGTACTGTCTAAATAGAAACTACATTTTTCAGTCTCCAGTTGTCATAGTGTTGCTTTCTGTACTTCCCTGCAGACAGTGTTGCTTGTTTCTGCTCTGCCTTTGGTGAAACCCCACTGTGAAGAATGCAGAGTGGGCTTCCTGCTAAGACAGGGCATATTCCTGCACTGCTGCAGGCAGACTCTCTGCTGAGAGGAGGTTTTGGCATGCAGAGAGTCTGTGTATCCTTTCCACGTGGTAGTGGGTGTCATACCAGGAGGGCCAGCTCTGCCACAGCATTGTTGTGTTCTTCTCTGTGAAATACCGCCTGTTCCCAGCCCCCTCGTTGACACAGAGCTATGGCTCAGCTGGAAATTGCCATTGATGTAAAATTCAGCAGTAATTACGTTTGAAGAAAGGTTTTTGCTGTGCTGTAGGCGGTTCTGCTTCTGGGAGGCATCCAAGCCTGCCTGGCAGTCTCCTCTCGATCCCCATCTGTTTGTGCAATAGGCTGAGACAGTGTGTGATCACCAGGCCATGGTGTGCTCTGAACTTGCCGTCCTGTGAGGAGAGGGACCAGGCACACTTGGCATCTGCCTTTGAACAGAAAGAAAAGTGGTAGCCCTCAGATCTGTTGTGTCAGGCTCTTCTGATTGTTCTCCTTTGAAGGTATGAGCTATAAGGCTTCTTCCCCACACAAATCTGACTAGCAAGAACTTGAAAAAGTTCCAGTTTTGAGTCCTTTCCTGCAGTGTGTCCCCTGTCAGTGCAGTTCAGGGAGCCTTCCCTAGAGTAGGAACAGCCAATAGTACTAGGAGCTGATGACTTAATATTTGTCTAAGTCCTCTTAGACTAGAGGACGCAGGTGCTGTAATTTGATAGTTCTAAAAGAAGACCAAACATGGCCTAGGCTGTGCGGGAGGAAACAGGTCTTGATAGCTTGTGCTCTCAATGTTTAATTTCTTTTCTAGGTATTGAAGAAAGTCTATGGAAACTACTTGGTAAATCCTGAATCAGGTAACCCTGCAAGGACATTCTTTGTCTGTCTGTCTTTGTGTGTGTGTGTGAGTGTGAGTGCAAGTCCAAAATTACTTAAGTCACTTGAGAAATGCTCATACGAAGGCCGCCCTTGAAGAACTTGATATCTGAGGCTCTCTATACAATGAATAGCAATTTGAAATGGCCAATTTAAAAGGTGGTTCAGAGACATCAGGATGAAGCAGCTTGCAGCACAAGCTGTAATTCTTTATGCAGTCCTCCTCCAGGAATCCTCTGTTCGTCAGGTTGGGGTCTTTGTTCTTCTCAAAGATGCTTTGTAAGACACAGGAAAACCATGGTTACCTGTGACAACATCTCTTCCTACTCACTGCAAAAATTTGGGAGCAGTTATGCCAGCACGTGTGTCTGGGAGCTTGGGAAGGAGCCCTGGGAACGTTGCCATGGCCACGCGCCGAGTTCAGGCATGGCTTTTGGCAAGTGCTTGGAGTGGGAAGAACTCACCCCTGGGGCTTTTGGGAGGATTTAAGGCAAAAGTGGGACTATAGGTGTCTCATTAAAAAAAAATCTCTGTTTTCATTAACGCCCTATGTAGATTATTAAGGCTAGTGGCTGTTCCTTCCCAGGTTACAATGTCTCTTTGCTCTACGACCTGGAGAACCTTCCTGCAGACAAGGATGCCATTGTGCACCAAGCCGGCATGTTGAAGCGCAACTGCTTTGCTTCAGTCTTTGAGAAGTATTTCAAATTCCAGGAAGAGGGCAAAGAAGGAGAAAAAAGAGCAGTCATCCACTACAGGGATGATGAGACAATGTAAGTGTTGAAACCAAACAGCACAGGGGTCGGACAGTGGTCAGTAGTCTGCTCCTGTGTAGAGCTGTAGGTTTTGGTGGAAAGTCAGGAAATCTTCCTGCTCTATGCTTTGGCCAGGGTAATAAGGGTCTGTCCTAGGCTGCCACAAGTACCCCATGAGGGTAATGCTTATGCCTCGGGCTGCTGGGATGTTACACAAGAATCTCTATTAGTAGCAGCACTTGTGGCTGCATGCAGTAGAGGAGCTGGCCACTCCCAACAGAAGTGTTGTGCTCCCTGTAAATACTGTCTCAAGGGAGGGGAAATTTGCAGCAGCCAGGTCTGTGAATGGTTGTTGTATCTACTTGACCTTGTCACGCAGCTGCTTCCTCATCCAGTTGAACTTCTTAGCTCTGGTTCATGGGTGTGTTCTCTCTCTCCCACCTGCAGGTATGTTGAGGCAAAGAAGGACCGTGTCACGGTTGTGTTCAGCACGGTATTTAAGGATGATGATGACGTGGTGATCGGAAAGGTGTTTATGCAGGTATGGAAACTGAATTACAGGGACAGGGTCTGGTCCTCAATTCAGATGCCTGCTGGCTTGAAGCAGCATTGCCAAATTAGCTGCTGAAGTGAGCACAAAGGCAGTTTAATACATGTAAATGCTTTGCTTCATGCTGCACTGGGATGGAAGAACATGCTAATAGGCATAGACAGTGTATTTTCCTGGCTCTTGCATTGGCATCTGTATCATCAATAGTCTTGCTCACTTGGACAATCCAAGGGTATTATGTGTTACAGATGAGAAACACCACAGTGAATACTTGAGTCCCCACATTGAGGCCCTGTAATGTGGATAGCTATGGTGTAGGAATCTCTAGCCAGCTGAAGGGAGAGGAAGGGTGAGACAATGTCATGCCATGCCTGAGGAGGAGCTGAGAGTACTCTTCACCTTGAAGTTTCTTCCTGCTAATGCTCAAATGCTGCAGGAACACTTAGCAGCTCAGTGTGACAGCTCTTGAATTTGAGCTTTTAAGAACTATGAATATACTGAATTTGTGGGCTCGAACCAATCATAATGCCAAGTTATGGACTGGACTCAGCTACCTTTTCCAATTGCTGTTTAGCTGGGAAGCAGAGAGACTTGTAGTAAGCACTTTCGCTGTCTGTGAAGTGCAGCCTGAGGACAATGTGTGTGTGCAGCTGGGGAGGCTCAGTGCATGCTCATAGCTTTGTTCATCTGTGCCACTGGCCCACCTCACTCATCTCCTGAAGCTCCTGAGGAGCCAGCCTCCTGTGTGGGCATAGCCGTGGAGCAGGGCCTGCAGGGTGTTCCAGGGATCTTTAACCCAAATATTCAAGGGTGCCAAACCATGCTGCTGACAGGCTCATGGATAGCAAGTCACTGGCCCAGTTAGCTGGAGACCCCAGTGTACCTGTGTTGGGTGTCATCAGAAGGGGGTCTGTTGCAATGGAGGTCTTCACAGCTCTGTTTGCTGTGTTCATTAGCTACAGACAGGGTATCTGCTCTGGCTTTGAGGTTTTCCCCCACCAAGCATATCCCTCAGCCTGGAATTCAGCTTTTAAAATGGGAAGGGAGGCATGATGTGAACAAAACGGGGTTAGTGAGGCTCCTGGGGAGATGGCAGTGCTTCAAGGCAGCAGCTGTCCTGGAGTCTCCATGTCCCGAATTCTTGGTTTTTTCAACAGCAAACCCTGCCTCTGCCCAGCCACAGGAATTTCCACTCTGAGTCACACTGGCTCTTTCCCTCCAGCTATTGCTCTTGCATAATGCAGCTGGGCATGGTATCTGCTCATCTGGGCTTTCATGGAGAAAATGTGACCATTAACTAACCAGTGAAGCCACTTGAACCATTTCACCCTCTGGCATAAGCAGGCAGAAATGCAAGCTAACCATTTCATTATGGAAACCCCAGTGATCTACTCTAAAAGGGACATGGATGCTCCTGCCTTTCCCAGGGAAAACTGTGCTCAGAAGGGAGGCCAAGGGTAGCTGATAATGAGTAGGTTGGGATGGAGATCAGTGAGGGAGAGGGAAGACTGTCCTGCCCTGGGGCATGAGAATGGTTTCTGGACATTCCCAGCCCCACATAGAGAAGGTCCTTACAGTTCCTGAAATGCAGAGCCAGTACATTTCCTGTGAGGTGGGGGTTGTGCTGCTGTCAGAGGTGGGGGAAGGGATCTCCCTGCCTGAAGGTATTGTTTCAAGGTGTAGGGAAGCGTTAAGAGGAGCAGGATTCACATATAAGCTTCAAACCCCCAGATGCATCTTGATGCTTGGACAGACTCTTGGTGGGAGGTGGTTTCTCAAATGGCAGAACTTTTACACTAGCTGTGATGGAGATCTTGCAGCCGTTCCTGAGGATTTCTGTTCCTCAGGGCTGATGGGCACTGCCCACTTTCACTGGAAGCATTGAAGTTCCAGCCAGAGCTGTGCTGTCTTGTTTGCTTGCTCAGACTGAGGTGTCCCTTCCACAAAACACTCATGGCATGGGTGTGACACACTGAAAGCCACCCCAGCTGAGGGGCTGCACCACGGTCCATTCAGGGAAAGCTGGACCACCTTCTGCTCATTGCCCTTTGGGAGTGAGGAAACCCCATTTGCTTTCCCGGCACGTTGTTGAAAGGTCGCAGTGGGAATCACCTTCACTTTGTCTTGTTCAGGAATTCAAGGAGGGTCGCCGGGCCAGTCACACAGCCCCACAGGTGCTCTTCAGCCACAGGGAGCCACCCTTGGAGCTGAAAGACACGGATGCAGCCGTTGGCGATAATATTGGCTACATCACATTTGGTAAGCAGGCAGCTCTGAGGCTTGGGGATGCTTGGGGAGGAGAGAGGTTCCTATTGCTGCATGAAAAACAGAGAGGAATTCACCTTCCCTGAGTGTTGAAGTGAGCCATTAAGCATTGCAAGGACTCTGGGGTTGCTTTCTGCCTTGTGTGCCCCCTTTGGAGTGTCCCTTTTCTGTATCAGGTCACCTCAACTCTGCTGTGGGCAAGAAGATGTGGAAGTGGACAGTGTCCACCTACAAAATAAGTTCAGTATTTGGAAGCAAAGGGAAGAGTGACTTTGCTGTGATATTTTGGAAGCTGGAGGTTTCTTGTGAAAGTTTTCATGCAAGTGTACTTGTAGGTTGTCCAGCTGCAGGGAGCTGTGCAGTGCTTGATCAGGAGAGGCAGGCAGAGAGCAGCAGCAGAGCAGTGCATTGTGCTTCTCCAGTTCTGCTTGTTTGCACTGAGCCAAACACTGGTGAGCCACTTTGCCCTGCCTGCAGAGGTGATGAGAGCCATGACTTCCCCCTGGGTAGCAGTGTCGAGGAGTCTCAACCCTGCCCTGTTCAAAGGGATAGGTCTCTTCCAGATGGTTGGGTGTGTCATTAGGATGTCTCAGGCCAGCATGCCTGTAGTTTGGAGCTCAGAGATGGAGCACAGACACTGCAGGGAAAAGTGAAGAAAGCCTTGCCCTCCTCCTGTGCTGGAAATGGTGCCTTGAGGCCTAGGCAGCTGTCAGCAATGGAAAGAAGAGGTTCAGGATGGCACATACTTTGTTCTTTTGAGACTAAATTTCCCAGTTATCTGATCTGACAGTCTCAGGTGAGATAATCACCCAAACAAAATGTTCTTTCGAATCTGGGACACCTAACAGAGCACCAGCTTACGGAAAGAGCAAGCTACCTGCTTGTGTCCAAGTGTGTCTATGTTACATGGCTGGCAAGCTGCCAGGCAAAGATCCACAACCAATTTCAAGACCCCAGGGCACAGTGGATCTTGAAATTGGTTGAGCAGCCTGGGCACCCTGGTCTGCCTCCCAGCTTGCTCCTCCCAATTGCATCTCCAAAGCACTGATACAGCATCCTGCAGTTTCCTGCAGTGCCATTGTTTCTGGATATCTGGTCTTGCCTGCAGAGTGCACAGGCTGCTGTGGGAAATGTGGAAAAGTGCTCTTAAGCCTTGTATTTGAAATCCTAAGTGCTGCATAATCTTCGTATGTGTCAAGAGTAAAGGGCTCTTTATAGAGTGCAAGGCAGGGATTCAATGCAGCACACCCTGAAGCCTCCAGTACTGATCCTGAAGGCCTTGCACAGTCTCAGGAGATACTAATGGTCTGTGTTGGCCTCTTCTTTCAGTGCTGTTCCCCCGTCACACCAATGCTGCAGCCAGAGACAACACCATAAACCTGATCCACACATTCCGGGACTACCTGCACTATCACATCAAGTGCTCAAAGGTATGAGGGTCACACAGGGTGGCTTCAGCCCACCTAACCTGCGTGCTGAGGGGACAAGCAGGGGAGAGAGCCCCTTGAGAACTCAATAATGTCTGCAACTGCCCTCCCCAGTCATGCAGGGCTGGCAGGTGATGCATCATTGCCTTCTCCCTGTTCTTGGACACAAGACTGTTTTCTTTTCATTCTAGCAGTAAAGTAGGATTTTCCCCTTTTGGATCTGGTTTGTTTACTTTCTGAGAACAGAAATGAGGGTAATTGTTCAGAGTGACCTGGCTTTGACATGTCCTGAAATCTCAGCTATGAAGACAGGATCCTGACATTGTCCCCATTTTGTCCTCATGAAACACAGGCCTATATTCACACACGTATGAGGGCGAAAACATCAGATTTCCTCAAGGTGCTCAACCGTGCCCGTCCAGATGCAGAGAAGAAAGAAATGAAAACAATCACGTGAGTAGCAAAGCAGGGCCTGGCTCTCTAAGCTTCTCTGCCAGCCACAAGCTCAGTCTTGCTCACTTTGGCATGATGCAGTCCAGGGCAGGCTGGGGTGCCATGGGGATGACCCACAGCTTACTGCCTCAGATGTCCTGTGAGGAGCTGGGTCTGAGGCAAAACCTGTGTGCTGGCAGCTCCTTTGTAAAAGGCTCATACATGGCCTTGCATGCCCTGGTGTCTCCATTTTCCCCCCACCAAGCCCTCAGTGGCATTCCTGGGGCTTTTTCCCTGTTATATTAGAGCTGCCTTGTCCAGCTCTGGGGGAGGGAGAGGAGCCAGGTCCTTCCTTGGGGTTTATGGGCACTGGACTCGGTCTTGCTGCCCAGTATGTCTGCAGCTTGTCAGTCACTGGCTGCCCTTGGCCAGCTGATGGTGGCTCCACGGTCCACCGTGGTCCACGCTCCACGGCTCCACGGTGATGGAGCCACCATGCTGCTGGCTCCCTCTTGCGAAGAAGCAGCCCACAGTGAATTGGATGCAGGAGAGCAGTTGTGTGAACATGTTTCACTCACATCCCTTACCTTCTACTTATCCCAGAGCTCCTTGTTGTCCTTTTTTCTGGTTGTCCTGTCATGTCCCCTTTGCATGCTGTTTTGGGGCAGGAGGGTTGTCCCCTCTGCAAAAGTTAGCCCCTCCCCACAGACCCTGTGAACTCCAACCCAGCAGTGCCTGCCTGGCTTCAAGAGCTCTGCTAGTGTGTCCCACCACAAGCCCCATGGGCCCCTGGGGCTGTGCTGACCCCTCTCTGCATCCTTCCAGGGGGAAGACGTTCACAACCCGTTAATGCTGAGTCACTGAGGCTGCCGTGGAGGACGAAGGCTGGGGCACTTGCTACCCGATAATCGTAGCTTTTAATGTTGCACCTCTGTGGGCTCATAAGGAATTCAAGCAATCGGGGTCTGTTTGTACGACAGTTGGGGGAGTAATCTGCAGAAACGAGCTGTGCTTGCGAGGACTCGATCGTTCCAAGAAACAAAACTTTAATTCCAGTTTGATTGACTTAATTTCTTTTCTTTTTTAATTTTTTTTTTTTCTTTTCAAGCTGTTTCGCTTTGCAGTATGTTACCGGAAATAAGTTGCAGTATTTCTTATGAGAATAATGCAATATTAACTTGTTTTCTTCTGAGTATTTGAGTTCAAAACTCCTGTATCTGAAGAAATACTGTTGGGGTTCATTAATAAAGAAGATCTTTCTATCTTAAAGGGCTGTGAGGCTTTGGCTTGTCAATGCACATGACCTTGCCCTGGAAGGGGTGTTTAGTCACAGCCCCAAGGGAGACAATTCCTGTATTGTGGAACATATGCCTTCTGATGAAGTTAGGGATGCAGTACCCAGAGCTGGGAATAGCCTGTTCTTTTAGGGAACTCCTGAACTGTACAGAGCAGGATTCTCCTACCTTCAGCTAGCAACCTGCACCCTTCTCTCCTATCCTGACCCCTTCATTTCCCCTAGCAGGGAGAGCTAGGATGGGACTCTCTGCCACTGATCCTCAGGCTGTGGTTGGATGCCAGGGAGATCCCTGAGGAGGGAGCACAGCTCCCCAGATCCTCTTCCCCCCAACAAGCAGAGTAGATGGCATCCAGTTAATTGAAATAATTTATATAATTAAAGACATCTTCATACAAAACCCCTGGCTTGGCCCCTAGCTGGTGAGGGCAAAGCAGGGCAGGTTGGAAAAATTACAAAGCACGCAGTGGAGCAGGGTGGTGAAACCATGTCCCTCTGTACACAAGGCGCGGGCAGTGCCGGGACGCCATCCCCTGACACAGCTCTAGCGATCGGGGCGCTGGACGCAGAACACTTTGGCTTGGTGGTCGCCAGAGGTGGTCACCACAATGGAGGCATCCCTGCAGGGAGACAGGGCTCAGAGGTGGGGCTGGGGGCTTCCAGTATCCCTGACCATCACCCCCAGCTCAGCTCTGGAGTGCTGCACTCCCCCTTGTGACACTGAAGATTCAGCATGGACCTAGGTTTCTCCCCCACAAAGGCACTCCAAGAACAGACAGCCTGTGATTTGAGCTCCTAGGCTGGAGGCCCCTGCCATCACTGCTCCCTCCACCCAGCAGCAAAGGGGTCTAGGGGTTGCCTGCTCACTTGTTGACGGCGAAGTCGAGGATTTCAGCAGAGTGCCCTCGGTACTCGCTGATCATCTTCCCCGAACGGGCGTCCCAGAGCCGCACGGCCCCGTCCAGGCTGCAGGTGTACACCACGGCCGAGCTCTCCTCCCACAGCAGCTGCACGATCCCTGACTGAGGCAGGGGGAGACCACAGTGGGGACCTCCAGCAAGTCTTAGCTCCCCCCATGTACCCCCAATCCCTCATGGTGTCTGCCATCCCCACAGGAGAGCCAGACCCCCTGGGCCAAGCACATCCGCTGTGCAGACTGCGGCTGCCCTTTGGGGAAACCCAAGGCTAAGGGAGAAGTACAAATTGGGAACTGGCCCCTGGGCTGCAAGGGAGATCTCCAAAAGGCCCAGAGGCCACCTCCCAGGCCTTGGGAGAGGGGGGGAGGGCAGTACCTCGTGTTGGCACTTATGCCTCAGGCTCTGTGTGGAGAGGTCATAAATAGCCAGTGTGCCATCAAGGTAGCCCACAGCAGCCAGTGGCATCCTACAGACAGGGGAATAGGCATTACATGGGACATGGGGAAGCAGGGATGGAAACATACATAAATGCTCCAGGTAAAAGGCAAACCCTATGCTGAAGGCTGCACTGTATTGAGATGAGGGACAACCTCAAATGGTTTGATGGCTGGAGCCATCAAACACCCCACTTGGGAAACCCCACAGTACAGCAAGTCAGCAATCAGCCCATGGTTTGTGAAGAAGATGACAATGTCCTGGCAGGAAAACACCTGTCTGGAGAGTATCCCAGCCAAGCAGTGGTACACCAGGCTAGCACAGAATCCCAACAGCTGCAGGGAGGACTGAGCAGCTGATGTCCCTTGGCTTCACAGCCAAGTGATCTGGGATGGCCACACCCCGTGGGGAGGATGGAGGCAAGAGAAATGCAGCGGACTGAGCGCAAGGGATGCAAATGGATGTGTATGACAAGCCCTGTAAGATCTGGCACTGAAGGGGGGCTGTCCCAACACTCACACATTACAGAAGCCCAGCGACTCCACTGAGTTGGACTCTGCCTCCTCGCCCTCACTGATGGGTGCCTTGGGGGTCACGCTCTCCATCTTGAACACGCACACCACCTGGGTAGAGGGAGGGTGACTATACCCCGAGGGAAGGAGACCCAGGTGCACAGAGGTCCCGTTTGTACTCGATACCGAGTCTGCACCCTCATTAGAACAAGACGCGGCCCCATATCCTCAGCTCCTGGGAGCAAACGAGGGAACTGCCTTCCAGGAGCCGGGCCGGACCACCCAGCCCGCGCTCCACCCGCAGCGCGGGGGCGCCGCCTGCCGGCTGCCAATGGCCGCACAGCGGCCCTGGATTTGGGGGGTCCCCAGCGCTCCTGGCTCTGCCCTCGGCCCGGGACACAGGGCTTGGGGGGTCCCCAGCGCTCCTGGCTCTGCCCCCGGCCTGAGACACAGGGCTTGGGGGGTCCCCAGCGCTCCTGGCCCTGCCCTCGGCCCGGGACATAGGGCTTGGGGGGTTCCCAGCGCTCCTGCCTCTGCCCCCAGCCTGGGACACAGGGCTTGGGGGGGGTCCTCAGCACTTCTGGCTCTGTCCTGCCCACACAGACGCACCTTGCCCGTGGCGGAGTTGACCAGCTTGGCGTGACAGTCCACAGAGCCCGTCATGATCAAACTGCCATCCTGGTTGCTGGCCACACACGTCAAGGGGTCCTGATGGCCATCCTGGCCTGGGGGGTGAGCAGCAGGTATGAGCTTTATGTTTCCTCCCCATAGAGACCCAGTGAGCCTTGAAACACACCATCCTGCAGCCTCTGCCAGCACCCAGCAAGCAACAGCCACCGGTGGGGACAGAGAAACCCAATCCCAGGCTTCCTCCTGCCCTCAGAGGATGCCTCCTCTCCACCCAGGCAGAGGTCAGAGGCCACTACAAGGGGCAGTTTGCCAGCTAGGGAGTAGCCCAGGTGATAAACCTCTTCCTTACCTTTCAGGACATGCAGCGAGGTTCCATGCTTTAGGTCCCAGATGCGCATGGTCCCATCCTCATACCCCACCACTGCTCGCTTCCCTGGGTGAGACAGAGATAGTAGAGAGAAACAGGACCCCCCTCATCCTCCTACCTCCCATTCAGCTCACACGGGGAGAAGCAGGAGCACAGATGGCCCACACAGAGCTGGTGACATTTCCCGCTCCAGAGAGGCCCCATGACTCACCATCAGGCAGTATCCTGCCACATGTGGCTGGGCATGCTGGACCCTGAAAGGTTTTGCAGTCCCCACTGGGGATCTTCCACATCCAGGTGTTGCCATCAGCTGTACCAGCCAGAAGTACATGGGCTTGAGGGTGCCACTCCATCCACTGGGCGGAGAGAGGAACAGGCAGTGTCACAGAAGTGCTGCCACCCCACTCGCTGGCTGGGGAGCTCCCCACAGCACCACTCACCTCCAAGTCCCCCACCTCGAAGGACCACACTTCCTCCTTGGCATCCACCCGCCACACTTTGATAAGCCCAGACATGTCACCTGTGGCCACGAACACAGAGTCGTGACTGAAGCCAGCACAGGTGACCGAGTCCTTGTGTCCTAAAAAAATCAGGGGACAGAGACTACTCAGGTCAAACTATGGAAGGCGGTCAGGAGCACAGCATCAGCTGGAAAAAAACATGTCCAGATAGACACAGCTGGGAAGGGACACAGCTGTTCACTGCACCTCACCTGAGCACTCAAACAGGAGCTCCCCATCACTCACACGCCACACGAAGGCCTTGTCATCCTCTCCGCCTGTCACGGCCAGCGTGTTGGTCTTGGGGTCAAGGCTCACACAGAAGACAGAAGCTTCACAAAAGAGTAAAGAGGTTACGTGGCTACAGTGCCGATCCCACCTCACCTGACATTCCCAGGGGATCCAAACCCTGTGCAGCACTGGGTCTAGTTGGGATGTCAGCAAGGTGAACTCCCAACCCAGCCTAGTGGGAATCAATTCTTCACGTGGGAGAAGAACAGCACAGGCTTTCTGTTGAGCTTAGGACCAGCTGCCATGATGGGAGGCCCAAAGGGCTCTTCTGCCAGAGCACAAGGCAGAAACAAGCCCAGGGCAGCTGTGACTCCTGACGGCTGTCCCAAGAAGCCTGGGAGACAACAGCCTAGCAAGACCTTCTGCACCCCCGGACTCTGGGAAAAGCCAAGATGAGACCAGGTCCCGAGGGGGGTCCCAGCTGCTTCTGCTCGTCCCCAGCACTCACCCGAGTGGAGCGAGAACGTGACCTCACTGTCATCCTGTGCCTCCATGCCGTCCTCCACTCCCTCATCATCCTCCGACTCCCAAGCCTCAGCATCGGGCTCTTCTGCTCCCTCGTCCTCAAAGTCCACGTCCTCCATCTCCTCGGCCAGGTCATCTGCAAAAAGCGAAGGTCAGGGCGCGGCTCGAGGTCTGCCCGGCTCGGCGGGACAGCGGGGTTCCCTGCGGGACGGGGCAGCGGGGGGATGCGCGATGCCGCTGCGGCCACGAGAGCAGGAAAAACCGCAGAGGAACGGGACGACACGCGG
>JANPWX010000011.1:6810600-6824516 GCA_024734555.1 Trochalopteron elliotii
GGCGGTGTCAAGCCCGGCCGCCGGGGCTGGGGATCAGCCACCGGCTCCCCCTGCGCGGTGCCGGTCACCCTCCCGTGTGCGGGGTGCCCGCTCTCGGGTGTCTGCCCCGGTGCCCCGGCCGTGGTCAGGCTACCCGGTGCTGGCAGGAGCCCCTGCTCCCCGGTTTCGGGCTACCGCCACAGGCGCAGGGGACTCCCGGCTACTGCAGGGATCGCTCCCAGTGTGCGCCATCCACGGATGCCCTCGGCCGGGAATGGACTTTGCAACCCGGGACTTTACGTGTCCGTCATTGCGCCATTCCCCGTCCCGTTCCAAATCGCTGCTGTGCAAACGGGGAGCTCTTTTCCACCCCCACATGCACAGGGGCATTTTTTGCCTCCCTTTTCCTCGGCCCATTCTCTTCCCTGGTGCCCCATACTATGGCAAGCTTGGGCATTTTCCCCCCCCGGAGAATGGGGAGGAACAGCCGGCTCCAGCCCCTCCTGGCAAGCACCCTGCAGCAATGCCCCCCCCAGTCCTTGCTGCTCGAAGCAGCTGGAGGGTGCCTGCTTGGGGAACCAGTCCTGCCCTCACTACACATCTAGGATGTGGGGTGCACGCGCACCACCTCTACTCACCCCCGAATGTGAAAGTGGCCCTGTATAGGTTCCCTGTGGGAGTCACAGCCTCGGCAGTAGCCCCCTTCGCGAGTGGGCTCCTTAGGGGAACTGGAGTTTAATGCCTAGGGGTGTCTGCCCTCCCTAGGTACAGCCTGTACGCCCGCACACGCCTGGGCTACCTCTTCTACCAGCGGCAGGTGAAGAAGGCCCGGGAGCGGTATCCGCACGGCCACTCCGTGCCCCAGCCCTACTGCTTTCCTGGTGAGTCCTGCTGAGCCCCTCCCACACCACGGCCCTGCAGTATCCCCCAGCACTGGCACTCTGAGGTGGGGAGGGGTTGCCATCCCCAAATTGCCCAAGGCATGTTTAACTAAGAATTTGATGTAAGATGTGGTGAGTTCGGCCTGGACTCCCCTTTTCCAGTCAGGGGGGTCATGCCCTGATTCTGTTTGTTCTCCCCCAGGGGTGAAAATCCTGCCCATTCCCGTGCTCTCCAACAACTACAGCTACCTGGTCATCGACACTGGCTCCAGCCAAGCAGTTGTCATCGACCCCTCTGACCCGCTGGCTGTACAGGTGAGACCCCCACAACCACTCTGACCTGGTGTTTGGCTGTCTTCAGGTGAGGGGGTGGCATGTCTGTATTATTTTGGGGTTAGAGGGGGGCAAATCTGCCTTTAATCTGCAGCCTTTAGTGCCCAAGGCAAGACTGGAGCATGACAGAGGAGCTGGGGGAGACAGGGTTTAGGGGGAAACTGCTATTTGGGTTCTCTGTCCCTGCTAATCTTTCTGTCCATATTTCCTCCCCATTCCCAGGCTGTCATTGAAGAAGAGGGGGTGATGCTGGAGGCCATATTCTGCACACACAAACACTGGTAAGGGACAAGAGCTGATCCTGGAAGGGTTGGTAACTGCTGTGAATCACCTGAGGTGACCCTCAGCCCTGCCCCATTTAGTGTGGAGAGTATGGTGGGGGGAGGTACATTTAGGGTCTGTGACCTTCCTGTCTGCAGGGACCACAGTGGAGGGAACGAGGCTCTCTGCCAGAAGCACAACTCCTGCAAGGTGTATGGCAGTGCTCTTGATGCCATCCCACAGCTCACCAAGTAAGTCCTGTGCTCCTCTAGCACCCCTGTAAATTTGGGGGGGCTTCACTCCCAACCACCACTGTCTGCAGCTCACCCACCAATCCATCCCCCCAGTACCATGTCGGGCATGTCCTGACACCAGTGTGCAGGAGGGGTTGCCAGGGGAGGTGCGTGTTTTGAGGTGCTAGGGTTAGAGGGAGCACCCTGACAATGCCCCCTGTTCCCTGCACAGCCCACTTGCAGACAGGGAGAAGGTGAGTGTGGGCAGCCTGACCTTCGAGGCGCTCGCCACGCCTGGCCACACCGTGGGCCACATGGTGTATGTGCTGGATGGGGGCCCCTTCGGCAGCCCCCCCTGCCTCTTCTCTGGGGACCTCCTCTTCCTTGCTGGCTGTGGTGAGTGCACCCAACCCCAGACAGGGGGATGGGGTGTTGGGGAGTTATCCCACCCTGGGATGGGCTTAGGGGTAGCCCCAGGTCCCCCCATGACAGGCGGTTGTGTGGGGGTCCAGGCAGGCCGTTTGAGGGCTCCCCTGAGACCATGCTCTCTTCCCTGGATGTGGCCGTGGGCTTGGGTGAGGACACACTGCTTTGGCCAGGTGAGTGTCCCCAACAGCAGGGCAGAGCTGCTGGTGTTCCCCTAGTCCCCACTGCCAAGGTGGAGAGCTGGGTGGGGGTGATGCCAAGGGCTGTGTATGGGGGTCCACAGGCCACGAATATGCACTGGAGTGCCTGACCTTCGCCAGCCTCCTGGAGATGGACAATTCTGCACTGGAGCAGAAGCTGCAGTGGGCAGTGCAGCAGCGCCAGGAGAAGAGGAGCACGGTGAGACATGGGGGTCCCTGGGTGCAGCACCCACCACCCCAGCCCCTCGCAGGGTTCCCTTGGCAGGGATGCTGCACCCCAACACCCTCTTGCATGGTGGGTGCCATAGGGGCAGGGGGTGCTGGGGGCATTCCCAGCTCCCTGCCGGGGGTGCTGCCTCCAGCAGGGGAACTGAACAGCTGCCCCCACAGTGCCCCTCCACGCTGGGGGAAGAGCAGACCTACAACCCCTTCCTGCGGACCCACCGGCCGGAGCTGCAGGAGGCGCTGGGACTGTGGCAGGGCGGGGGGGAGGACCCCGACGCCTTTCGTGCCCGTGTCCTCAAGGAGGTGCGGAGGCGCAAGGATCTCTACCAAGCTACCTAGACCCCGCCCCCCCCTCCCCGGATCCCCCCTTTCCACGGGGCCGGGTGATGGTTGAGCATAGGGGGCCCAAGACTGTGTGGTTTGTTTTGCTGTGAATCTCCCTCCTGGAGTGCAGGGGTGGGGGAGGGGGAAGAGTGGACACCCCCTTAAGTGAGCACCCCATTGAAACCCTGCCTTTGCTCCCTCGAACTTGACGGTCACCAGCTGTCACGTAGAAGCACCTCAATCCCCTCTCGAGGGATCTGTAGCCTCCTGTCTCACTGCTGGGGCTATAGGAATGGCATCAAGGGCTTTTATTACAATCCCCCCTACCCCCCCGTATTTCTGGGAGTCTCCAATTTCCCCTCCACTACCACCACCACTCAGCCCTCTCCCCTTAAGCCCCCAGTGTTGTGCATCTCCTTTGTGGGGGCTGGGATGGAGCCAGCAAGGGGAGGCGGGCCGGCAGTACTACCTCCAGGCAAGGGGCTCCTATTTAGCACCCTATCCTTGATGCCGGAGCCCCCTGTACATACACGCACACACACACTGCTATGGATGGGGCCATAGGGTCACACTGCTGGGGTATGGGGGGTGCTGCTTCACTGAGGATCGGAGTCACAATCATCCCCACCCCCAAATAAAAGACCAGATCGATTTTACACCTGTTCGTCCCTTTCTGTCCTTGTCTGTGGGGATCCCCCGGCGCTGAACCTCGCGGCGGGGCGCGGCCCCTTTAAGGGGTGGAGCCAGGGCGTTGCCTGGGAGACGGGGAGGCGTCGGGGGGCGCCGGGGCCGGCCGGGCCGGGCGGGGGCCGGGGGGGAGGACGGGGGGCGACAGGGGCTGGGGGCTGCAGAGGCGGGGTGGGTGTCACTGCCCCCCACCAGGGTCACGCGTGGGGCGAGTACCGCGGTTCAGGGGAGCCCCGCCGCTCCCTCACCTGAGGGTCCGGCCGCAGGAGCCCCCAGGCGAGGCATGGAGCCCCCCCCCCGAGAGAGCACCGGAGACCCCGGCCATGGCGGACACTGCTGCCGAGTTCCTGAGCCTCATCGGTGCGTGCCCCCTCCAGCCGCCCCCTTGTCCCGCCACACCGGGCCCGGTGAAAGGCGGGGGGACACCGGGCCCGGTGGGAGGGGGACGGATAGTGAGGGACTGAGCGGGATAAATGGTGAGGAGCTCGGCCCAGTCTGCCGGGGGGGAATGGAGACAGGGAGGGGCACTGGGCAGGGGCGACAGCCGCTCGGGGAGGGAGTGACCAGAGTGACCATCTCGTCGCAGTCACTGTCCCTCTGTGTCAGGGTCACCATCCCTCTGTGCAGGGCTGAAAGAGCTGGAGTGGTGCCTGTTTGCTGAGACGCTGGCAGTGGTGGCTGTGGGGGCCCCACCAAGGGAGAAGGCAGAGGGCCAGTGGTGGATGGCCGCCCAGTGGGCACCCTACCAGCGGGAAGGTGAGCCAGTGCAGAGCTGCATCCTGGTGCAAACCAGGTTCCGAGGCAAGCAGGATGGTGTGCCTGCCTCCAGCACACTCAAAGGTGAGCCAGGGTGGCTTTGGGAGGTTCCTTCCTCCCCAGGGCTGGAACATCCCTATCCACCAGCCCTGAGGGCTGGGAATGGGGACAGTGCCAACAGGATTGGTTGAGCATGGCTTTGTTCTGCCAGCCTATGTGACCTGGCAGCTGGAGACCCTGGAGCAGGAGGAGCAGGAGTGCTTGGAGGTGACTGATATGGTGTTGGCATGTCCCCTTCCCTGTGTCCTACCCGCTGCCCTGGGGTGTGCCCTGCAGTGATGCCCCCTGAAAGGTTACTGTGGTTAATCTGGTGTCCCTTGTCATGCTTAGACTCCAGCTCTGCCCCACCAGCCTGGTCCCCATCCCCTCCTCTGGGTGGCAGCTGGGGTGGGGAGTTTCCAGCAATGCATCTGGAATGGTACCCCGACTGACAGCTGTGCTGGAGAGTGCCACCTCAGAGGAGGGAGTGCCATGGCCCTACCCTCCATCCCATGCCTGCCACCCCTCCCGCAGCTCAGACCACACCCCACAGTGAAGACGACCCATATTGTGAGCCATGAGCATGGGATGACTGTCACGAGAACCCTGCAGGAGGGAGAGGTGAGGTTAAGGGCAGGGTCACATCCTGGGAGGGGGCAGCACAGCTGGCCTGTCTCACCCGGGGTGCCCCAAGCTCTGGGGGTTGCTGTCCCTGGGGATGCTGGAGCTGTGGCTGTCCCATGAGGTAGCCAGGTCTCTCTGCAGGCAGAGCCACAGTCCCTGGGCTTCTCCTACAGCCGGGCCAAGCTGCGGGGGCTGCTGCTGGAGGGTGCCAGCCTGCTGCTGCTGCGGCTGCTGGCACGTCGGCAGACAATGCCCCCCGACCTTGTCTTCCCAGCCATCAACACCAAGGGTGATCTCTGCACCTCCAGCTATGTGAGCCACCAGTCAGGAGGGCCTGTGAGATCTGGGGGGGGTCTGGGTCAGGTTGGGGATACCAGGGTGGGATGTAGGAAGTGGGAGTAGGCAGAATGTGGTTGACAGCATGGGGGGACACATGGGGATGGCACTGGGGGCAGGGGTGACTCTGAGACAAGGCTGACCCCTGGCTGTACTGCCCCCAGTCTGCCCTGGGCATCCAGCGGCAGGCAGTGGGCTCAGCAGAGACAGAGGTGTTTGTGATCGAGAGAGCCGTGCACACCAGCACAGGCACCTCCACTGTCTGGCACAGCAGCTTCCTCCCCAACGGGTAAGGGCAGGGCTCTGGTCAGAGGCACCCCAGCCCTGCCAGTCTGGTGGGACCGAGGATTGGGAGCTCAGGGGCTCTTCCCGTCTCAGGCATTTGGCTCAGCTGATGCAGGTCGGCTCCCCAGTGCTGATGCTTCTACAGGATGAGTCCATTCTCAGCAAGTCAGGTACTGAGCAGGGGAGGCTTGTGCTCCCCCCAGGACAGGGAGCCCCTGCTTGCTGTCTGGAAGTCCAAGTGGGAACACCCTGCCCTGCCTTTCTGTTGCCAGGTAGGTTCAAGCCCCAGCTCCCATTCCCCAAAGAGCCCCTGGACTGGGAGGAAGACATCCAGCTCTACTCCTGTTTCCTGGACAGGAAGGTAAGATGGGTGGACATGGGGACAAGGGAACATGGGGCTGTGCCAGTCTCCAGCAGGGTCTCCCCTGATGTGCCCAGGAGGCACATTGAGGGGGCAGGCTGACCAACATCCTTCCTCACGCCTTCTTACATGTGGGAAAGGACCCAGGCTCCTGTCCCCCTCTCCCTGGCACAGTGCCCAGCGGTGAAATGTGTGTTTATGTCCACCTCACCCACCCTCTCTACCCCACTGCAGGATGAGCTGCAACTATCCCATGCTGCCTATTTCCAGCAGCACCCCGAGGTCCGGGCACTGCTATCTGACTTCCTCCAGGCATTGCTCCTCCACCAGCCCCATGACCCCATCTCCTTCGCTGCGGAATTCTTCACCTACCAGCGGCCCATTGGGAACCCCTTTTCCTCCACTGGGGCTGCCAGCCCCCTCCCCAACTCCCCACCTGACCACTCTCCAGCTGAGAGCAAATAAAGCAGCCTGCACTGCCTGTCCAGTCTTGTTTGCTTTGGAAAACTGAGGATCGGGGAGGGGCAGGTGGAGCTGAGCTGTGTGCTAAAGCCCCACCATGCCTTCTGGGTAGGACCCTTGTCCCCCTCCCAGCTGTTCTAGCCCTTGCTTAGGGGGTGAGGAGTGCCTGGGGCATACTGTGGAGCAGGGCCAGGCTCACATCCCTGCACCTACCATCACCCCACACATTCCTGGGGGACACTCCTTGCCCACCTCCCTGTGGGACACAGCCTGGCTGGCAGAAGGGTACCCCAGAAGGGCAACCAGTGCTAACCAGGTACCTACCCATGGGAGCACCTGAGCTGCTCCCCCTTCCACCTCCACAACCATGAGGGTCCTGGGGATAGGGTGCCCCACTTTTGTAGGCACAGCTTGACACTGCAACACTGGCACCCCATTTTTGGTATGAAGGTCCCTGCACCCAAGGGTGATGTGAGCACCCTGTGCTACAGAGCCTGCCTGGCTTAGTGCTTCCCGCAGCAGCTAAGGGTGCATTTTGATCTGCTTATGCAACACGTGCCTGCTTCCTCCTCACTCCCACTTGTATGGCATTTCCCCTACTCCCGTGGGGCCAGCCCTCCCTTCTTGCTCCGTGGGACACTGTCCCCTGTCCTCCCAGTCACCCAAGCAGAACCTTTGGCCTGTGATGGAGAGTGACACGCAGACATGCTCCCACACCCCAGTTAGGGTGTCTCGTGTTTGCATGTGTGTGAGGCAAAGGGGAGGGAAGGGGCCTCTTGGCACTGGGGGGGATGGGGGGAACCGAGACTCTGTGTGTTCACAGGGGTAGGGAAGGAGCACTTCCTTCTCCTATCCTTCTCCTCTCCTCCTGAGGGGGGGCGGGATGACACAACTGCAGGGGGTTTCCTTTAAAAGCTGGGCAGCAGGCGCTGCACTCAGTGCTGAAATCAGGGAGCCTCAGCACTGCGGCTGCATCGGGTCCACCCATGGCATCGCTGGAACCAGGTGAGCCTCACAACACTTCTCGGGTCCCCTTGTGCCTCCCTTCATCCCCTAGACCCCCTTTCCCTCCATCCTGGGACCCCTGGCTGTGCTCCATCTTTCAGTGGGCACCCTCCCCCTCAGCCTGTCCAGGATTCCCCACCTGCCCCATCCTCTGTTCCCTCAAGCTTGGGAATGTGATTCAGCCAATTCATAGGATGTAGATGGGCTGCAGAGGGGGGATTAGGACCAGTACCAGCTTCTTGTCCTCACTCTATACCCATCCAGCAGCAGGAGCTGGAGAAGGGTCCGCTCCTGTCCCTGCTGCCCAGAAATGCACTTGGCTCTTGGATAAGACGGAGCTGAGACCAGGGGTTTTGGGGACACCTGAGCTGGAGGTGTCATCTGATCCCTTTGGATAGCCTTTGATAGATCCCATACAGTCATCCTCATGGCCCCCCTGGAAAACTGGTGCTTGTGCCTCATGGGGTTCATCAGGGCAGGGTTAGGTGGGACTGGAGGAAGCTGGTACCAGGGCAGCCAGCCCACCAGTGTCCTTGTCTCCCTGGCAGGCTGCCACCTCCCCTCCTCTTCCTTGTCCCTCTCAGGCCTCACCAGGTCCCTGAACAGGGGCCAAGAGCAGAGTTACAGCACTGGCAGGAGTCCCATGCCCCTGCAGCACCCTGGCACTCGGGACCAGACCTACCTGGATGAGCTCATCACCATCCCCAAGGGCAGTGGGGTAGGCGCCACAAGGCTGTCTCAGGGAGGGCGGGGGAGCGGGACAGTGCTGCAAGGAGGTGGAGGTGGGGAGGCAAAGGGCCACTGCAGTGGGGAATATGTGTCTTGGTCATGCCCTGGGGACATGCCCCCAGCACCCCAGACCCAGCTCAGGCAAGTCACAGCCCTAGGTTGAGTGTTTCCATGCTTAAAGTTTTCCAGATGGAGAACCTAAGACAAGGTGCAAGGTGCTACCCAGCCATAAGGACCACCCCACTGCTCACACACCTCCTGGGCCACCCACGGGTGAGCCCAGTGGGGCTCCCCAAGGCAGCTTGCCACCCCACCGGCCCCCTCCATCCTCGTCTTGTCTCAGGGCAGTGAAACAGAGAAGGGGAAGGAATGGTATTCCCTAGTCAGGAGGAGCAGCAAAAGCAGAGGGCAGCAGTGGAATTCCATGGAATGCAATTAATAGTGCCTGACAGCGCTGGGACCCCCTGCAAACCACTGTCAAATGGGTGAGGTGGGGCTCACTGCCCCTCCACAACCGTTGCTAACAGGGAGAGGCTGGGGGCAGCAGTTCCCGATCCAAAACTGTCAGGAAAATGACCTCCATGTGCTAAACACATCCATGCGGGCAGCACTGGGCTGAAGGGAATTGGATGTGCAATTAGGAGACACTGGTTTTGAACGGGAGCTCCTGGCTCTGACCTGCTGCCTTGTCCCAGCCTGGGTTCAGCTTTAGGAAACTCTGGGCTTTCACCGGTCCCGGCTTCCTCATGAGCATCGCCTACTTGGACCCGGGGAACGTGGAGTCAGACCTGCAATGCGGGGCACTGGCGGGATTCAAGGTGAGCCCGGCTCCGGGCTCGGGGAGCAGGCGAGGGTTTCGTAACCTCTCCAGCGCCAACGGCGGCCCATTGCAGCTGGCTTCCCCAGCCCGGGAGCAGGAAGGGCACGGGGGGCCCTTGGCACAGGGAGAGGGCACCCAGGGGTGCCAGGGGGGCACTCCTCTGACTGGGCTGGGAGAGCACCTGCACCTCTCTCTTCCCTGCAACCCTGTTTGAACTGGGCATCCCCGGGCAGCCGGATCCTGCCCAGTACTCAGTCCCTCCTGCCCCCAGCTGCTGTGGGTGCTGCTGTGGGCCACCGTCCTGGGGCTGCTGTGCCAGCGCCTGGCCATCCGTCTGGGCGTGGTGACCGGGAAGGACCTGAGCGAGATTTGCTACCTCTATTACCCCAAGGTGAGAGACCACGGGGAGGACCCTGGGATCACGGTCTGGGGCAGACCCTGTGCTTGGGCTGGTGACAGTCCTAGCAGGGGCTTTCAGGGCTGGAGAGGAGCAGGAAGATGCTGTGAGAGACCTGCCTCTCTCAGGGGCTTCCCAAAGCCCCCCGGCGTTCCCCACCTAGTGCCCACACTCCTGCGATACAGGGGCCCAGGGTGAGAGGTGGTAAGCAGCTACTTCAATGTCCTGGTTTGACCTGGGGACACATGAGAGCGTCCCCCGCGGGAGTGAGCCCAGGCGTCGGGGCAGCAACGCGAAGCCGAGACGCGGGAAAGCCCTGTGCGTGTTAGGGCAGAAACTTGGGGGCGCTCGAGGGGAGGGATAGCATGGCAGAGGAGAGTTAGAGGTCCCGTCTAAGTGTCAAGATCCTGAGGGGGGGAACAAACGAGGAGATGCTGCCTGAATTACAGGTCCCCAAAAGGAGGGTTGGGTGCACCCCTCTGCCCCACCTCCCTCAAACCCCCCACATCTAGACAGATGGATCCTATCCTTAGCTGTGATTGGGGCAGGGATGGGGAAGGGAGGAACAGGCTCGGATTCAGCCTCCATCTTTCACCCTGAAATCGTGTTGTGAAAGAAGCTGAGAGGGGTCTTTCAGGGTCCTCACGCTGCTCTGGATGGCCTCCTACAGCCTGGAGGCAGGGATTTGCACACAGGATGCTGTGTCAGCTTGCCCAGAGCTACATGCCACTGTGGGCTCAGGCACCACATGGTGCCCTGTCCCCCCCAGGTGCCCCGTGTGCTGCTCTGGCTCATGATTGAGATCGCCATCATTGGCTCCGACATGCAGGAGGTGATCGGGACAGCCATTGCTTTCAGCCTGCTCTCAGCTGGCCGGTGAGCCTCCCCACAGGGACCCCCAGCCTCCCCCATGGCCCTACTCCACAGAGGACCATGTATCTAATCCCACCCCTGGCCATCCTGCAGCATCCCCCTCTGGGGTGGGGTCCTTATCACCATCGTGGACACTCTCTTCTTCCTCTTCCTTGACAAGTACGGTGAGTGCCAGGATGAGGGCTGGGGGTACTGTCACCCAGGCAGCAGTGGCACCCAGGCACCAGTGTCCCCGGCTCTGTTCCACCCCATCTCTCTTGACCTCTCTAGGGCTCCGCAAACTGGAGGCTTTCTTTGGCTTCCTCATCATGATCATGGCCCTGACCTTTGGCTATGAGGTGAAGGGGGGAGCTGGGAACAACCCTTTTCCTGCAAGGCTGGCAAGGGACACTGCCACATGGTGTCCCCACTGCTACCAGCCTGTAGCAGGGGGATGGCAGCTCACAGTGGCCCTTCTCACTGCTTCCCAGTACGTGGTGGTGAGTCCAGGGCAGGTGGAGGTGCTGAAGGGCATTTTCCTGCCCAGCTGCCCAGGCTGTGGACGAAAGGAGCTGCTGCAGGCCATGGGCATCATTGGTGCCATCATTATGCCCCACAACATCTTCCTCCACTCCTCCTTGGTCAAGGTGAGATCAAGGCACTGTTCTGCCAGGGTACCTCAGGGTACACTTGGTGGGCACCAGCTGGTCCTGGCTGTGGGACAGGGGTGCTCACATGACCCTGTGACACCCTTGTCACTGGCCATGCCCAGACACGGCTGATCGACCGGTCCAAGAAGGAGGCAGTGCAGGAGGCCAATATGTATTTCCTGATCGAGTCCTGCCTGGCTCTCTTTGTCTCCTTCCTCATCAACCTCTTTGTCATGACTGTCTTTGGCGAGGCTTTCTACCACCAGCGAAATGAGGACGTGGTGAGTGTCACCTTGTGTCCACAGGGACATAATGGCTGTGCCCAGCTGTGACATGGGCATGACGAGCATCCCCTGGGGACTGCATGTTCTCATTCCCTGAGACGTGATGTGTGGGGATCCCCCTGTGTCTGTGGGTGCTGCTGGGTGGCTGTCACACTCGTGCCTTCCACTTACAGCACAACAAGTGCATCAACAGCAGCATCAGTCACTATGCCGACATCTTCCCCACCAACAACAAGACAGTCTCTGTGGATATCTACCAGGGGGTGAGTGTCACCAAGCTGTATCCAGTGAGCATCCATTCCCCTTTGGGGGATATATCACTCTCCCCATCAACCCCTGGGGCCGGGGGCAGTTATAACCCCACTAGAAACCTGGGAGCTGGGGGGAATGCCTGGGGTAGGGCACACTTTAGGGTGCCCACTGGAGTGTCCCTACACAGGGCGTCATCCTGGGCTGCTATTTCGGAGCAGTGGCATTGTACATCTGGGGCATCGGGATCCTGGCAGCAGGACAGAGCTCCACAATGACTGGGACTTATGCAGGGCAGTTCGTCATGGAGGTGAGAGAAAGGATTGCTGGCCCTTGCCCCCACAGGGAGGGGCTGGGAGCAAGGGAAATCACAGGTGGGCCCTGGCTGGAGGGGTTCTGTGGGCAGCACACTCCCCCCAGGAGTATTTGGAAGAGATAACTGCCCACCATTCCTGCAGGGAGCTGGTGGGTGGCAGCTTGCTAGCACCAGTCTCCCTGTTCCTCAGTAGGTGGGATGGAGACAGTGCCCACCCACTGCACCCTGTGGGTGCCCCACGCAGTGTTTCTCTAATTAATTAGATCCTCCGTTAATGAGTCGGAGCTGACACCTAGTGGGGCCCCGCAGCCCTGCAGGAGCCCGCTCAGTGCCCTGGCACAAAGGAGGGGGAGATACCCCCAAATGTTCCTCCCAGCCAGGGTTTAGGGGGTCGCCCGGACACGGTGCCCCAGGCACAGCGAGGTTGCAGGTTCTGCTGTGTTCCAGGGCTTCCTGCAGCTCCGCTGGTCCCGCTTCACCCGGGTGCTCTTCACCCGCTCCTTTGCCATCCTGCCGACTGTCTTGGTGGCCGCTTTCAAGGATGTCAGCCACCTCACAGGCATGAATGACCTGCTCAATGTCCTGCAGAGTATCCTGGTAAGGGGGTGGGAGGGCATGATGCCCCCAAACACCCCAGCCTGGCAGCCGTGATGTCCTCACCCCCGTCTCTTTTCAGCTGCCTTTTGCTGTCCTGCCTGTCCTCACCTTCACCAGCCTGCACCCGCTCATGCAGGATTTCAGCAACAGCCTGTGAGTGCCAGGGCACGGGGAGGCACAGAGGAGGCAGAGTGGGGAGCTCTGGCTGCAGGCACCTTCCCTTTGGCCCATCCTGCCCCCGCAACCCATGCCATGGGGAAATTAGTGCATGGACATTGGAGGGGTATGTTCATTCCCACCTGCCCAGGGCAGCCAGAGCAGAACAGACCCCATCACTACCCTCGTCATCCTCCTCCCAATGACATATCTGGTTCCTTGGGTACCCCTGGACCCTCAGCATCCTCCTAGCACTGCCAGACCTGGATTTGGAAGGTGGCCAAAGTCCACACCTAGAGCCAGACCACAGGGTGAAATATAGCTGATGGGTACAGAGATGTCCCAGTTGGGACCTACAAACCCAGTTCTCCCAGCCCTCTGTGCCCAGTGGCCCACAGGATGGGGGCCCTGCCCTGGCACTGATGCTCACTGCCCTGCTCACAGCCCAGGGAAGGTGCTGATGATCCTCATCACGGGGCTGATCTGCGCCATCAACGTTTACTTCGTGGTGGACTTTTTGCCAACACTGCATGGCCTGGAGTACCACATTCCCCTGGGCCTGCTACTGGCTGTCTACTTGGCTTTCGTCGGCTACCTGGTAGGGCTGGCACGGCGAGACAGGGGCGGGATGGTGCCCCAGGTGGGTGCTCATGGACCTGTCATCTTTGCCCCTGCAGATCTGGACATGCAGCATCGCACATGGAGCCCAGTTCCTGGCCCGGGGCCACCACAGCCGGTTCAATTTTGGTCTCGTGCTCGACCCGACAGGGACACGGTGACAGATCCCATCCCTGCTTATTATCCCCACGTCCCTGCCCAGCGCGCCCTCCTCACACCGGACACGGATTTGCTGCCACTCCGAGTCCGCGCATCTTTTAGCCACACATGTACCCAGCAAGGAAAGGGTTTACAGACCGGCAGACCTCCCCCCAAGATCTTAGAGCTCAGCCCTTCTTCCCACCCCCAACCCCCGGCAATTCCGGGGTGATGGTCCAGGCTTGATGCGAGGGGAGTGGGATAACAGCGGGAGGTTCTCCCATCCCTTGGCACGGACGCTTCGGTGAATGAGCCGCGTCGGAGACTTCCCCTGCTCATTATTGCCAGGAACCGCCGGCCCCCGGGACCGCTAATCACCGCTGGGGACCGCTAATCACCGCCGGGGACCGCTAACCACCCCCCACCGCCCGCCGCCGGCGGGACCAGACCAGGGATCGGCCCCATCCCCACGGGGGGCTCTGAAACTCAAGGGGAGGGGGACGGCTGATAAACGGCGTGTTTGTAAGCTGGCCTCGGCCTCGCTGCTGCTGCGTGGCCCCGGTGTGGGGCGGGAACCCCCTGGGCCCACCGATACCCCGGGGACGGCCCCTTGCCCCAGGCAGGGGAGGGGGCGGAGCTGCCAACGCGTGGCCGTGGCGGCGCGGGGGGCTCAGCGCCAGCTTTTGCATTCCC
>JANPWX010000011.1:6829489-6878308 GCA_024734555.1 Trochalopteron elliotii
CCATCACGTCTGCCTTGGGGAGATGCGCTGGGGCTGCAGCTCAGAGCGAGCGGGGCCGTCTGCACCCGCCCAGGCGCGGGGGGCTGTGCTCCGGCCCCCTCGGAGCCCGCTGGTGCCCTGCAAGGCTCGGGGCGTTGCTCGGATTATCTGCGCTGTTTCCTCCGGAGCCGGGCGAGGGGAGCGCGCAGCGCTGGCGGGGAAAATGAGGCAGGAAGGGCTCTGGGCGCCCTGCTGCATGCCGGCGTCCCGTTCCCCGCGTCCCTTCCACCCCGCCAAGGGGGTTTGTCGGGGGCCGCTGCTCGTTCCCCTAGCCTGGAAAGCTGCCAGGGCCCGGAGAAGCAAACGTGGGAACGGGCCCCGTCCCCAGTGGGGAGCTCCTGCCACACGGGCTCCCCACTACAGGGCTCGGGGCCCTGGCCCACCTGAAGGGGGGCACAGCCAGGGCAGGTGCAACCTCGGCCCGGGCTGCGGCAGGACCCGGCCCCGGGACCAGTGGGGCCGGGGCTGGAGCCGTCGCACTGCCCCTGGGGCACGGGGGTGGGCAGGGGCACCCCCTCTGCCTCAGTTTCCCCTCGCTCCGCCAATGGGGACTGCGGGAACGGAGCCCAGGGGCGGGCGCTTCGCTCTGATTGGCCTCTCGCCTCCGGTGCACTTGAGTCGGCCAATGAGACGAGGGAGTTGTCTGGAGGCGGGGAAAAGAACGGGTGTAACCCCCGCCTCCTCAGAGAGGCCCCGCCCCCATGGCCACCCCCCACTCCGCCCCCCCCGCCGAGTGAGGCTGTGCCCCCCGGGCTCAGCCCCGCGCCCTTGTGGTGGGGTCTCCTGCCATGCAGGGGGAGCCCACGGGGGTCACTCGTGGAGTGGGATGTGCCGGGTCAGGGGCTGTGGGTGGTCACCAAGCACTGGTGTCAGCGACACTGCCTTGGCACCGTTGCTTGGCAGGGCAGGAAGGCCGACCGGATGGGTGTTGGGGTCCGATAAGGGCAAGGGGGCTCTGGGGCAACACCCAAACCTGGCTCACCTGGTCCCCAGTGCTGTCCTGGACATGACCCCGGGGTACCCCTCACCCCCCCTTGGCCCTCCTGCAGGTACCCAGACCCCTACCAAGAAGCCTCGAAGCCGCAGCATTCTCCAGTCCCTCTTCTGCTGCCTGTGCCGTGATGAAGCGGAGCCCTGTGCCGGCACCACTGGTGCACCGCTGCTGGTGGAGGAGAACGGGGCACTGCCCAAGGTAACCCCACCCCCCCAGCCTGGCACTGGCGAGGGTGGGTTACCATCCCCTGCGCCTCCCCTGTGTGGCCAGGACTGGGGGGTGAGCAGGCACTTCTCCCAGTGCCCCCTCTGGCCACCCTGTTGCTCCCCTGCTGACCGGTGTCCCCCTGCTGCAGGCTGCTGTCAAGCACCTCCTGCCTGAGATCAAGCCACAGGACGCCAGCAAGCTCTGCGTGGTCATCGACCTGGATGAGACCCTGGTGCACAGCTCCTTCAAGGTGGGGGACACCCTGGCCCACCCTACACTTCTTGCCACTCACTCCCCCACATGCTCTGCCACCCTTTTCCCACAAAGTGATGCCCAGCACCCAGCACAGCCTGGCTGGCTCTCAGTTGGGGTGTCCCTTTGAGGGGGCTGCAGGGCTGGCAGGGTGCATAGTGAGCAGAGGGCAGGCAGCGTTTGGGCAGGGGTGCCTGGCGTGCCCAGTGCTCATCCTGGTGTGCCCTTCCCCAGCCAGTGAACAACGCCGACTTCATCATTCCCGTGGAAATCGATGGCATCATGCACCAGGTAACAGCGGGGTGGGTGCCTGGTGGGAGGGGGGCATCATTCCACCTCCCCGAGGACCGGGAGCCGTCCCAGTGCTCTGCACCAAGGGGTAATGGGAGGCATCAGGGTTCCAGCTTATGCACATTGTGGGGCAGAGGTGGGTGCCCCTCTTTTTGCAGGGCAGGGAGGTGAGAGGCATCCTGGCATGGTGCCCTCCTGCAGTGGCCAGCCCCGGTTTCAAGTAATCCAGGATAGGCTGTGGTCTGGGCAGTCAGCCTGTTCTCGGTTACTTGGCTCTGGAGCCAGCCAGACACTTCACCCTGGACATTCCTGTGGGGCCATGGCATCCCCCAGCCCGCACAGGCAGCTCCCATGAGGTGTGGCCAGGGAGCTGCTCGCTGGCTGGGTGTGAGGACACAGGTGTCCCCTGGGGAGGACATGGGGGTGCTGGGTGAGCCATAGCCAGTGCCAGCAGCACGCTGCCCTCTGTCCCTGCCCACAGGTGTACGTGCTCAAGCGGCCACATGTGGACGAGTTCCTACAGCGCATGGGTGAGCTCTTCGAGTGTGTGCTCTTCACTGCCAGCCTGGCCAAGGTACATGTCCCTGGCCCTGGCATCGCCCATCCCCTCCCAGACACCCCTCAAGTGGCACAGCTCCCTTGCCTGCCCACCTGCAGGCATCACTGGCTTCTTGTCCCCTGGGTACCCACAGGCACTAGCACTGGGAGGCCTCCCTACCTGCCCCTCCAAAGCACTGGCCAGGGAAACTGAGGCACAGTGAGACCTGGCACCAGTGGAGTGCCATTTTCACTGTGGGGTGGGCAGTATGGTGTGGTGTGTTATAGTGACCCCCCCCTCCTGTGCCTGTAGTATGCAGACCCTGTGGCTGACCTGCTGGATAAATGGGGGGCTTTCCGAGCACGCCTTTTCCGGGAATCCTGTGTTTTTCATCGCGGCAACTACGTGAAGGACCTGAGCCGCCTGGGCCGTGACCTGCGCCGGATCATCATCGTGGACAACTCGCCCGCATCCTACATCTTCCACCCTGATAACGCCGTATGTACCCGCAGGGCAAGGCTGGGCGGGGTATGGAGGTGATGTGGTGGGGGACCCTCTCTCAGCACTGTCCCCTGTGCCACACTGTCCCCTGTGCCACCTGCAGGTGCCGGTGGCCTCCTGGTTTGATAACATGGCGGACACGGAACTGCTGGACTTGCTGCCCTTCTTCGAGAGGCTCAGCAAGGTGGAGGACGTGTACGCAGTGCTCAAGAAGCAGCGGACTAACAGCTAATGGCCCCCCCACGCTCCGGGTGCTGCCAAGTGCCACCACTGGGGGAGCCAGGTGCCTTATTTTGGGGGAGGGAGGGTCCCGGTGTGCCCCGCATCATCCTCCCCAGCCCCAGTGCGCACGGGTGCCCTCCGTGCCTGCTGGTGGTGGGAGATGTGGGTGCCCCCCTTCTCAGAGAAGGCCCCCTCTGCTGTGGGGTGGGGTGACCCACTGCCTTGCTGTGCTGAGGACCTATTGGGGGGGGTCCCATCCTCCCCCACTGTCCAGCCCCTGCCCCCTTCCCCCCCAGCCTGTGTCCCCCTTCCACAAAACGGTTCTCAGGTCCTTTTCCCCTCTGTCCCCTGATTGGGGGTGGGGGGCGGGGTCAGCAGCTGCTGCTTTCCACTGCCTTTGGGAGGACTAGATCCCTCCATCCAGACTCTGCCTGCTGGGAGGCTGTCCGCCCTTGGGCCCTATCTGCCGAGGCTACAGGACAGATTAACACTTGTCCCCCTCCAAAAAAGCAGGGAGTCTTACTGGCCTTGGTGCATAGGGCTGCCACCATACCCTTAACTCTACCCTGGGTGCAGCTGATCACCTCGTGGGGGGCATGTCCTTGCCTCTCTTCATGCCTGCTGTCCCCACCTAGAGGTTGTGTTTTGCAGGGGCAGCCCACCCTCAGGGCTGAGCCCCTGGGCACAAATGCCTCCCCACGTGCCTTGGGACGCGGTGTCTCTATTCTCCCTTAGCCCTGCAAGGGCTGTGCCTGAGGGGGCTCTTTATTCGCCCCCTCCAACCTCCGTTTCTTCTAATTTTGGGGGGGAGATGGCCTTCCCCCCCCTTCAGTTACAATGTGTCACTGGGAGCCACTCTAGTCACCAACACAAGGGTCCCCTCCTGTGGCGGGGGGGCACACAGCCCCCACCCCATATCCATCTGCAGCTTCACTGAAGGCTGCCACTCCGTGGAGAGAGGGACCCCCATACCAGCATTAATGTGCCCCTCCCAGCCTTACCCCAGCCCCAGTCCCCCAGCTGGGAGGGGGTGGGGGACACTGCAGCCCCCACCCGGTAGCCTGGGGTTACCCTGACCCCCGTGGGGTTGGACTCGTGCCAGGGTGTCCCCCAGCTTTGACAGTCTGGGGGCTCTCAGGGAGGGATTTTCTGGAGGGGGCTGAGCTCAGCCAGGCCTTTTTTAATGTCACAATATGGACAATGCCTCATATCTTTTTAGAGGGAAAAGCAACGGTTCCCGAAAAAATCATGGGTGCCTTTTTACCGCTGTGCCAGCGACGGGAGCGGGGCAGTATTTGGGGGGTGGGTGTGAAGGGTTTTAGCTTTCCGGTGCTGTTCAGCCGGCTCCTGCCGGCACTGCCCTGCTCCCCATGCTGGGGGTGAGCAGGGGGCCCCCCAGCCCCGCCCACACCCCCTGCCCTGTTCTGGGGGGGGTGGGATGGGGGTGGTGTAGCACAGACCCCTGGATCCCTGCCAGCTCCGGATCTCATCCTGCCCTGCCACGAGGGTTGAACTCAGCACTTTACATTAGACAAGTCAAAGGGCGCCAGCACAGCCGCTGCCCAGCGAGTGCCTGTGGGTGCTGCGGCACCCGAGGAGTACAGCCCCCACCCTGGGCACCCTTGGGAGGTCTGGGGGATGCAGAGACAGCATGGGTGGCTGGGGAGGGCTGGGGTACCAGATCCAAGTGCCTTCATGTGATTAAAGCTGTCAAACCATCTTGGAAAGAGTAGTTCTGAGTGTGTGTCACTAGTGGCTGTGCACAGTGGGGGGGACACGGAGCCCTCGGGATCCCCTGAGTCCCCTGGGAGTGGGGAATGCTGCAGGTCAGTGCTGGGAAAGCACCCTTGGATTCCGGGTTGAGGTGTCACCCCTTGCCTGGGTTCAAGGGGACACCCTCGCACTCCAGGACACCCCTCCCAGGCTTCCCTGGCACCTCCATGCAAACTCCTTCCCCCTCCTCCTCGGAAAAGGTCCCTGCTGCCACCGGGGTGGGTATCCTGTCCCTTAACAAGGAGGGGTAAATTTACTGCATAGGCTGTGCCTCCCTCCCAGCTTTGAGATTTCAAATGAATTTGCTCCAAAGAAAGTGTCAGGCCTTCCCCATATAGATAGGGGGACACCTGGGGGACAACTTGTGACCCCCCCTGCCATCCCAGGCAGTCTGCTGCCAACATGCAGGCACTGGGGTCCGGGGGGGAATGTCTCTTAGCTGCCGCCTCCCCCGTGCCCTCATTAGCCCTGTGCCTCCCCTCGTTAACGAAGTCCCTGTCCTCTCTGGTGGCTGCACTAATTACTCAGTTCATTAGTGTCCCGGCTGGGGGGCCCGGGGAGGGGGTGAGCCCGCTGGGGCCGGCGTGGGGTCCCCTACCCCTGTGCCACACTGACAGACTCAGCCTGGGGACGTGGCCGCGGAGCAGAGGGCGACAGCGGCCACCCGGGTGTTCCACCCCATCCAAAACTCGTCCCCACGGGCGGTTCTGCACCCAGGTAAGGGTTCCACGGGGACGCTCGTGTGGGGGACAGGAGGTGGGCGCTATGGCAGGGTTAGGAGGGTTTGGGGGCAGAGCAGAGCCCACCCCCTGTGGCATCAGGACACCCCCATTTTTTATGTCTGACACGCCCCCTGTTCTGGTTCAGCCCGTCACCATTATTTCGGGAATCCTTGCCAGGGGGGACCGTCAGACAGGGTTTGGGGGTCGCTGCTGCCCAGGCCGGGGTTGCAGGATGCCCGCAGTGCTTGTGGCCAGGACTGCTGGCTCAGCAGGGCAGCCAAGATAAAGCTGCAGCAATCCCGCAGGGCTGGGGAAGATAAAAGAGCGGGACAGGAAGCTCGCGGGCCTGCCTGCTGCTGACACCTGCCCCTCCCATCTTTATGGACGCCGTGGTCATTCCCCAAAACCACCTTCAGGCCTGGGACCGCTTCAGTCCCTTCTCCTCTCTGCCAACATCAAGGGCATTATCAGATACCAACTCTTGGGACTGGGGGCATAGGACAGGGCATAGGGCTTAGCTGTGCCACCACTTTATGTCCTGTCCTGCCCCCCTAAGCCCCTGCCCCGTTTCCCATCTCTGTACCGCCCCTTCCCATCCCCGAGAGGACCTTGGGGCTGTGGAGAACTCCAAGGCAGGAAGGCAAAGCCAGGAGTGACCAGAGATCTGGCCTCCAGTTGGGGTGTGAAACAGCCTGGGGACAGTCCCATGGTCAGGGTGATGACATGCCAGTTAGGGGGTGGGAAGGAGACGCCCCAGGAAGATGGTGCTGCGTTGCTGTCACTTTAATGGAACCTTTTTGAGGGGAGGAGGCACTGAAAAAAACCCATTTCCATGGTCTTAGTGCTCTGTCTCTGGGAGGGTTTGGGGATTTTAGGGTCTGGGGCGTGAAGAGCAGTGGCAAAGCCCATCCCCATGGCATGAAGGCACCTCTGTTTGTGGTAGATGCCCACGTGTCCTGGTCCAGCCCATTGCTGTCACTTTATGGAACTTCTTGGCAGAGTGCAAAAGAAAAAAATTCAGCGTGGACTCAATACCAAGGGCCAAGAGGGGAAGAAGCCTGGGGAGGGCAGAGGAACCACCCTGGGCACAGCCAGGCTGTGGGACGGGTGTAACAGCACCCAGGGGGGAAACACCCCATGAGTAACGGGGCTCTTAGGTGCCACAAAGTCTTGGAGGGCTGCGGGGACCTTGACTCTGGGCTGTCCCTGCCCTTATATGGTGAGCAAAGGCTGGGACATAAGGGAACAAAGGTCTCCTGGGTGCTGGCTCCTGAGCACTCCACCTTGGTACACTCACCTGTGCACCCAGCTCTGCAGGGAAGGTAAGGGGTTGGGGTACGGTGAGGGGACAGAGGGTGGGCATGAGGTGGACAGCACATCCCATGGCCACCATTGCTCCTGGCTTCAGCTTAGCATGGGGATGGGCTTGGGCACCCACCTGGGTCCCACCTTGGGGCTGTGCTGGGGGGTGCTACCCCCTGGGTCTGAGGGATGGGATATGGGTGCTTGTGGGGCCAGGTGGGGTTTTGCAGGGCTGGGAAGCAGAAACCTCCCATCTGGGCAATGCCAGCACTCCCTGCCAGCCTCCAGCTGGGGCACACAGGAGGGTGGCTTTGCCTGACGCTGGCTGCTCGGCCCCTCTGTCTGCTTGTGGGGAGCACCATCAGCCTGGCAGAGATGGCTGTGGACAACCTTGGCAGCACTGGCACTCAGCATCCCTGAGTGGGGCCAGGATGTGCCCTCCCTGGGGAGCATGGACCTGCTGGGGGTGCGGAAGCAGGGGGTCCGAAGCAGGCAGTGTGTGTGTGTGTGTGTAAGCAGTGGCCATGTCATGCTGCTCCACTTCATGCCAGGCTGTGCCAGGACAGGGCTGAGTTGGGCCAGTTTCTGCTGGTCCTTGGGAGGAACAGGCCACCGTGCAGCAGTGTCACCCAGCTGCAGCCGCTGTGCTGTGGGTGCCCTGCACAGCCCTGTCCTGTGCTTGGAGACAGGGAAGGGCACCAGGGCACTTATGGGACTCTGAGCCTTTCCGACCTGGACTCTGGTATGGACCCATTACCTGCAGTGCCAACAGGGCTGAGGGGATGGCAGCCCCACCTGTGTGCCCACAGACCTGATACCACGGTGCTGGGGGTCCCCTCGCCCCTTGCAGCTCTGTACAGGGGGGATTTACAGCTGGGCTTTCTGCAGAGCAAGCAGGGAAGCAGATGGCACAGCAGGTTGGCTGTGTCCCAGCTCTTAATGACACTGCCTGCCATTAATGAGGGTGTTGCCGATGCCGGCAGGTCCCCTTGCCTGTGGTACCTGTCACCATGGTGGAGCTGAGCGCCAAAGTCTCCAGGACTCTGAACAAGACCACGCCGGGCATCCAGATATGGCGAATCGAGGTGGGGATGGGGGCACGTTGTTGGGCTGCTTGGTGTGGGGGGATCTCTGTGAGGGAAGATCCTTCCTTTGTGTCCTCAGTACCTGGGTTTGGGGGTCTCCGTGCAGCATCCAGGGTCAAACCCAGCAGGTCTCGGTGCTGGGGGCAGTGAGGTGCATGGGGCTGGGCTGGGGCTTTCCCCACCGGGGCTGACGTCTCCCTTCCTTCTGCAGAACATGGAGATGGTGCCAGTGCCCACCAAAAGCTATGGCAACTTCTACGAGGGAGATTGCTACGTGCTGCTATCGGTAGGGCAATCAGGGGTCACATGGGGAACTGGGAACAGGCTCTGCCCTGGGGGGGGCAGGTGCAGGGAGGGGTGTCTGTGGCCAGTGTGGCCTGGGGACGTGGGCTTTTCTAACGGGGACCTGTGTCCTGCAGACACGCAAATCTGGGAGCAACTTCAGCTACGACATCCACTACTGGCTGGGCAAGGAGTCAAGCCAGGATGAGCAGGGGGCAGCGGCCATCTACACCACCCAGATGGACGATCACCTGGGCTCAGTGGCCGTGCAGCACCGTGAGGTCCAGGGGCATGAGAGCGACACCTTCCGCGCCTACTTCAAGCAGGGACTCATGTATGTCAGTCACCCCTGGGGAACTGCTCCCGTGGTGGGTGACAGTGGGGAGGGGTCCTGTGGAGACATCCCCAGAGGGGCTGGGGACAGCTTTGTCTCAGTGAGGTGGGGGAGGAAGAAGGAGGATCTGGAGTTGGGCTCCATCTATCCATTGCCATGCGTGTGGATGGGGGTCCCCAAACACCTCCCTGTGCACGGAGGTGGGAGGGAGACCCGAGTGGTGTGAGGAGGGGGACCCACGGCTGACACCATGTTTGTCCCCTCCCAGCTATAAGAAGGGTGGGGTGGCCTCAGGCATGAAGCATGTGGAGACAAACACCTACAACATCCAGCGCCTGCTGCATGTGAAGGGCAAGAAGAATGTAGTAGCAGGAGAGGTGAGTCGTGGGATGTGTGGAGCCTGGATCAGGATCAGGCCAGAGCTCCCTCGAGATGCAGCTGCCTTCAAGCATGGCACACAGTGGATGTGGGATGATGTTGCTTTGCCTTAGGAGTAACTGCTCCCCAGAAAGTCCCTCTCAGGGTAGGGAGGAGGAGTAGAGGCTGGAAGCCTGTATTCCTGGGTGAGAGGGGCTGCAGAGCTATGGGGATCCAGGCATTCTGCTGCTTGACACCCACTCTTCCCAATCCTGTCCTGCTGCAGGTGGAGATGAGCTGGAAAAGCTTCAACAGAGGAGACGTATTCCTGCTGGACCTGGGCCAACTCATCATCCAGTGGAATGGCCCTGAGAGTAACAGACAAGAGAGGCTGGGGGTACGGCCAGGGGGTCCCAAGATCCCCTCCTGGAGGAAGGGGGGTCACCAGCCACCCTCTCCCTCATCTGGGCTTATCCCTTCTCCCCTGGCTGCAGGCGATGAACCTGGCCAAGGATATCCGGGACCGGGAACGTGCGGGCCGTGCCAAGGTGGGCGTAGTGGACGGTGAGGATGAGGATGCCTCACCAGGACTCATGAAGGTCCTTAAGCATGTGCTGGGTGAGAAGAGGGACATCCAGCCGGCCATCCCTGATGAAAAAGTGGACCAGATACTCAAGTCCTCCCTCAAGCTCTACCAGTGAGTTCCTGGGGATGGGTTACACATAGGGGCATTTTCCATGGTGCCAGAGGGAGCCAGCAGCCACCTCTGCTATGTCCCACAACTCACAGCCCCATGGACAGACACTAAGAAGGGTCAAAGCACAGCAGGGGTGGGGATAAGTCCTTTGGGTACCATTGGAGCAAGAGGAATCCCAGTTTCCAGGAGGATTGGTACTCAATAGAGATGCTCATGCAAGGCATCACCTTTGGATGCTGTGGCAATGCCCCTCAGTGGCCCCATAACATCTGACACCCCTCTGTCCCTCCTTGTGGCCATGAGTGAGCTGCCTGGCAGGGCAAGCTACAAACCAGGTTGCCACCATGGCAACAGCAAGAGAGCCCCTGGGCAGGACCTGTGTCATGATCTGGCTGGGGAAGGGAATGGGGAGGGGACACTCCCGCTAAACCCTACCATCCTGTAATGGGGATGGGTTTTTTTCCAACCCAGTTTCTAAGCCGTTTTTCCTCTCTTTCTCTTGTCAGCGTCTCTGATGCCAATGGGAACCTGGTCATACAGGAGGTGGCAATTCGACCCCTAACTCAAGACATGCTCCTGCACGAGGTCGGTCACCCATGGGGTGCTTGGGGGTGCCTGATTTCCTTGGCAGATTTAATCCTTTAAAAGGCATATTTGATGGACTTGCCTTAAGTCCTGATTTCTACTGTTGCCCCATCTTCAAGGACTGCTACATCCTTGATCAAGGAGGTATCAGGATCTTCGTCTGGAAGGGCAAGAATGCCAGCAAGGAGGAGAAGCAGCAGGCGATGAGCAGGGCACTGGTGGGTGCTGGGTCAGGGGCTTGTTAGGGATGGCCTGACTGCTCCTTGGGGTGCCTGGCACTCCATGCTCACACCCTGTGTTCGGATCCCACCAGGGCTTTATCAAAGCCAAGAACTATCCAGACAGCACCAGCGTGGAAACAGAGAATGATGGGTCCGAATCATCCGTCTTCAGGCAGCTCTTCCAAAAATGGACTCTCCCCAACCAGACCAGTGGGTTGGGCAAGACCCACACTGTGGGCAAAGTGGGTGAGTGTCTCCTTCCACCGTGGAAGGACTTCTTGAATTGGGATGGACAGGCTGTGGGGAGCCCCTGCAGCCCAAAGGATTTAGCTCACCCCTCTGCCCTTCCCTACAGCCAAGGTGGAGCAAGTGAAATTTGATGCTACCACGCTGCACGCCAAGCCTGAGATGGCTGCCCAGCAGAAGATGGTGGATGATGGATCTGGAGAAGCAGAGGTAAGGTGGCCATGGAAGAATGTTGGTCCCTCTCAGGCACCCCCTTTGCTATGCCAGGGGATGCTCTGGGGTCCAGGATCTGCAGGGCAGGAGGATGCACCAGCTCTGACAGCAGTATATCCCTGTCCCACCAGGTCTGGCGTGTGGAGAACAATGAGCTGGTGCCTGTAGAGAAGAAGTGGCTGGGCCATTTTTATGGTGGGGATTGCTACTTGGTGCTCTACACCTATTTTGTGGGGCCCAAGGTGAACCGCATCATCTACATCTGGCAGGTGAGGCCTCCAGGTCACTGCCCCATGGGTGGGGGACAGGGGTGTACCTCCCTGGATTGCAGGTACTCTGCCCCTTGGGAACAGCATGAGAGTTGCCTCTTCCCAAGAGGGCAAGGGAGGCTGTGATGGGTGCTGGGCCCCTTCTACCCTGCCCAGGGCCGCCAAGCCAGCGCAGATGAGCTGGCTGCCTCTGCCTACCAAGCTGTCGCCCTGGACCAGAAGTACAACAACGAGCCGGTGCAGATCCGTGTCACCATGGGCAAGGAGCCAGCCCATCTGATGGCCATCTTCAAGGGCAAGATGGTGGTGTATGCGGTGAGCATAGGGGTGTTGGGGCATGGCCAGGTGAGTGAGCTTGTGGCACTGGTGGTGACCTCCTGTCCCTGTCCCCCAGGGTGGCACCTCCCGGGCAGGCAACACAGAGCCCGCACCTTCCACCCGCCTCTTCCAAGTGCACGGCACCAACGAGTACAACACCAAGGCCTTCGAGGTGCCTGTCCGCGCCTCCTCCCTCAACTCCAACGATGTCTTCGTGCTCAAAACCCCCAGCTGCTGTTATCTCTGGTATGGGAAGGTGGGTACTGCTGGGCACTGGCATGGGTGCTGCCACATCCGAGACAACTGTCCCCACCTCCTCTTCCTCCTCTTTGGCATGGTCCAGTGATGAAGCAGCTGTGCTTGCTTGGCAGGGCTGCAGCGGGGATGAACGTGAGATGGCCAAGAGTGTGGCTGACATAATCTCCAAGATGGAGAAGCCAGTGATTGCAGAAGGACAGGAGCCACCTGAGTTCTGGCTGGCCCTGGGGGGGCAAGTCCCAATATGCCAGCAGCAAGAGGTACCAGTTCTGTCCCTACCCATGCCTACGGGTAAGATGGGCCACCAGTCCCCAAGCAGGGTGAGCCTCATTCCCATCACATTGACCCCTCTCAGGCTGCAGGAGGAGAACTCCTCTGTGTCCCCCCGACTCTTTGAGTGCTCCAACAAGACAGGCACCTTCTTGGCCACAGAGATCATAGACTTCACCCAGGATGACCTGGAGGAGAGTGATGTTTACCTACTAGACACCTGGGACCAGGTGAGCTGGGGAGAATGCAGTGGGGGACAGACTTTTGATCCCACAAGTTGATATTCCAGTGGCAGTTGGTGGGATGGGGGGCTGGAAATCTGCCTATATGTGGCCCTAAGATGCTTTTTTCCAGCCTCCTTGCTCCAGGGAATGCTGAGGATGGACTCCCATGGACAGAGCCCATGTGCCTCCAACCATGGCCCCAGAGGGCTCCATCTCACCTCGTGGTGGACACAGTAACTTTATTGCAGATTTTCTTCTGGATTGGGAAAGGCGCCAACGAGTCAGAGAAGGAGGCGGCAGGAGTGATGGCACAGGAGTACCTGCGGAGCCACCCCAGTGGGCGTGACCTTGACACCCCCATCATTGTGGTGAAGCAGGGTTACGAACCCCCCACCTTCACCGGCTGGTTCCTGGCCTGGGACCCTCTCAACTGGGATGTGAGTCATGGAAGAGGTTTGAAAGACCAGGGAGTCCCTTTGCAGAAGGGGCCAGATGCGGGTCTAGCCCCAGGAGCATCTCCAGGCTGTGGGCAGCAGCTTGCCTGACCCCTGCACGTGCTGAGGGGCTGAGCACTTTTGTCTCCTTCTCAGGACAAGAAATCCTATGAGACACTGAGAGCTGAGCTGGGTGATGACAGCAGCCTTGGGCAGCTCACCTCAGTAAGTGGGCTGGGTGGGGACACAGAAAGCTGTCCCAGCCCCTTGGCAGGTGACAGGAGCTGCAAGGACAGATTCTCCAATGAGCAGGCACCTGGAGTCAGCCTGGTGCCTCCATTCCTGGGCCAGGCCCTGATATGACTCTGCACCCCCCCTTCAGGTGCTCACATCCAAGCAAGAGGTCTTCACTGCCAACACCACCCTTGTCCCCTCCAAACTGGAGACCTTCCCCTTGGATGTGCTGGTGAACACCTCAGCTGAGGACCTGCCCCGAGGTGTGGATCCCAGCAGGAAGGAGGTAAGATGAGGCTAGGGGGCTGCTGCATGGGGAGACAGGGAAAGCCCCCCCCAGTTCTTCAGCTCAGCCTCCTTTCTCTGGCCCCAGGACCACCTCTCTGATGAGGACTTCCAGGCTGCTTTTGGCATGAACCGTTCTGCCTTCAGCAGCCTGCCCCTGTGGAAACAACAGAAGCTCAAGAAGGACAAAGGACTCTTCTAGGGCAGGAGCCTGGGCACAGGGACAATCCCAGCTCTTTAGTAAATAAAATGAGTCTGGAAAATAAGGCTGTGGTCTCTCTCCTCCAACCCCAAGGCCCAGCCCCGGGTGTGGGGGTTATTTGGTTAAGAGCTGACACACAGGGAGACATGGGTCTTGACTGGGGACTGGCAGCACAGGGGAGGACCCTCAGCTCCTTTTCCCTGAGGCCTTCCTTTGTCCTTACTGTGCTCAGGTGATGCACAGGCTGGGCACGCTCAGGGAGCCAGGACTCTCCCAGCCTGGCACCTGCAGCTCCAGGCTAAAGGTCCAGTATACAGCTGGAGCCACTCCTTCCCTTATCACTTGAACTGCAGTAAATATGTGTGGTACCAAAGGTGAAGAAGGGGACACTGTGCCTGTGGGGACAGACACCAGGGATCACTTGTCCTTGGATCCAGGAGGGGAGGAGGGCATCTCCCCTCTACTTGGGCTCTAGAGGGATGCTGAGAGCCACTGAGGTGTCCCCTCTGGGGACATACCTGTCTCAGAGGGACCAGGATTGACATATGCTGAGGGGCACTGAACACACACAGGATGTTCCCGAGTAAAGTCCCAATGCAAAAGGGGAGGTGGAGGTGCAGTGCCCATCAAGAGCCAGCAGAATAAAGATTCCAAATCAATAGAGGGTTAATAAAGAGGTTTTAATTTCACAAAAATCTATCTACACATCATTTAAAAACGGGCAGGGGAACCCAAGAGCAAAAACTGTAAAGAATAAAGAGGAACAGGTCTGCTAAAACACAGAGAAAAACACTGCTCCACATCAACAGTGTAAAGAACCAGAAAGTCAGGGTGCAGGCTGAAGCCAGCAGCAGGCAAGGCTGGAGTCTGGCAGCAAAGCCCATGGACAGCAGCTGCCAGGGGTCCTGCACCCCTTTTTCTCTCTTTGGCGGGCAATTACAGGGATAATTAGCTCCATTAAAAACAAAGCAGATGAGTTATTCCCAGCCCCCCTCCCTGGAGCATGAGTTCCCCACGTGCCTCATGCCAGGGTGAACCACAGCAGGAAGTGCTGAGCTGGCAATCAGTCCTTCCTCGGATGCAGGATGACGGGAAGGAAGATGCACAGGCGATCTTATCTGCGTGGCACTGAGCAGGGGGGAAGGCGAGGCCACAGGTGTTGCAGAGCTCTGCTCTCTCCTCCCATCAGTCCCCCTCTGCTGCTCTGGTTGGGAAAACAGTCCTTGCTTTGCTCTTTGTGCAGCCCTGCTGGCCAGGGCTCCCCAGGGACCCGCACACAAGCTCCAGTTCATTGACATGAAAGCTCTGCCCCTCTCGGATTAGGGGGTGTAAATGAAGAGCAAATTATCGCAGCCAGACAACGAAGGGATAAAAGGAACAGAGGGGTGGCAGTTCCTTGAGTTTCTGTGCTGAATCACACTTGTACACTAGGTTCATTTACCCACATTCAGAAGTGGGTAAATGTTTAACTGAGGAAGAGCTAGTACATGTTCAGGGCCCACAACTAAGATTCACCTACCTATACCCAAGGACAGGTATCCCACATGGAAGGGCCAACCTTACTGAACTTGCTGCTGCAACAGCGTGAGCAGTGGGAATGACACGAGTGGTGGGCAGCACATCTCTTGAGGATTACACACCTGTCATCCTCTCCCCTGCTCTTGGGCAGGGAAAAAGCTGGCTTCTGCAAGGAAGGGGCTCTGTGGACACTCCTGCCCGGGTGAAGGTGCAACTGAGTTGCTGTATGCCAAACAAAAAAGCTTAAATTATAGTATATGTCTGCAAATTCTTAATGACTAGAATAACAAGCAAGAACTTTCCATAAAACAAGGAACATTGGTTTCAAGCATCAGCTTTTGCACCTTGATCCAAACAAAACTGGTTTTAAACAAAAGTTACTGCACTGAAAAATCAGGCCATGTTTGCTTTTATTATAAATTAATTGGAGTGCAGCGCTTTGTAAAAACAACCTTGCCACCCAAAAAAGCAGAGCTGACTTCTGATACTACAGGAATACCAGTTATTTACAGCACAAGCACAGGATGTGCTTGGGGAAAACAGGTTTGCCCTCTGGACGGAGCAGTCCATCACATTCGCAGGGCGATCAGTTCAAAGGACAACTCCCACATCACCCCCTCTTCCCATCGCCCAGAATTCGACCAAAATTAGTATTGACAATAAAAAAGTATAATGCTTTGTAATAAATTAACACACACCCCCCCTCGGGCTGCATCTCACCAGATAAACACTCTGGCATATCTACAACCAAGCCTTTGGTCCTGGCTCAGAGACCAGGACGACTCCACCGTGACCAGCACCCCTGTGCTCGTCCCACCTGGGGACTGGGAGGGAGGTCAGTCTTCACCACACCAGGGTCCCCCAAGTGCTCAGGGTGGGGAGGACACCAACACTGCCACTTGCTGCAGGTGGGAAGAGGCCCCTGAGGGCACCGACACGCCCTGCCAAGATAAACTCTAGCGTGGAAGTGCCCGTGAAAGGTGCCTGCTGTCTCTGAAACTGATGGTTTTGTCTGCTTTGCTGCAGCCGATTTATTCCTGAGAAACTCCTAATGATAGTTTAAAAAACTCAGAAACTATCTCAACGACAAAAAAGGTGATTTTCTTTTTTTTTCCTTAAAGAAGTCTTTCACCTCTAAAACTCAGGCTGCAAAAATCAGAACTAGAGGCCGAAACAAGAGCAACTACTCTGCTTACAGCAACAACTTCTCTGAAATGAGTAAATGTCAGTGAAAGGAAACATCTGCCCCTGCTCAATTAGTGCAAAGGTGCTGAAAAAAAATGAACTTAATAGGCTTCTCCCCGCACTGCTGAAACAAGCTATAAAAGGAGCATCATGCTTCTAAACCCAGCAGAAAGTATCGCTTCTTCCTAACCGTGTTCTGTTAATGCTGAACAAGGGCCTTCAGAAAGCTTTCCACCTGGTTTAGTTTCACAGTTTGAGCACTCTTGCACTCCTCAAAGAGGAGAATGGAGACATGGCTGCAGTACAAAGCCTCTTACCCTGGGGTAACATGGCAAGACCACAGTTCAATCACAGAGCAGTTCAAGTGCCAGGTGCTGCACAGGAAGGGTAATGCCAGAACGTTCTTTCCCTCCCAGAATATGCATAGAGGCTATTGCTCACCTCCTGCCACTGCTCTGTTTGCTGCAGGCACTCAGCTATCCCAGAGTCACATCAGAGCAGCCCTAAACAACACAACTCCAGTGTGAAACACAGCACAGCCAACGAGAGACCTCGCCTCTCCAAACAGCACTGATGCAACCACCTCATGGAGAAAATGCAATCAAATAATAGAACTTGTAAAACAAAAGAAATCACATATATAATCTTACATCTAAATGAGGATGACAGTGAATGGTGTGAAAAAACCAAAAAAACAGAGCTGCCACCAGGTATCAATACATTCCACAGCACCGACAGTTTGTTTCCTGGAACCGCAGGTAAATAGCAGAGCGCTTACAAGCCCATGAATGTCACAACACACCAGCTTGAGTGATTCCAAAAGGCCTGTTAGCCAGATGACTGGCAAGAGCCTGCTCAGTGATCTGGCTTTCCAGTGAATTTTACTAACACAACACACGCCAGGTTACAGTCTATTGCTTAAATTGCTCTTGGAGAAAAGAAAAAAAAAGCGCCAAGTGATATGTAAATCTTCACCACTCACGTCTCACAGGTGAATGGGCTTTTAAAGTCGAGTCTCTTTTTGCACTATTTTTTAAACCAGTTTATGAGCAGCTGTAGTCTTGTGGCTTGTTACAACTCTTTAAGGCTCCATGCTGACAATATCATTTGAGAAACATTAAAAATTTCACCACAGGAGGGTCGCTCTGGATGTCAAGGTTTAAACATGAAGTTCAGGCCCAGGACTTGCACAGATGGTTCAACAAACTGAGCGTCCCATATTTCTACCTTTTGTCTCATGTTTTGGCCCTGAGCTGTTTGTTACTCCTGCGTGTCTGGCACAAGTTCAGAATCTTCCTTGCTCCTCAGGAGGAACAAGGTGTTTTACTCTTCACAGAGGCTGACGAACCGATCTTCCTACTTCCATGCTAAGTGGCTGTGCATTTTTTTCTGTTTCTAGTAACTCATCGAAGATATCTCTAGAACAGAAGGAAAGACCAACAGTGAAACTTTTGTACAACAACAAACCACTACATAAGATACCCTGAGGGAATCAGCAACTGGATTTACTCCACAAACTCAAGCATTACAAATCCTGGCAAAGAGAGATGTCTTATCTGACATCTCCACACACCAGCAAAGACGAAGAGGGGAACACAAACCTTCCTCAATTCCGTGTGCCTGGAAACATACCATTTCTACTTACAAACCTCATTTTGGCTGTGTCCTGAGATGACCATGGCTGCAACAACACAACTGTTAGGAGCAGAGGTAAGAGCATTTACAAATATTGCAGCACTTAAGGAAAAAACCCAAGTTCCATTATGATTCCTGGCATAACACACGCACTGACACGCTGAATCCTGTTCTTAAAATACAATTTAATGTATTTGTTAAAACACTATGCATTATTGACATGCAATCCCACACCTCTGAACTTAGAGCGCTTAAATTTTGTCATTCTGGAGGCATTTTTCATCCCAGCAGAGAACCAGATGAAGAAGATAAGCCCACTTCCCCACAATTACCAGCAGGTAATTATTTCTAGGACCCAAATTCCCCAAGACACCTACTTGTGCATGTAGAAGAAGATGTATCCACTTCGGTCTCTGTCACATTGAACAGTGGTCTCTAGAGTTCTAGAGACTTCCAGGTCATTGTAGGTGAACCAGGACTGCTTCTTGATATCATAGACATCACTGATATAATGACCTTAACAACAGAACCAAGAATGGTTTGGGTTGGAAGGAACCTCAAAGATCATGCTGTTTCAAACTGCCTGCCATGGGCAGGGACACCTTCCACTACACCATGCTGCCCAGAGCTTTATCCAACCTGGCTTTGAATACTTGGGGGAATGGGGCAGCCACAACTTCTCTGCACATCTTTCCATGCTGCACTTCAACCAGTGAGCTGGTTAGCTAGGTATCCTGGTCCAGACATCTATGTCACATTTAAATGCTAAAAGACCCTTAAGGATCCTGGCCCCTCAATCAGCTGGTAACAAGGACAAGCAATTCTATGGAGCCCATAAGCTATGCATTTCCTATGTGCCACAGTAAGGCACCATGATATCCCCAAGCTGCTCCCTCATCAGCAAGTCATGACAGAAGATTTGCTTTGCTGCCTGAATTCTTCCCTATAAATAATTCTGCTACGGTAATTCTGTATTACAGATTTTTCAAGCTAGGTAAGAGATGAAGAATAAAATGTGGCATCTTTTACCTGAAGATGACGTGCTTCCAATATGGCTGACGATGCTAATGAGACGATAGGAGTGAGGAAGTTCTCCTGTCTAGGGGAAAAAAAAAGTACAATTAAAGCTTTCAGGCATTCTTTTTTTCCCCACATAGCTTATGGACAAGATGAACTATACCTGAGATATCAATTTTGGCTACTGTATTCAAAGCTGCAACCCAGTGAAGGACTACAGAAACAGACACCCTGGTTCACACCAAAGAAGGAGTCCTTCCAGAAGTGGGAAATGTGTATTTAATCTATCAGCAAGCAAATGAACATGCAAAGGAGCCGCTCTGACCTCAGAACAGATGCTGACATGAGCTCTACACTGCAAAGTTTTCTAAACAACCATTTCCTGAGCAACTTCCACTGATGTCAGAATTAATCCAGCAAATAAACAGAAAAGCCAAAAAAGAACACCATGCTTACTTCTGAAGTATCAAAGACATACCATTGATAATGGTACACAGATTCAACAGCTAATACTGGATATGTAGCCAAAGTTATCTTGTCCTGCACCTGGTAATGTCAGTGGACAACCGACCTCTTTACATACAAGGAACATGCTCTATCAATAGCTTTTAACAATTTTTTTTAATACTCTCTTGACCAGGAAATGTTACTTATAGAATTCAGTGACAATACTCTTACAGAGAGTTTCTTAGAGAAACTCAGAAGGTCTCTGCAGCTGATTGCCGATTTTTTTTTTTTGTAATTAAAATAATAATAAGATCTACAATAATAAAACACAATAAGATCTACAGATAGAAAATTTCTATGTTTTCACTTTAGAATATAAAAGACCTTTCTAGCCTCTACACCTGCTCTGTAAAACTACCTTCAATACTATAAAGAATAGCTATATTGCTCATGGATCATCATGACCATGGATCACACCTCAGCATTTCTTTTCAGCTCTTCTGCTTCAGCTTCTGAATACTCCATGTCCAGAACATCCTCATTCCCAGAGTCTTCATCAGAGCCAACGCTGTCCAGGAGAGAGCTGTTAAACTCTAGATAGCAAGGAAACAATGATAACTGCGTGAAAAGCTGTGGACCACAAAGGAATTCACAACAGGTTGAGGTATATCTACCCACATAAACAGGTGTAGTAAGATTTCAAGCTTCATTTTCAAGGAAAACAGGGGATACTGCAATTTCCAAATAAAAGCTCTTGCCCTTTTCTGACTTGTCAGAGTAACAGTTAAGTATCTTGGAATTAATTTTAGCACCATCTCCCTCATACTTTTCCAAAAGGGCACTATGGCAATGACAGCTGGGTGATAAAAGAGCAGTTAACACCCAATTGGCTCTGGAGCACCAGTGGGCTGTAGAAAGGACAGACAGCAAAAGAAGGACAGCCAGTCTGGTCAGTGAACTGTGAGTTCCTTCAACGAGAAGCTATGAATTACAACTTTAACTATAAGTTGCATTAACAAAGTGCATTTTTGAATTAAAACTGGCATCAAAATGCTACTGTTGGCAGCAGGCATCTTTTCATTGTTTTCAATGGTAAGAAAGCTGCTCACCACAGGAACTTCCAGTTTGCTTGGCTGAGCAAAATGCACGCAGCTTTCTGTAAAGAGCCGGAAGGCACCACTGCTCCCTGTACATGCTGTTCCAAACTTCCCAGGGTTCTGCAGCTACCCAACTAATTTAAGATTTTGTACCGTTCTCATTAGGAGAAGTAGCTATGCTTTCACCAGTTAAATTAAAGCTATGGAGTCCCAGGTGGATGAGAAGTTGAGATTAACAGGACACTGCTCAGGAATTTTTTCTTGTCTGTTTTCAAGAGACTATCACTGCCAGCTGTGATGGAGTTGTTCTGCCAAAGAGATTCTCACACTGTTTGTCCTGTTAAATCATCAGTCACTGGATTAGTATAATCTTCTTGGGAAGTTTATAGATGATTCCCTTACTTAACTGGGAATTCTTTACTGCTGCTTTCCACACTTCTTTGGGCTGTAGGGTAGACTACAGCCTAGAAACACAGCCACTTTGGTAGGTCTGTGCATGAAGCACCTGCCACAGGAATTGCTAAAGGCCTCTTCACCAATGGTGCCAGGATGACTACTGATTCTTTGCTTATGGCATCACTGGGGTCCCTCATAAGACAAATGTGACCAGCTCTGTATTTATGTTCATCTCCTTGAACAACTGCCTCCTCATGCCTTACCAACGAGACAATAGCAAGGAAATGCTCATGTTTAAGACAAGCAACAGCAAATCAAGGGGATCAAAGACCTCTAGCCTTGAGAGAGATCCTCTATTTTTCTTGGATATGAATCAAGGAAAACCCAAAAAGAACTGGTCACTTAAGTTTGCCAGAGTTCAGGGTGAGGCATGCCTAAGCAGCATTCAGCTTCTCTTCAGGAGCTGACACAGGTTCATCCAGTAACAACTGAGGGCCTTTAGAAGGCCCTGAACAACTACAAGTATCTTAACACAATACTTTATTATCCCTCCCTCTCCCTCTTTGGAGCAGGAATTTTCTCTCAGTTATGCTCTGCTCTGCCAGATTGTATGAAATCACTTGCATGCCAGCCTCGCACAAATGTTAAACAGTGCCTGAGGAGGCCTACAGCACTGTCTGGATTTGGAGGAGACAGATAGTATATTTTGGGTGTCTTTCTTCACCCCTAACAGATATACCTTGCAGTGAGGTCTGTCCCCCTCCCTTCCTGTATCTGATAGAAACAGCACTGATTCATTTTTCCAGGGAAGGCTAGGACATTCATTAATCAGCCCTAAAATACCAATGCAAGTAACAAATAATCTTTATGTTCTGACTAGGGCCATTAGTATGCTGGCTTTGCTGGGAATGCCAAGTTTCAAGATCCACTGTGCTTTCTCTAAATTAATATTATGCATTAACGTATATTATATGTGTTGCTTATAATATATTATACATAGCTCTCTCTATATCTCTACATCTAACTAAAAACTCAAGAGACTGAAGTAAGTAGTTTTTCAGCTTGAGCTTTTCCTGGCATTTGCTTTCACAACCAAGAATAAGAAAAACTGTCCTTGAGCGCCAAACACAACACAGTGCACACCAAAAGAACATGAATCCCAGCTGTCTTACTGACAGTCAGGAGCTGCACTCATACACACAAATCAATTTTCTCTCAAAAGTAACATACTGGAAGAACTTAAATAAGTTTCACCTTGTAGACTTAATTCCGTGGCTCGTTTGAGGTCATCATCCTCTTTCTGTTCTCGTGCTTCCTAATGGGGAGAGAACAAAACTTAGCTCATTGAGACATTTCACTGTTTAAAATTCTTGTGGTGCTCTTTTTCCATTGAAACTGTGCTGCTCTGGTTTCTACAACAAACTTGACATTGTAAATTAAAGGTTCTGTGTGAAGGAATGTTTGCAGCCACCGAGAGTCCAATGTTCCCGTGCAACAGAACCTGGGACAAACCTTCATTAAGGCTTGTCAAAGCTCCTGAAGTTTGGTATGCAGCAGAGCAAGTCTCCAGTAACACCAAATGCTTTCCCTGGATCATTAATTTGAAAAGCATCTGAATGAATTTGCAACCCTGTGCTCAGGAAAGCTGTCACACACAAAGCTCCTCACACTTAGGCAAAATTTAATCTACTTCTGACCAAAGCCAGCTGAGGGCACAGTCATTAAATCCTGACAGATTTTGTTATTTTTAAGCCATTTGAAAGTGGAGCCAGTGGTTCTATGTAACAGGTGTAATCCACAAAGGCAGGAAGCAAAAAGACACCACTAGGCAGCCAGGTATTAAAAATATTACCATGACCAAGTAGCAAAGAAACCTCAAGTCAACAAACACTTCTAATGTTTGGATAATATCATGCCCCTAATTCCTCCCACCACTCTTGAAAGCCCAGAGCTACAGCAAGGCAGTCAATAATATTTAATGAGCTGGCTTCTTAATTTAGGGTTTGAGTGCCTTCAGCACATCTGAATGCAGCACCCCAACTATGTATTTCAAATCAAGATAACTACAGCTGCCACATTTCCATGCCCAAATCATTAGAATAGCAGATTTTTGCTTCAGAACTGTAGAAGAAACATACTCAAAGGGCAGTTTTACATTATTAGCATGAGGCTTTTATCTCACTATTTCCAAAGGATTTGGGAATCTTTGTTAAACTACTCAGCACTGTTGAATCAAAGCTACATCTGGCATGGAACATACCAACCAGCACCTCATAATGAGTAATGGGAAAGAAAAAAAATCCAAGAGCCATGGAAACATCAGATCTCATAAGGAAAACCATGACACCTTTAGTATTAATAGAGAGCAGACAAGGGCACCTATTTAAAGGAAGACCTGGCTAAGTGCTTGCTTTATTCTCTGCTGCTTGGTTAAACTTGTAGAAATCAGTTACAGGTCTTGCAGTTCAAGTGGAATACAGATAGTTAGCACACAACTCAAGAACCCCATTCTTTCCAAGCCTAATTTAAAGGACTCGTTTTCAACTAAATTATTTGGGATCCTTTTTCCACTTTACTAACAGGGAAGGATCACATAAATGCTGTGTTCCTATATTCTTCATTAAGCATCCCCTACTTGCTAGCACCAGAAACATACCTAGGATAGGCACACCTTTAGCCTGACCTGACATGGCCATTCTGAGCCTTGGCTTTGAAACCTGCCTCTTTCATTGAGTCTTGACAGGACACACTGCAAGAAATGACTGCCAGAGAAGCTAAAGGTGGGCTGGGATCTTGATGTCAGAGAGGAAGAGTTTAGTTGAGGTTATCATCGTTTTTAATATAATGTGACACACCAGGGCACAAAAGTGCATGGGGAGCTCTGAGAAATCCAGGGTCTGTGATGTGATGCACAGTTTTCAAAGCACCAACAAAACGTGCCCAGATGTATCCAGTATCATCATGCTACTGACACTGGAGCTACAAGAAACCCAAACCTTTTTCCATCTGGTTATCTCAAAAAAAGCAGAATAATTCCTTTGCAGTTACTGCCTGAATGCAAGCTTTTCCTTTAAGCTTTTGGGTTTCCAGTGTTGGGGAAGACAACTTAAGGAAGCAAACTATTTCTTACTTGCTCTTGAAGGCTTTGAGCCAGTGCCTGCTGAAGTTCTTGTTCTTCCCTCTCTCTCTCCATATCGTACTGCTGCAGCCAGTCAACCTCCCCTTGGGAGCCTTCTGGAGTTTTGTTTTCCTTATTCTCATCAAAATCTTTAGTTATCTCAGTGAAACTGGCAGGACCTGAGGAATCACAAAGTACAGTTTATACTTTTCTGGGTCTTCTGTTTGTTACCAGCTAAGCCCTCTTTAAATCACCACAATCCTTGCAGCATAGTGACATCTATTGACAGGGAGCTCACCCGCCATAAAACACCCACACAAGAGTCAAATGCAAAAAGCTCCAAAGCACAGTCTTATACTCATTTTAACGGGTGAACAATGAATCATTTGATTAATCCCTGAACCTGTTCTCTTCTGAGCCTTTTATGTTCACTCAGAAACAGCAAGTTTAACTGCAGAAGCCACACACCACTAGGTTTCTGCAGCCATGAAGCTGACACCTGAATTTCTCTATAGGAAACCACGGATTATAAAAATTTGCATTGCACATTATACCTCAGAGTACTACAGAGGAAGCCACAATAAAAGCCAAACCAAATGCAAGATGAAAAAAAAGCACAAATCTCAAGCACTGTTAAAATGTGCTACCTTTTGCTTCAGCTAAGAGCCTCGATCTTGTCAGCACTATGGACAGCTTTAAAGGTGCATGAAGATTGTAACTTTTTAGTTCACCGTTGAAGTAAACACTGTGGCAGAAGTGCTTTACAAAACATCTGAAATGAACATTCATTCAAGGGCTGCATATACTCCTGCAGTTGCAGGACACTTAAATTCTTGCTTGCAACTAAGAAAGTGTCAGGACCTGCTCCAACAGCTATGAGGCAGCACCATGTGAAACTTCATGATTTTGCCCTGTGCAGACTTCAAGTTCTGCTGATTAGTTATTAACAAGGATAATACAAGGCAGTGTATCTGTTAACCCTTAAACACAAGACCAACAGCACCAGAACCATAGTCCATTAGTGTAATCCTTTTAGGATGAAAAAAACCTCAAAATTTATTACATGACCTTTAAAAACTTCAAATATAAGAAGAAATATAGAACTTATATTAAACACACACTTTTTGCTTCAGAGTCACAGAAGTGCCTTCAAACAATTACATTGTACTTTCCAAAGAAAACCTGGACAGAAGTACTTTTATGTGGTCACATTCTATCACAACTCTCTTTTGCAACACCATAAGCAACATTACTGTATAAAAATGAGGGCATAAAGCAGGCTGATCACATACTAGTATTATTCTTATACAGTGCCTCCCACCATCAAGGCCATCAAGAGCTGCCCATTGAAACAAGTGTCATTTTTGGTACCAGTGGGGTATTCTGTTGTTAATTAACCTCCTGGCTCTTAGAGGACACAAGCATATTGTTGGTCTCTTTTTCCATGCCAGTGCAATTAAAAACCTGACTGCAAGCATGTAGCACACAATAAATGATAATATATTTATTGCCTTCAGCTGGCTAAAGGAAGACTCAACTTCCCCACACTGAGATCACACAGGCTCCTCCTTGTACTTAACCATGTCTCTCTGTCAGAAGCCAAAATTCACATAAGTCTCATAAGCTTATAAGTCTACTCTCACATAAAAAGTTTTAGAAAAAAAATAGAGAGATATTGTTAAATTCATTAGTAACTAGTGACAAAATAGCTGCATTTATGAAAGCATTCTAGCTTTATGCCATGTGAACACTGCTAATGTGCTGTCCAGGCTACAACAGCTACAGAAATTAAAATTTTCTGCTTATGGAAGAATCAGTTCTAGACAGGGCCAAATATTAGGAAATTGAACTGTCTGGCACAGGAACCTGTGGAAGCATGTGTTAATCAAGAGAGGAAAAAAATGGAAATTAACTTTGAATCATGGAAGTGACAGACTTACAAGAAAATACATTTTCACAGTTTGATGAATTAAATGCTTTATACACTGGGAAATGATAAAGTTTAAGTTGCTAAAACTCTGAGCAAGCCAGGCAGTTTCAGCAGTGCACTTGCATCCAGTTCCTACCACCAGCCATTACCAACCTGATGTTACTAGTAACCTGCTTTAGCCACTAGAGTCCCCTAAGATGGTTACTTTGCCTTACCTGAGTCTAATACTGTTTTGGGTTTCTCCATCTCCATAGATTCCAGGTTGTCTGGCAATTCCTGAATTTCATCATCTCCAAAACCAGTGTCTGGGCTGCTTGTGGGCTTATCTTCATCATGGCTCAGAGACAGAGAAGCTTCCCTTTTGCTAATCTCCAAGACAGCAGCTAGGAGCTCATCTTCGCTCATCCCATCAAAACCAGCGTTACCCAGCTCGGGTTTATCACCCTCCATTTTACTTCTTTTTGAAGCCTAGAGATGAATGGAGTCATGATTAACTGTTTGAATAAACAGGAATATAACATCAGTTTTACATTTCCATGGAGATTTATTTTTATTAACTCCAGGGAGTAGGAGCTTGGCACTGTGAACATTCAACATAGTTACATGAGACTCAATGGAGAGACAGCCTTTGTAGCAACACTTACTTCTCAGAAAAATATTTAAATATACACTACAACCAGTTTTTACAGGCCTTGTGGATTAACATACACAAGATAACTCTTCCCTTCTCCTTCCTTTCCTTCAGAATGTTTCCCTTTCAGGTTCTGATGAATTCTCAAGGCTCTGCCAAGTCAGTGCTGAGATACAAGCAGGGAAATTGCAAGTTTGCTAACAAAGGATGAAGCAGCAACATGAGAGTAACTGAACTCAAATACAGGAATGGAAGAATAAAAACTGAAATTGAGCTGGTATGAAGAGCAATTAAAATTAGGTTTTGTGCTGCAGATTTGCCATATGAAATCTTTACGTGAGTAGAGGGAGGAGGGCAGGACTTGAAAACCAAGTAAGAAAACAGTTAAACAGGGAAAGGGGGAATTATTCTTTCCCAAGGAGAACAGAATGATTTTCAATTGGAAGAAAGAAAAAACACCTTAGTCTTAATCTCAATTCTCCTTTTTATAGTTCATTTTCCTAAAGCTGATACTCATCAACTCCTACACAACTGTGATTTGCAAATAATATAGTAATTTCAATCATTTTGATATTAACTATTAATCAGCAGGTTAACTTCCATGTATGCATGTTTACACAATTACACTATTTACCATATGCTCAGAATTCTTTTTCCTGTATTACGTTAAAAATGAGGTAAGACAGTTTCTATTAAAATGTACTTATCCAGGTCTTATTCCAAACTGCATTAAGATGGATCCCAGAACTTTGTTAAAATGAACAAAATTACATTTTTACTGCTGCTTTTTACTCAAATACAAATACTTTAATACAGTATTAAAACTGCCTTATCAAACAAGATTAGCAAATGAATTAGCCAACTAAACTGCTTGTTCTAGACATGTTGCCCTCCAAGAATTAGAAGTGATAATTTTAAACCTCTCTCCTCACAGCTATTTATGCACTGAATAAGTAAAGTAGAGTACCTGCTTTTAAAGCTTTCTGATTTCTCTCTCTGCACCTGTAGGCTACCAACATCAAAACTGGTTTAGCTCTTCAGCAAACCCTAGTTCCAGGCTCTCTGCCAACAACTACCACTAATTCAGTGGCTGGACTTCAAAGACTTGGCATCCTCTGTGCATTATTTGAATACAACTTTTCTACCAGAGATTATTTGCATAGATTTTAAATAGCTTAGGCTCTAAGACAGGCTGCTTTAAGTAAGCATTTTTAAGAAGTCCTTCAAATACTACTTCATCTGCAGAAGCAGAGATCACAGGAATTGCAGTTCTGCCCTGTTTAGCTGGATAAGTGCTATTTGCCCCTACCACCCAGTGCCATATACAGATGCTATTCCAGCTGTTCTCCCACATGGCAGGGACATTTTGCAAGGAATGCCTGGCAAGGGATGTACTGGCCAGACAAAGTGACCACCAAGCCCTTAATACAACCCCATCCACAGCTGTTTTGAGAATCATACCAAGAGAAATGGTGCAGCAACAGTACTGCCACTTCCAAAAACCAGGACCAGGTCTCCCAGGACAACACTGAGATGGTCAGAGAACCTGGTTAATGGTAACAGATGGGTGGTCAGGCCTGTGGTTGAGAAGTGGCCAATATGCATGGCCACAGAATAAAATAATTTATGTGGAATCATCACCACCAGTGTCTCTTTCCCACATCAGGCTGCAAAGCCTGTAATTACTTTGTTATTCAAATTAGTATGGTTTATTCCCACAATTTCTGCACTTAGGGGCTTGTGCAGTAGAAACTACCTACTCTTCCTCACACACAAAACTCCAGGAAGAATCAGTTAGGACAGTTTGAAATACCTTTCCTGTACATAAGAGGGACTTCAAAGACAAGCTTGTTTCCTTCCCCCAGCTGCAGTCAGGCAGGACAGCAGTCTCAAGACCTTCAGCAAAAGGTTTTCTGTTTTCCCACAGTAATCCATTCCATCCCTACATATCCTGACCATCAGGAAGTGTTCCCTAATATTTAATCTAAATATTACTGCCTGCAATTTAGTCTATTACTTTTTGTTCTATCCACCACAGGCAGAGAAAACAGCTCAAGTGTTTCTGTTAACTTCTTCCCCTTCCTTGAAGACACAAGCCTTTGCTTATGTTTTTCTTTAAACTAAAGACCAAACTGAAGACCACTTGCCTGCTCTTTCTCTCAAAATCTTCCTTTCTAGACCTCTGACCATTCATGTTCCTCTCCTCTGGCCCTCTCCAGTTAATCTATAACTCTTTTCAGTCCACAGCCCAAAGATGGATACAGAACTCCAGCTAAATCTCAATTCTGAGGAAAAAAGGAGGGTTACTTCACACAATGTGTATGTATGTAGGCTATGGTTATGTCTGGATACTTCTACTTTCAACCTGCCTGACCTTGTGATTGATTGTCACCTTTCATGCCCTTTCTGAAGGCCCACTGCTTTCCCAGCTGTTCCCATCCCACATATAGAGTCGATTAATCCTGATAAGATTAGCACCTTTAGCCTGTTCCCACTGAACAACCCCTCCTGTTTTTATGCAGTTTCTCAGATTTGTCATGATCATTTTTATCTGTAGTTCTGAGCTTTGTCAAACTGGCAGGTCTTCCCAGCTCTGGATCTCCTAAAAATTTAATACTCAGTATCTGTCATTTATTAAACACTGGGTCAGGAACCTCCCTTGGTTTGATTTTCCCATCAGATCAGAAACTATAGATATCTGCCTCTTTTACCTACTGCTACTCATCCAGATTTACACCGGTCCCTTAATACCGTAAGCAAAGCCACAAGTCTCTGCTTGATTAAAATAACCCTATAAACATTGTCAAAAACTTTAGTGAAGCAAAAGCCTTATAGAAGGAGAGATTCAGGAAACTTGTCCTAAGCACTAGGCCTGCAGCACTCTTAACAGAAGAAAGTGGTACTGCAAGATAATCCTCTAAGCTGCTTCTATTCCCTTCTGGGTCATCACTTCTTCCCACACAACTCATCTACCTGCTAATACACGGCCCTGACAGAGGCAAAAAAAAAAGGTATCTTGGCAGCATTAACACTAGTCACAAGGAAAAGCTCAAAGGCAATTTGAAATTAACTGAGCCATTACACCAATGAGCTTGGTCTCTTCACACTTCCATGTGTCCGCCTCCAAGGACTGTTAGCTTCAGATTCTAAAAGCATTTTAAAAGCCATACTTGAAAGAGGACACAGATTGGATGTGCATGAAATTCTCTCAACTGAATATTTTGCTTAGCCCAACTTGTACTGGATCTAATTTAATCAAGGGCTTTACTGCATACTTTTATTATTGACAGCACATTATACTTCAGCCTGGGAACATTATTAGTGGAAGTTACCCAAAGGACTGACCAAACTGCTAAGCAGCTGGTATACATAACCTGAAAACTCAAGTTCAATTGCAATGCAATTACTTCTGTTCCCAGTGGGAACCCAAGACAACTGCAGAGAGAGGTCAATTAGCAAAGCACTCCCTTCCGGCATTGCAGTGCTAATTAGGAGGAAAAAAACCTCATCTGACATATATTTCACTCAGTTTATGCTAAAAAAAGCACACAGCAGACATGAGCACATACAGGACCTAGTACATGAAAGTTTGTGGATTTTTCCCTTACCTTTTCTGGCTCTTCTTGCAGTTGTTGCTGTTCTCTACTCTGTATGTTACACAGCCTTTGGCTATGGGCCACAGACCGTTTCAATGGCTCATCATCGCTGTCAGAATCTACATAGAGTGCTGCAGAGCTCTTTGACTTGAAAGTGTATTTTCTGTAAATTAAAAACATGGCTATAAAACTTCACAGCATTGTAGCATCGTACAGACACGTCTCAAAGTAACTGCTGAAGCAGTGCTTTCACACTGTTCAACTGGGGAACAGTCTGCTACAAGTGACAATGACAATTTATTAATATGGCAGTCAAGGTTTTCAGAAAAGCTGTATTGTATTGGGTTAACTGACATTATCTACTTGAAGCCTGCAATAATAGCTTACAACATTAAAAGTAACTAAGTGTGTGGCTCATGCTTTTGAGGCCAAGGATTCTGCACTTTATTACCTCACAATCCCAGACAACTCATTTGAGACAAGGCCACACTAACACACAGGATTTGGCATAAATCATTTGACCTGAGTTTTTAAGTTGGACATAGGACTTCTCACAACATTAACCAGATATAAAAAGTACAAAAATGCACCAATTTTTCATTTTTCCTGTTTGCTCTTCCATTAAGATAAATTTTTGCATCTTTAAAACAGAAGACAAAGGAGTCAGGGGAAGTCACCATTTCTGTTTTATTAGTAAACCTGGTCTTTAAGCATCCCTCAATGCACAACCATCCACTGTCGTATCACATTTTTCACAATATCAAAAACTGGCTCTCTCATCTTTGCAAATAAACTTCAGGAATCAACCACCTGTTCCCAAAACACCCAGTTTGGCTCCACAGAGTCAGAACAAAGAGCTAGATTGCAGAAGTAGAAATCATTTTGCTTCTTCAACTAGGCAAATTGCACCACTGATGTTAATTTCAGCTATCATGTAATACCAATAAACTCAGATATGAAAAAAGACAGTAGCTGAAATAATTTACAACATAAAAACCAGGAAATAACTAGAAAATCTAAAAGTGCCTTAGAAACTATGCCATAAAACCCCAGGCCATTGGACATGGACATTTCAGAGCTGTAACTCACCTACAAGGTGTGGAAGTGCTTACAGTACAGGAATTCACCATTTGGGAGGCTTTCAATGGACGGGAACTATTAAAAGAGCAAAATATTTATTGCACTAGTTACAGTCTTTAAAAAGTATGTGTTTACTTGTCTGCTATGCATGCAAATCCATGACCAAAAGAACAAGCAGAATACCATTATGTACTTGCTAATTGCTTAGATTTACAGTAATAACTTCATCACACTATAAATAAACAACAGTTGTTCAAACCCACGTATAATCCTTTAAACTTGATTCACTTCTTGGCGATGCACCCTTAGGGACCAGCTCATATATTAAAGGCTCTCGGCTCCCATGTCAAGACAACTCATTCCTTTATATTTTATTCCCACCAACACTTGAGTTCCTGCTCCCAAACCACAGTCTCCTCCTGTTGTCTGGATCAGCCGGTTTTCTGGCCTATCCCACATCTTAGTTTCTCCTGCCTTACCTAGATTCCTCTGAATCAACTTCCTGCTCCATTTAATCCTTTAATGGGCTCCTCAAAGTCCATCACTGTCACTACACACCTATCAAACAGATGGCAGCCACTGCAGAAATCTTTTCTAATATTTCCCCTAAACCAGGGCTGCTTCTCTCCAGCCTAGTTCCCCTTGCACTCCCTGGTCAGTCACAATGGTTTCCATGACTGAAAAAAACTCCAAACATCAGAAAGCTATTTCCAACCTGTTTTCAAGTACTGCTGCTCTGGTTAGCATAAACTGTTTGTGTTTGAGATTTCTACTGTTAAAACAAATTCCTGGGAAACATTCACTTACATCTCAAAACACCACTAAACATTTGGCACAACAGCTGCCACACTGCTGAACGTAGGCACCAGATGTGTCCTAGCTCACAATGCATACCCTGGCTATGTCACTCAGCAGAGGCTACAGGAGACCTAAGGGTTTCTTGTTCCTTATTCTGCCACACACTTCCTGTGACAACTGGCACATTTAATCTCTGTGTCACGGGTCAGGCAGCTGTACAGAAATAACACTCACAGGGAAAAGGAGAGAGTATTCTCAGCATGGAAAGTGCTCAAGACACTACAGTGGCACAGGAAAGACAAAGAAAAATTAATTACAGCACAGGAGGTGCAAGTGAAAACTGGCAGAAAAAGGATGTTTTGTTTTCTAAGCAGAGTTAGAGTGCTCTGAAGGGAAAGGTAATCTAGATTACTTTGGACTGAGAGGCCTACATTTTAAAAATTACTAACAGAAGTGTTCTTAAAAAGAATATAAAGCTATTTTCAAGTACAGTGAAGATTATCTTATCAAATATTCCCTAGACAATGCCCAACTATCTCTTCCCACTGCTTGTATCAAGCTTCCTTTCCAAACATGTTCTTATGACAGCAGCATTACAAACTAGCAGCACACATCTGAAGCTGCATCGTTTCCTTTCCCATACATCCTGTGGAGGAGACCTTGTGGCACACATGATTAACACAGCAGGGACCAAAGCTGTACACTTACATGGCAGAATGGACGCTCCATCCCAGCGTCAGTGGCAGCCTGGTGCTTTCCGTGCAGTGGGAAAGCAGGGTTAAGTATCTTGGAATAACCACCTGCTGCCCGACTTTATGATTGAGAGACAATGCTACATTGAAACTGTATCGTTTCAGATGAAGAATCAGGACCCTGAGAGAGATGAGAGAAGGACAAATGTTAATCTCACAACAGAAGTCAGAGAAAACCTATTCAAAATCCGAGTAAGCCTTTTTTTCCAAAGGTATTCATCTGACCAAACCAAATTATTACTTTGGAGTGGTAGGCAAATGCTGATACAGGTTATTGTGCCCCTGTTTATCACTCTACTTGTGCAATATTAAAACTTCAGAATATATTTACTGTATCTGCTTTGTTCACATCCCAGAAATCCCAAGAAAAAGGGAAGAGGAAAACTCAGTCCCCCTTGTGTAGCAAGAGGAGGAAGAAACAAGTACTGCTGAGGGATTCCAAAGGCTTCTTTAGAGTGAAACTGAAGAACAGCATGAAGACTGACTGCAGGTGCACCTCTCTCACACACTGACCACTTTAAATGCTGTCCTGCTCATTTTCCCAGCTTTACTCTTCCAGGGATTTTTGCTTGCACTTTTGTAACACATGCTGTCAGGAAGGAGAGGAACAGGTGTCAACAATTACCTGGGGAGCCTGTTGAACTTGTGTGTGACAACAGCAGACTTTCCATTGCACTTCTCACAGGAATACTCAATCTCCTCTGCCTGTTTAAGAGAGCAGAGAGATTACTTGTAGAACAAAAGAGAAATCAAACAGATCTCAACCAAAAATACATCACATCTGTCACACAAACTCTTCAAAACAGCAGTAACCACTTAAAATTATAACCACCTTCAAGTTGACCTAGTAAGAGGGCATTTAGTAAGAGGACAGGCAGCAGACCTTTAAATTTGACATCATATCCATTAATACAGGTGGAATTCTTGCAAGTCTACCTGCAAGAAGACTAGTGAATGAGCCACCATAATGACACAAATTAGCTTCCAAAGAGAGAGGACAATCTTGTGAGGTTAACAGTTTTCTCACCCATACACAGGATTTGTTCAGGGTTGGTTTTTTTGGGTTTTTTTTCCTAATAACCTATGGTGGAGAATGATGCCATGAAATTTTCTCCCTCTTGTTCAAAACTTCTGCTTTGTTCCTCAAAAGCAATCCTCATCTAAACTTACCAAGGGTATGCTACATGAGAATAGAATTCTGAACAGACATCAAAAGGGGAAGCATCCATTTCCTGAAATTATGTAAGTTGCCCATCAAACATTCTTACAGCCCTTTATCTTAAGTGAAGCCAAATTACAATTTTAGGAATTCTTTTAAATCATAAGACCTCCACCAGCTTTTAGAAGAAAAAGCATGTAAATTATTCTCTCTGTTGAAAGTACTATCTATACAGAGAGGAAAAAAAGGTTTGTCTCAAGATGTGACAAAATACAACACCAATTCACAGACATATGACTCACTTTTAGGTTTCAGAAGCTTCATCTTGAAGCTCTACTTACAAAGTAAGCATCCACATATTACAGCTATTCATTTTTTTAAATTATTGTAGCTGCATGACCTTTTTCCTCCATGCTAATTAAGGCTTGTACACAAGCTGTTGAAGCATCCTAGCCCAGGAGAAGTAGCAATTCCTGAGTGATTACCCCAACCTGACAGTCTCCCTTCTCTCCTCTGTATTTGTTTACACCTCAACTCTATCAGCACAAAATTGGGAAGTTTAACTATTCTACATCAGTTAACTTCTGCACAGCATTTTGCAATAAAAACTTCCATGTGCTCTTAATGGGCAAACCTCAAAAAAGTGCAATGTTATGTCACACGCCTGCAAATCACTATCACAGACACTAATAATCAGCTGTTCAATCAGAATTTCCATATGGTATATAACCTACACACACTCCACAATGCATAAACCCCCCCTGAAAGTTCATACCCGAAAAAAGAGGTCAAGAGAATCCTGGATCGATCTGGAGGGAAGGAACTTCTTCCTTCGAGGAAGGTCAATGGAGAGGTCATTAAACTGTTCTCGTTTAGTGACTGTTTCACCGCACCTAAAAAAGAAACATGTCTGTGTAAGTCTGATGAAAAACAAACTTGAAATTAATGAACACTTGCATGTTTTAGGGTAAAGTGACTTCCCAGTAAACATATACTTCTTGATCATCCTATTTTTCTCATCAAAATGGAATGTTTTAATGCTCAGGACAAAGTTGGGTCTTGCAATTTCTTTTTGATGCTTTAGAAGCTGAAACAATTCTGCAAGGGTAAGAACGAAAATGCACAGATTGCTTTGGAGAAGCAAATGATCAGGTACACAGGAAATCAAAGTAACTGCTATAGCTGAACACATCTTCATTCAGTATTCTTAGGAGAAAAGAAGTAAACCCAGCCCAATCTAGCAGAAGGGAAGTGTCAGAAATACTTTTAAACTGTTCTTATAAACAAAAGAGTAGAGTCCATTTCAAAAACCAAAACAAACAAAAACCCTCAGTTTTTCTTACATTTAATTTTTCTTAGGGAAAAAAGAACCCTACTACAGTCATTTTTCTTCCATAATTATTACCTGGATGCACTTTACTTTCAATTGTTCTGTGGAACTAATGAAGTTCTACAGAAACTATTATTCCCAAATATCTATGTTCACGAAAACTCTGTGGAATGAAATGTTCCCATATGGAAATCTGCTGTACAAGTCACACACAATGAATGCCCAAACACACTGGTTTACATCTTTTTTCTGCAAGAACGTAGAGAGACAGAAGAAAATCCCATTCCCTGGAAGCTTTTAGAAAGATCAAATTAAAAACACAGCTTCTCCTTTTTCCTTTCTTTTTTCAATAGGAAACATTACTTGGCTGAAATCCCCTTTTCTCTGTATTCCCATGCAATTGGTACACAAAGAGCCAAGCACAAAGGCTTTCCATTGGACATGCAATGAAGAACTAGGTGGTATGAAACTGTCTGCTGAAGAAGGCCTGCAGCAGCAGGCAGTGTGGTGTTAGGTTTACAGCACTTCTAGACAATAGAGTATTTTTCTAAATATCTAGCTTTGGATAAAACATAGTTCTTAATTCTGGTTGCAACCTGCAGATGAAGTCACATGAAATGGGAACACTTCCTAGTCTTTTTAAGGTAAGTGTAAGGAAAGCTGTCAAGCACACTTACATTTTGCAAATGATAGAATGCTGAACTTCAAACTCTAAGTTACTGATAACGGGACATGTATAAACTTTGGTGGCTGAGAGGTCGTCAGAAGCACGTCCTGGTGAGTTATCCTCATTAGGGACTGGTTCACTCTTCCAAGTTTTATTTAACTTTTCCATGTCTTCCTTCAGCTGATCCAGACACTGACTCAAGAACTCATGTGCATCCTAGAAACAGGGCAAATGCAAGGAAATGGTTTTGTATAACTTCATTCAGTATTTTTCTCAAACACAGACTGGGGAAATTATGTTTAGTTCACTGCATTCAGTAATACTGAGGAAGCTCTCCTCTAACAATCACTGCCATTCAACCAAAAGTCACTGTCAAACACAGCTGAAGCTTCACAGGTGTCCAAAGCAGTCCGAACACTGAACAAATTGCACATGACTGTTTCCAGACAATGATACTTACATTCTGCATGTACCCAGAAAATCTCTCCGCAGTAGCTGAAATGGCACTTTTCACCTTCTTGAGCAGCTCTTTCTTAACCTCAGGGCTGCAGACATCCTTTTTAGCAAGCAGATGGGCAAAACGTCTGCAGAAGTCAAGGCAATGAAACACTGGTTGGTTTTTCAGGACTTTAGAGAAACAGAATAGAACTCATGATACCTTATTTTAAGAGTTCCTAAAAGCTTCTCTCCTGTGATTAGTGGTTCAGGGGTAATGTATGAAGATATCACACATATAATTAACCTTTTCCATTTCAAGTATTTCAAGATCTCATTTGAGGCGATCATCAAACAGCACTCCAATGAACAAAAAAACCCAATCCACAATCTTTTAAGGTAAAGAGAAAAGCCTTATAAAGCTTTAAAAACTTATTTCTGCTCTTTTACAATGAGAAAAAAAATTCATAATGCATTTTGAAAACATTTGTACTGATATGAAATATGATATCACACAGTACCAAAATAAGCAATACAAAATCACTAAATTCAACTTGAATGGTCAGAATGGTTTCTATTTATGTTTTATTTTTAAACTTCCACTCATTTTCAAGCCTTAGTTCTTTCAGCAGTAAAAACATTATATCAGAGAAAAAAGCTGTAGCAAAAAGAACCATGAGGAGTTCCTTGGTTCAAGCTAGTGCTTCTGTTAGCTTTGCTACAAAACTTTTGAAATTAACTTCACCTGTTAATGGTAAAGGCCTCTCAGCTACCGTGATTTAGTTATCTTTTACAACTGCTTTACAATTTCACAGGACATACACACCAGACATATTCCAAGCACAAGTTTTGGTCATGCTACATACATAGGAAGGTGATAGGAAGATGTCACATTCCATGACACCAAAAACCCCCAACCCAAAGTCAGGGAACACCTGTACCACCCAACTGCATCCCAAACCCAACAACTAATACTCAGTTACCCCATGAGTCTGATCTGTTTACTGCAGCCTGACAAGTTTCTGCGACTCTGCCAAACTCCAAGAACAGCGTGTGCTGTCCTAGCCCTCTACAGCTGCTCAGTGAAGCAGGTGAGGACACCACAGCACAGCTGATAAGCAATCACTGATCAACCAGAAAAACAGTCACCAGGTTGGATGATATAGCCAAACCAAGAGAAGACAAAGTAGATGCTTTGAGCATCAACTCTGACATGGACAGGATCACACACTGCCCATTAGGTATATGAAGCACAACCTTCAGAGGTTCTTTCTACAAAAATTAGAGAAAGGACATTTCAAGAGGCACATGGAACAACCTCTGATCCCAAATAGTGTAGAAAGAGTTCAAGATGATGCACCAAAAATAGAAGTATTACCTCAAAAGATATGAAAAATTATTAAACAGTAACACAAATGGTACTGATAATCCTGAATCTTACTTAGTGACAGAAAAGAAATGAGGTGCCCAAGAGAAAATACAATAAAAATCTCAAATGGTTGAATTTAGAGAAAGGTTAAGTATGCAAAACTTGAACACTTTCCATAGCTACTAAACAAAAGGCATAAGACCCCACATATCAGGTGAAGTCAGTGATCAGCTTAAACTCTAGCTGGCAAAGTTTTTAGAAGAAATTATACTGCATCTAACTTATTTTGCAATTTCTTAAATTTTCTTCTGAAGCATTTCACTCTGCCACTAGAATACAGTAGAAGAATGCCTGTAACTCATTATTATAAGTTTTAAGAGCTGATTTCCTATTTCAAAAGTAAAGCTCCAAAATACAGAGAGCTCCAGGATTTCTTTTATTATCTACACAGGCAAATGACCCTCTACAAAGATGCTACAGTATTACCAAACCAGTTTCTCAGTAATGAAGGAAGAAACAGCTTTCACAGAAAGTGAATTTTACCTGATAAGTGCATTGAGTGGAATTTTTTTCCATGGGATACCCTGTTTGAGCAAATCATTAGCAAAAGACTGAATTGAAAACAAGGACTGTAGAATGGCATTCATATAGCAGGTGTTTCCCAAGTTTGAAAATCTGAAAAAAAATTTTAAAAATTAATACTTTGTGTCTATAAGCACAGCACTACTAACACATAGGATATTCACCCCAGCCACTCCCCACAGAGCTTCTTACTGGAGCTGTTCCCCAGCCCTTCAGACTAAACTGAAAACTCATGGGATGCAGCATTTATCAGGAAAGCACTCATGAGTTTCTACAATCAAACTTTTAAAAAATGCATATATATACATATATAAAACCATCATTAAAGGAACATGAATTACCCGAAATTATTATGTCTCTGAAACTCCCAGGATGTGAATTCAACAATACATATCCTCCAAACTAAGAAAAGCGTTCCGTGCCTCAATGTTCATTAATTTCAGGATTATTTTTTAAATTAAATAATTATAACAAGAATGTGCATGTTCTGATGATCAAAGTATGCACACTAGATAAAGAAAACTAAATTTACCCTTGCAACTGTTGTTGAGGATGGGTGGAAAGGGGCACTCGGGGTTTGTTCCATCCTGTGTAATCCTGATTAGATCTCATTTTTTTAACAGAAAGAGGGGCAGGCTGAGAAAGGAATCCCAGGCTTCTTTTGGCTGAAGGGGTCTGGCTGGATACACTAGACCTAGAAACATAAAAGCATAAGAAGGGTAAGATTTGTAATGTTCTGCCTTAAAGAGCCATAATCCATGACACTGGAATTGCAGCACTAGGGAAGTCAAGGACTGGTAAAGCCATACAAGGTAACTGGAATGTATCACAGTGAAAAAGAGGTGAGACAGAGAACACTTCTTTCCAGAAGTGTTAAATTCTTAGCTTGGTTAAATTGCCTTATATCCACTGGTGTGCATGCAGTATAACCAAGTCTTTGGTCTTACAAACATTTAATAATTCTCCACACTGTATGAAGAGAGGAAGAATGATCACACAGCATGAGATCACTGCTCCCAAGACATGTTTAAATTCACTTCTGGGCCAGAGTCTTCATTTTCAGTCTCTTGTTTTTGTAACCTAATCACTATGGACCTCAATTCCTAACATTTAAACATGGACAATGCATCTTTTCTCCCTTGATCTTGTATCCCATCTATCTAGGGCAGAGACCATGAGTCTGACTGCACAGCACCCAACAAAGAAGAATCCCAAGCTCAGCAGGATTTAGTATTTGCTAAAATACTGTTATTAAAATACAGAATTGCATGCCATTTATCTACTTGGGAAAAATGAAGCAAGGGTTCAGACTTAACTTCCAGAGTTTATATAAAATTTGAGTAATCTAGAGTCATTCACAACAACTATAACAGACTTGAGTGATTTTACAGTCTTTCCATTGCAAGCAGTAACTAGAGTTTGTAGATCTAAGCAGGGCAGTTGAAGACACACTGAAGAACTGGACTGTGCTCCTGCAGGAAAAAAAACCCAACAAACCCCACCATGTTCTGCATCTAAGCACCAAGTGATCAACACACAGGAAACTGAGAGCTTAATGCCTGTGAAACAACTGCTATTTACAGTCCACTCTAGTGAATCAGCCCTACCTGTCCAGGGTGGAACTGCCAGTGGAGTATTCCTTTGAAGAGGGCCGACTACCATAAAATGATGACGACTGCAGTGGTAAAACACCTTTAAAAGAGAAGGAAAGGCAGGACGTTTTGTTCCAGGTTACACAGCTATTTTTACAATAAACAACTTGTTTGAAAGTATTTAGTCAAAAGGTTTAAAAATCCTCAAATATTGGTTTCCAGAATTGGTTGAGAGACTACTAATACATATGCTTAGAAGTACTAATGTGAATATTAATGATATCTAAGTAAAGGCATGATTGAGTTTAAGATATTCAATTCAGTCTCCATCAAACTCAAAGTGCAATATGAAATATTAAAAAGTCAGCCTTAACTACGTGAAAGTTAATAAATCTCTACCTCTTGTTCACAGAGACAAGACACATGTACAGAAAACTCCTGATTTCCAATGCAGTGCTCTCAAAATTCAAGGTAAACATGCAGAAGTGAAAACAGCTTCTCTTCCCACTCCCAATTTCACAGTAAATTACTATATACTTGGGGCAAAATAGGATTGTTTCATTGCTATGATATCATTGTGACAGATCCTGAGACTCTTGATGCCTCAGATGGTGCCACATCAAAAAAATGCTCTCAAGAGTCAAAAAGTCACCTATTACAGTGAATCACAGTGTAATTTAGTTTGAATAATGAAAAACCGTTTGCTTCTTTTCCAGCTTGAAGTTGTTTGAGCCATGTGACTTTCAGAAATGCAGATATATGAAAGAAGTTTGCAATACTGTTACCAGAACTTGTAGGGATACACAGACTCTAATTTTGACTCTGAAAACAAAACCAGATTTCCATTCAGAGGTAAACATTCACCTTACTGGCTGTTCCAGCAACACATTTGTGCTGTCAGAGATGCACCAAAAAAAGAATGCATCCACCAACATTCCCCCATAAAAACAAGATCTTGAATGCATTCCTCTTTACAAGGAAAGAAGGTATTTATTCATAAAACTGGAGAACAGTGCTGCTTACTAACTTATCTACATATTGTTAGTATTTCTGTATTGTCTGTAAAGCCTTGTCCCACAGCAGTATCCAACAGAACTTTGGTACAAACAGGACAAAAGTCCTCACCCCAATGAGCTCTCCCTATAAGTTCTGGGGAAGAGATAAGGAAGTAAAATCAAACTACACATTTTAATCACAAAAACCAGCCTACAGTTCTAATAGGCATTAATAGCAAAGGAAAGTTTTAAAAATAAATAAGAAAGCAAGCAAAAAGGAATTTACAGAAATCCCCTCCCAAGGGAAAGAGCAGCTTAGAACAGTTCGAAGCTGCTTGTTGGAATTTTGAAGCAAACTGGCTCATGGGCTGGCATCAGCACCAAAGGATAAAGGTCAAGGCCACACTAGAGCAGGACAGGCTTTGAAAATGAAGGCAGGTTATTTGCATCTCATGTACAGCTCTGGAGGAAGCAACAAGTTAATGGCATAGCAGATTAGGAAAAAACATCTCTGCAGCAACTTGCTGAACTAGTACCAAAGGGGTAAAATCGTACTGGTCAAAGCTAGGTATCATTTGGCTTTACATTCATTTTTTTACCTGATGTCCTATTCTCCTCAGCCTGCTTCAGGTTCAACTGTTTCTCTCTGCTACTATTCAAGTACTTCCACGCTGGATCACTCAAGGCTTTATTATTCCTACAGAGAGAAGAGTGGAAGCCAGTGCAGTTATGGAAGATATGGGATATTCCTGTTCAATATTTACAACTTGTTTTAAAGCATTTCTCTCCTATCACTTTTAATACTTTAATATTTTAATACTTGAGCACGAACAGTAGAACTTCAGTCACATATAAGTTTAACCAATTCGTTTAAACAAGCCCTCTTACAATTAAATCTGACTTCAAACACAGGGAGCCTCTTCTTCAAACGGCAATTCCCCTTTATCATTTTTGTTCTGAAAAGGGTCAAAGCACATATAGTCCACATGCAGTTCTGACTGACATAACTGACAAAAGATCGATGACACAAAATTTGCGTGTGCCACTTCACGCAAATCAGCTGCTGGAGTAGTTTGTATTTCCCTTATTAACCCTGAACACATACCTCATGTCAAGCACCCAATGTATTCTCAAACTTACTGGCCTGGTCCATGTGGCTGAGAGCATTCTTTTCAGAAAAATACATCTTTACAAATGAAAAAGGAATTTAAAATCAGAAACAAATGTTACTTACGTTGAAGAATCATTCTCTTTGGGATAATCTTCACTCATTTCTGAACCAGGAGGTTGTGTTCTTTTCCTCTTTTCACTGATGACACAAAAATTTGTGGTCATTCTTTCTGAAAGGTTAGTACATGACCCTCTTTCAAGTGAACAGAATTCCTTAAAGCTTTCCATGCATTTTGGACCTATATTCTGCAATCTCCATTTTTACAGCATACAGAGAAGCATTTGGTCAGCCCAACTCTTAAGCTGTACTTAAAGCTCTAGTGCCAATACCAGTCAGAGGCTATAAAAGCATGTATTAACATCCTGTTAAAAGTAACAGCAAAACTAGAAGAAGATCTATGCCTTCTTATGTCTTAGTGTACTGAGTTCCACCTGTAGCTCTATAAAGAGCTGCATTTTAACAGTATCACAGTAAGAAGAAAACCCTCCTACCGATTCTCCAACAAGCCTGTCCTGTGAGGGACTGATGATGCAGGAGATGCTGAAATGTTCACCCTGTTGCTTGGTGTTCCAGCTCCAGCAGAATTCTTAATAGAGCCTCTCGCTGGGGTACCCAGCACCTTGCGAAATGTATTTTCCTCCTTACTCTCCACAGTCACTCTTTTGGGAGGAGTCTGCAAAGCCCAAGTGGAGGGGGCCAGGGAAAAAACCCAAGAGTGAAAAAAACAAGACCATCTTTAGTCTAATCTATGATTTCCACCACTTTTTATTTGTTACAGTGTAGCATCCAGAAATGGAGATATGCTACTTGTAACAGATCTAGAATTTAAACACTAAAGACATAGGTAAAATTTCAACTGAGTCATACAAGTCCTACACATGAAACTCTACTGCAGTAACCACTTCTCATTTTCCAATGCTAAGTCAGTTGAACTTAAGTTTTTTAAATCTCCTTTACAAGCTTTGACATTAAAAAACCCAAGGCATGATTCCTAACTATCCCCAGATCAATCCTGGCTGGTATTACAATGAAAAATATTAAAAAGCTGTACTAAAACCCATATAATTAAAATAGTGCCATGACTGCCTTGGGCCAAACAAGCCCTACATGTGATGCAACAGAAGGAGGTAATAATTGGTTGACTAAGGAATGTTGGTCAGTTTTAGACTTGAAAACTGAACATGTCTAATCTCACCACTGTATACACAGCCTCAAGTTTTTACAGTATGACTTCCTTTAAGTAACATGTAGAATTTGTTTTGGGACAATGTCAGAAATAGTCTCCCTCAGGGCAGTAATACAAGCATATTCACAGAGATAACATAGTAAATTAAAGCCAGTAGATATACCATGAAATCTGGGGAGAAAAAGAAGAACAAAAATATTTTGAAGGAAAACAACTTCTGGGGAAGAGTCTGTGAAATTGACACAAAAACGTGAGCCGAATGCCACAAATTCAGTAACTTCATTCTGATACAGATCTGGATCAGCTGCTTTTCAATGTACACATTTGGCTCAAGTCTGCTGAACTCATTAAGAACTATGCTGACTAACACATGGTCACACACATGTAAGGTGTTCAGCATAAAACAGAGATTCAGAACTATGCGAGAAGCAAGTTTCAGTCATGTACTTTCCTTCTATTTCCACTTCTCTGCCTAAAAGCCCATATGTGAAGAATATAGTCTGACTTCCATAGCCAGACACTGACCTTTCCTACTCACACAGGAGATGTCTCTTCACAAGGAAGATACAGCATTGCCAACCACCCCATACACATCTATTCCAAGTTCTCTAGATTACAAACACTTCGGATGTAAAGTATTTACAAGTGCCATAACAAAATACAGTAAGAGAATGAGAGGAGGAGAAGAACAGAATAAAATTAGAGAGGAAAAATTTGAACTATTTAACAAACCTGGTTCTCTATGTAAGAGAATTGCCTGTTAGCTTCCTTCTGAGTGGCCCTGCTGCCCAGCACACCTCCAAAGCTGCCAGATCCTTGTGAGGGTTTCCCAGCTGACAGGAAAAGTACACAATATTTGATTTGATTGTCATTTAACTAACTGGGATTTTTATTTGCAAAACATTTAGTTGGAGTTGATTTTGGAAAGGGCATGCTAGATTTCTTGCCAACAGACTACAATATTCTGAATGCACACACATAAGCGCATGTTTATGGATATCCCTCATACTGGTCATTTAGCCACTTGGCAGCAAACCTCCTATCCTTAAAAAGAACAAAATTAAGTAAGTAAAATAAAAAACTAGGAGACTGTGCATGGGTGGTTAACAGACAATCTTTCAAATACCAACACACAACGTAAACAAACCCTGTATGATAATCTTTGATTATTGTCCAGTATGAGAAAGGTATAAAACAAAAACGGGGCTCAAGGCCAGAAAGAAGCATTTACAGAAGTGCAAAGAAAGCCAGGAACACAAGGAGGACAAAATGTGCTGAAGATGTGTGCTGGTTTTGGCTAGAGCAGAATTAACCTTCTTCCCAGTAGCAACACTAGGGCTATGTTTTGGATTTGTGCTGAAAATAGTGCTGATAATAGAGATGTTATAGTTGCTGCTGAGCTCTGCTCACGAAGAGTCAAGGCCTTTCCTGCTGCTCACATCACCCCTGAGACAGCACAGAAGGCCAGGAGGGAACATAGATGGGACAGCTGACCCCAAGTGACCACGGGGATATCACCACACCATGCAGCATCGTGCTCAGTGTATAAAGCTGGGGAAGAAGTAAGGGAGGCACAGAGATGGTGTTTGTCTTCTCAAGTCACACATGGTAGAGTCCTGCTTTTTTGGAGATGGCTGAACACCTGCCTGCCCACAGGGAGTGGTGAATGAATTCCTCATTTGCTTTGCTTGCGTGCACAGCTCTTGCTTTACTTACTGAACTGTCTTTGTCTACCCACAAGTTTCCTCATTTTCACTTTCCTCATTGTCTTCCCAACCCCACTGGGAAGAGTGACTGAGCAGATGCTTGGGGCTTAGCTGTTGTTTGATATGGTTAAACCATGATAAGATGGGAAAAAGAAAACACAACACCTCTCCATAATGTTATAACATGATTGACAACAATTGCACTTACCAGTGTGAACCCTGTCTTGATGGACTGCATCCAAATACATCCGCATTTCGTTTGCATCTTTAAAGGGTACCTTATCAATTGTCAGGAAGCTGGTATCCTTTAGTGTCAGCATCAGGCAGCACAGCTTCCTGCCATTTGGTCGTAAGGTCACAGTTTTAATGTTATGGCTTAACTGGAAACAAGAAAGTGACCATAAGCATAAATCCAACTTTAAAAGGCCAAAATCCTTACAAATTCAAACAAAGTATTTCAAATTGACAGGATAAGAGAAACTCACACCAAAATACTTCTCCTGGCTCCACTTCAAGGAAACATTAAACCTAATAGAATTAATACAATCTGTGACCCTGGCACCTAACAGAACTGTAAGGACAGTATCACTATTGCTCAACAGTGTCTAGAGTCCTGGATAAGCTTTCTGAAACTTGCTTTCCTACTGAGTGTGACATTTGTAAATGTAAAGGAAAAACAACTTTATGAAGCCCCATTTAGTGAAAACTTCCACATAAAGTGCAAAATACAATTTAGGATTGGAAAGTTTCAAGTATTAAACGCAAATGTCTCACTTCACAAATTGCTCCCAGAGAAGAAAGATTTGAAATAGCTTAAAAAATCTGCTGAGGGAGTAAGTCAGTAAGAAACATGCTTAGTCTGTATGCAACATTGTAACAATTAAGTGGTGTCAAAACTTTCAGGGTTATGGTTGAGCACAAGAATAATTTTAATAAGACTTTGTGCTTCCCAATGATGCCCCTGCTACTTTATAATAACCTTACTTGTTAATTCATGCTATTTCACCTACAAAAACTGGCTGTTGGGTAAAGGTTCTACTACTCGAGCAGGTTGAGGATAGCTCAAAAAGACTAAGATAGTAAAAGAGACTCCATGTCTGCCAGTGAGATTTCTTTTTTTCCATTATGATCTCTAGCTTTTTGGAAAACCAATGTAGACACAACAGAAGCTTGTAAGAGGGGCTGGAAAACCACCTCAACCAGAAACTAAGGGTTTGTTTTAATGGGAACATTACACTTCTGAAACACTTTGTGCTCAATCCTTGTATTTTGGGTTTTGTTTGTGGGTTGTTGAGATTTTTTAAAAATATATGCTAAAAATACCTTCAAAGACCTAAGAATCAAATAACAGACTCCAAGTTTTTCATGCGCTCTCAAAACACTGAGCCCAGTGCAAAGGGATTACAATTACTTTACCATCTCAGTGCAAAACAACCCATTTGAACTCAAAATGCTGTCAGAAGACTTCATCCATACCCTTCATGCATCTGTTATGACCCAGTCAGTGCCACAAAGTTTTGGCAGGTGTGGGGAAACAAAGTAATTCTCTTAATACCATCTAGGACAACTCAGTGAAAACTCTGAAACATCTCTAAAACATCATCTGACAGAAGAAATGTGATGACACACCAGTCAACTGTAGAAAGAAATGTAATGCTGGATCCATCCAAAGTAATGCTGGATCCATCCAAACCTTCCATTACAGAAAAGTAAAAACAGGCAGGGAAATCACTCACAGACCTCTCAGAGCAGCTTGTCAAAAAAAACCCAGGGAATGCTACTTCTAATGGAATTTGTCACACCTGAAGTGGCATACCCTGACACAAACTACCCAGCAGCACAAGCCTCCTCCTCTTCCTTTGCTGCAATCCCAGCTGCATGGTGGTTTATCACCCCCTCCACTAGATCCTGCATTCAGTCCTTTCCCCAAATTTCTGTGGAAACCCTCCACTGAGCTCACAAAGAGATCTGTCAAGTGCCAGAGACAGCAGACGTAAGAGGCTGGGAACAAAACCTGCCCCTTTAGGCCATGGTTAGCTGCTGTGTAGCCTCATCCTCCCTGTGGAACCTCCCTTGGAGTTGCTGTCACAGCACATCACTCACCCAGGCAGAAAGGAGTGTGTGAGAACAAGAACCTAGGGAATGCATGAGGGGAAGACAAGACTCTCCTCAGGAGCAACACAGTCCCACAGTGGATTAAACCAAACCTGCAGCCACAGCAGCACACTTGAGAAGGCAGAGACTCTTTTCAAGTCTGCAGTAACACGGGTGGGAATAATCCACAGCTAACAATTTCCTCACCACCTTGACTTCAAGGCAACACCACCTGCCAGATTCTTTGCTGAGACTTCAGCACACTAAGGCAAAAAACCTAATTTATCAAGTAGAAATGAACTTTTTTTCATAGCATCTGCACACAGAAATAAATGGCTCAGAGAACAGACCGGCGAACATTACTGATGAAAAACAACAGTAGCACAAAAAAGCAGAAGCCAACATCTAGGTCAGTTTAGGCTGTTACAAAGTTGCTAAATAAGATGGGATGTTTTTCTTCCAACTGCTCTTGTATCACGTACATATTTTTAAAACAAATATGTATTTCTTACAGAAAAAGTACTCTGCTTTTGATTTGGGGCATTTTGCACAAAATCTAGGAAGACTGACCTGAAAACAACTGTAGAATGAGAAAAAATTTGGCTGAATATTTCAAGAGAATCTTTAACAACAATCTGCATCTGCATTTAAAACCTAAAACTGTAACAACTAACGTTCAGCAAAGTCTTGCAAAAGGCTCCAGGTGTGTTAACATCATTACATTCAGCTGAGGAAACAGCTATTATAAAGTGGTCAGGATCTTCTTCTCTAGCGAACGCAAATGCGCCAGTAACAGAAAGGTCACAGGTTCCAAAAATCAAAAACGTGAGCCATGATGCTCCATAATTCTGTAACTTTTCTTTGCTTTTTTAGTTCTTCCCATTCAATGGTATCTCAATGCCAGCCTTGGTAGATCCTTTAACAATACGTGTAAATAATTTACTGGAGAATAATACAAAAGGGATGAGTGTTCAGGAAATGAGGAACAAGAAACAGTGACAGAGGGAAGTCTGCAGGACACTTAATAGCCTTGAAGAGGACAGCTGTTCACAAGAGAGCACAATCCATGCACTGTTAAAACAAAAGCCTTAATGTCTGGCATACCTGAAACGTTGTTGGAATTCCTCCAACATTGTAGTGAACTACTAAATTCACTTTGTTGTCCTTCTCCACGATTTCAAAGCTCCCTTCTTTCCATTTCGTAATCCCAGTCTGCATGCTGCGCATCCGGACAGGTCCATGCACCTTTAACAGAGCCATGCTTTCTCACAGAAAAGAGCTAACTAGAGTAAGTGTGCTCCACCTTAAAAACCTGTTAAAAAGGAGAAATGTATAACTCGGCAGGCCAAATAATGGCTAAAGGAAAAGAGAAGCACGGCTTGAACATTCCACAGAAGTTTAGTAGAACTGTTTCACTGTTTTTAAACACGGTGAGGAAAAGCTGGACAGCAGCAAAGGAAACTTAGATTAATAAAATCTCTCCCAGTATGAACAGCAGTGCATTACTACTGAAAGGTGAGCCAACACAATTACAGAGACAGAAGTCCTCAAAACCCCTTAACTTCAACGGATCTAAGGAAAGGTTAAAAAAAAAAAAAAAGTGCCCGAGGAAAGCCATCATGAGATGGGAACCAAAGTTCTGGAGGAAGCCTAAGAAAGAAAATGAGCTCGTTTCCGACGGTGCGAGACCCGCGGCCACCTGGCAGGGCCCGGACGGGGGTCTCCGGATTCTCCCGCTGCTCTCCACCCGGGAAAGCCACGGGACCCGAGGGCGAGAGGCACAGCCCTAAGAGTTCCGGAAAGCACGGCGAGGCGTATTCCCGGTAAAAAGCAGAAGGAATGAATGGAGCGGCCCCTGCGCGCAGCCCGGGAGGCGCTGCCGAGGAGGTTCCCCCAGGCATGCCGCGCTCAGGCGCCACCGCTCCCGGCCCGGCCTGGCGGTGGTCCCGCTCTTCCCGGCCCTGGCCCAGCTCCCCTT
>JANPWX010000011.1:6878707-6891435 GCA_024734555.1 Trochalopteron elliotii
TCGCGGGCAGTGCGGGGAGCGGGAGCGCGGCCGCTTGTGGCTGCGGGGGGAACTTGAGGCCGCGGGTGGCGGAGCCTCGGTGAGCTCCATCCTCTCCGCATCACCGGTGGGACCCGTTCGGCAGCTGCCTAACTCCGGCTGCTCCCCTGGGGCTGCTCCGTGCCGGCGGCGCGGGCTCTGCTGTGGCGAGGCTCGTCCAGGCCTGGAGGGTTTCCCTGCTGGGTGACCCGGCTCTGCCTCCTGTGCATCACACAGGGCTTTGCCTCCTTCCCCCTTGCCTGCCCTGCTCCCTCCCTGCTCCTGGATGCCTCCTGTAGTGAATCAGTGTTTTGAGGTCTCTTAAAGAATCACTAGCAAAATTATTGGCAAAAGCAGAAGTGTGACAAATTTTGTTAAGGTTTGCTCTACTACTTCAAAAGCACATAGAGGAAAAGCAAACAAAAGTCTAAAATTAATTATTCTACAGCCAAAATAAATCCAAAAAATTATCCACAGAGTGTGTGGAGGGGGAAGAGCAGGGAAGAAAAGGATAAGGATAGTAAAGGGTGGGATAGGAAGGGATAAGGAAGACCCTCCTGCTGAGGCACAAGGTTCAGAGTAGATCTTCTTCAAGTGACCTTAAAACACTCACCTGCAACACCTGCCTGCCCAGCCACCTCCTCTGCCCTCCGGGGAGCTGTTTTACTGCTGGCCTTGACTGCAGAGGGAAAGAGTAGATAGTGAAAAGCCCCTCAGGGCAGCGGATGCTGCCTATTCCTACTTCCCTTTTGCCCCATTGCAGTGCAGTGCTGTCCGTAGCTGGTGCTTGCCCTCATCCCCCTCAGGGAACTGCCAAGATTGGATAAGGATTCTCCAAGAAGGAGAAAAGGTGTTTCAAGGTTTTTCTTCATGTAATATTGTTGATAAATTTTGCTTTCCATGTATGCAAAAGAAAGTCTGCCTGGTGGGGTTCTTGTAGGATTTGTGCTGCCCTCAGGGTTCCCCAGAATTTTGGGGTTTAGAGGGAGAAGAAGAAATAGTAATGAAATATGGAGTTAGGAAAAAATACATCTTTCCATTTAAAGTAAAATGAAAGGAGCAGCTGTAGAGCTTATGAAAAGCAATTTGTTCTGGCTAAGGCAGATATTGGACATCATAAATTTAATTGTGTGGAAAATCTACTTAGTGCTCTCTAGTGATCACAAGCACATGACTGTGCTTTTAAGGGGTCGATGCATTCAAGCTTGCAGGAACTGAAACTTCCAATGAGTCTAGGAAAATAGATGGAAGCTTTAGACAGCACATTTGTAACAACATTATTGCTACAGTCCACCATCCCACATAAAAACAAATGAGCTCTGTCCATTCTCCCTTTTTTTTTGGGCTTCAGTGTAGAAGTTAGCATTGCATTTGCACTCACAGTTGTAGGGGCACAGAAACTTGGCAGGATCACTAATTTAGCTTGAGATTTTATGAAAATGAAATTACAAATGGAGTAGGTGAGTGTCCTGGTTCTGGCCAGAGCAGAGTTAATTTTTGCAGTAGACAGGAGGGAGCATAGCCAGGCCCCAGAGATTATTCTGTACCACCTGACATCATTTTTCAGGAAGGGAGGAAGGACTTGATTTGGGTTTGGGTTAGTGTGGCCCAGGAAGCAGTTGGGTGTTGTTGGGGGGGTTCTGTGGGGTGAGCAATAACTTTTCTTTTACCCTCTATCACTAGTACTAGTTATTAGTTAGTTTTCTTATCTGATTGCTGTTTCCAGTAAATTGTTCCTGTCTCAATCTGTGATCTTTACCTTTTGTACCTCCAATTCCCCTTTCCATCTTGGAGCAGGGGGACTGGGAAGGGAAGGAGGGAGGGAGTGGGTGACAAATGGCTTGAGGTGGTTTCAGTGGGAACACTAAATTGGAGAATACCATCCCTAAACCATGACAATGAGAAAAAAAGAGGATAGGAGGAAATATGAACAGCTAAAAAAGTATTTAAGCCTTAGAGTACAGGACTGATAACACTGCATTGGCTTATGTATGTACATTTAAGTTAAATAATAGAATGGAGTGGCTGGAGGAGAGAGAAATCCCACAGCTGGGGAAGAATTTCTTTGGACATGACTATGGATATAAAATTGGGATAAACGGAGAAGGGAAACCTTTGCAGACATAGAGAAAGAAAGCTGTTGGTGTCTGCCAAAGGTTTAGAAGTCTCTCTCCATCCCTCCTGCATGCCTTCTGGGACTGCCTCTGCCATGTGGCTTCAGGTCTGGCTGCAGCCACTTTCAGTTCCTGAGCTCCCCTGTGTTCTGCTGTGTGTCTCTGTGGTGAGCTGCTTGGTGACAGCATTGCTGTCAGTGCAGTGTGGGCTCTGCTTGCATCTGTTGTGGGCAGCACATGAAAAGTTTCATCTGGAGCTAAAAAAGAAAGGAATACAGTCCTGTTCCCAGCCAGGATCACCATGCATAGCGGGATGTGGAGCTCCTTGCATGCTGGCTGGGCTGGCTCAGGAGCAGCAAGTACCAACAGGACTGTGCTTGGCTTCAGTAACAACCACTGCTGCAGTGTTTGAAAAGGTTCTGACCTGGCTTTTGGAAGTGTTCACACAGGAAGTTTTAGTGATGGTTTTTGTTTTCCTCAAAATTTTGTATCTTGAGTCACCAAACTATCTCCTTAGGAAGCCTGCAGACCATTTGTTTGCACCAAGTGCTGCTTGTGCCAGCAGAGGCAGGAGACAAAGTGTCAGTGAAAGACTTGTGCCTTGCCTTCTCCACAGAAATTATGATACAGTCTCTCTTTTCCCTCTTCTTCCTCATTTTTTTAAATTGAGAACTTGTTGATCTTGATACTGTTCTTTCCCTGATGTTTCAAGAGAGGCAGAAGAAGCAAAATTTGGATTTCTCCTGAGTAGTAGAAGATGTGTCTTGGCTAGGAATACAGATCTACCATTCTCTGGGGTTATTTTGAACAGAAATCGAATCATCCTGAGATCTTGCACAGAGTCATTCTTGAAGAATTCCCTTTTAGCTCCATGCATGTGAACAGTGTACCTGGTATCAATATGAGCCATTGGTAACAGCAGCTGTTACTGGCTGTGCCTGGTGTCAAGGCTGATGGTGAACTAGTGAAAATTTTTCTACTATGGATATTTTTTTCATGTGTATTGAGTGAATCTCCCTGGCAGTTTCCAATGTCATGGGTGTTTGTGGAGAGAAAAAGGTAACCTCTGCCTTACTCTGAATCTGTGGAGTCTTGCACTTGAAGCATGAAATAAATGCATGCTAAAATGCAGGTGGAACAAATGATAGCTGGCTGGAGTGTGTGTTGCTTCCCGGGAGCTCTGCTGGCACAGATGGGCAGCAGCTTGGCTCTCACTGCTGAATGAAGTTACAAAGGTACTGCTTGACAAGGGGATTAAGAGAGACAAGTCAGGCCAGAAAATAAAGCCTTAGAATTTCAAATAGGTGAAATACTAAGACTAATCTCAGGAAGGGATGGATCCATACCCAGAACATCTTGATAGAGCTTTAGGTCCTGCCCTCTCAGGCGGGTTTCTTTTTCTGTCAGATTGTGGGGAGAGTTTGGGTGAGAACTGGATAAAATGTTTGGACTGAAGCTTTCCTGTCTCCCTCCCAGCCTGTGCCAACAGCACTGGCTCAGGTTGACCGTGAAAAGATCTACCAATGGATCAATGAGCTGTCCAGCCCCGAGACACGGGAGAACGCGCTGCTGGAGCTCAGCAAGAAGCGCGAGTCTGTGCCCGACCTTGCCCCAATGCTGTGGCACTCCTTTGGCACGATTGCAGCACTCCTTCAGGTGGGTCAGGCTCTCTGTGTCTTTATTCTGTGGTGCAGCATCAGCATGCTGCAGAGCTTGTGCATCCATGAGGTGGATCTGGGAAGGAACTGGGATCCCTTATTACCATTGCTTGGGAGTATGATCTTCGTTGGATCATGTGGTGAGGGGAGCAGGTTAAGTTCTGAATGCACTCCTGTGACTGTGTCAAATTGACTCTGACCCAGCTCTGCCCTTGCCTGGACAGCATGGTGGCTGCCATGTAACTTGAAAGTGATGCTTGGTGAAAGCAGACTGTTATCTGCTGTCACTGCACTTCCTTGCCAGGCAAGAGCTTTGGTGTAGCTTTCTGATATTTCTCTCCTGTAACTTCCACTCTCTGTTAATTTTTAGGAAATTGTAAATATTTATCCATCAATCAACCCTCCGACTTTGACAGCCCATCAGTCCAACAGAGTCTGCAATGCTTTAGCTCTACTACAGTGTGTTGCATCACACCCTGAGACAAGGTAAGTGTTTCCAAGTGGTGTGAGTTTTCTGGGGTGTTGATATTGACACCTCAGCCCATGTGTTTGACTTGAGAAGCAACTTAGCTCCTTTCTCTTTTTTTTTATTTGAAAGCAGTGAAACAGACAACAGAGCTGATAGATAGGCAGCTGCCTGCTGCTTTTACTTGTTTGCATGGATTATCAGGATGACAGCTTTATGGTCTTAAATGCATTGCATTCCCTGGATCATCTTGAGATCTTGCAAACTCTTAGAGCATTGGGTTGTGGCAGCTTCTGGGAGGTCAGCCAGAACTAAGGGTACCTTTGTGTTGAGTGCTGTGTGCAAGGATCCTTGAGCTTGCAATTATTTAGACAAGGAGCTTGGTTAGAGCACAGTGTTAATAATGCCAAGGTTGTGGGTTCTATCCCCATATGAGCACTAACTTAAGAGCTGGACTCCATGATCCTTGTGTGAATATTCTGTGAAATCAAAAAAGAACTCCTGAAATTTCAGCTTACAGTTTTTTAGACGAGCTGTTAAAAGGGTGGAATGAACACGACTGTCCTTCCCAGGCAAGTGTGACGCAAGGGAGCAATAGCAGAGCCATTTTTGGAGTCCTCAGCCAGTGTCTGACTTCATGTTTTCTCAATCTGTGCCCAGCCTGTGTCAGTAGAGAAAAATATGATGTTGGTTCAGCCAAAATCAGTAGCTAAAACTCAGAAGGAAACTACCCAGAGATCCACAATCTCATGCTTCTGTTACTGCTGAGCAGCAGCATAGCTGAAGGTGGTTTTGAGCTGCTGCAAAGCAGTGTTAAACAGCAACCCTCCATGAGATGATATCCAAAGAAATAGGATAGTTTTACGTGACTCATCTTTACATTTAAAGTTTGAAAACTGAAAATGGAAGAAGCATTTTGGATGATTGTGCAACAGAGCTTCTCTCTGTTAGCAGAGCAATCTCCAGCATTCTACCTGCAGTCTTTACTTTTCACTACTGCTAGAAGGCCATGTGAGGACTTTTGGGGAAAGGAGTTGGTGCACATTTAAACTCTGGTGATGCCTAAAGCTCAGCCAGTCTGTATTTCTGAGAGGTACTTTTCACAGGCATGGTGGCTAACGATCCTTGCCATTGGGAACCTGCAGGGTGAAATGCAGCAGTGAATGTACAAAACAGAGAGTCTGGTTGGCAGGAGGAAGTAATAAAAACAGCTGGGTGTGCTCAGTTCCTGGTCAGCTGAGGCAGGAATGCAGGTAATTGACAGATCAGGTGTTAGGTTTTGTGCTGTGCTCAGTGCAGCATTTGCTTCGTGCCTTTCCATCAGAGAATTAACTGTTACCCACTTTTAAGGAGCAGTAGCAATGGGGTCCACCAGGAATAGTCTGAGGCTCTGTGTGGTAATGCTAGATTGCGTGCTCCCTTTGTTTTCCTTGTTGTTCACATTGTGTGTTCTGTCTTTCCTCCAGATCAGCCTTTCTGGCAGCTCACATTCCTCTCTTCCTGTACCCCTTCCTGCACACAGTCAGCAAGACCCGTCCCTTCGAGTACCTGCGGCTCACAAGCCTTGGAGTCATTGGTGAGCAGCCAGACTGATGCTGGAGCACTGAGCTCTGGCTGAGTCACAGCAGTTCATGCTGTGGGCATACAGACCTGCATGACCAAAGTCAGAGCTCTCTTGTTTCAGGGTTTTCCAAGTCCTGTAGTAGTAAGAAAAGGAGCTGCTCCTTTTCCTTTGTGGAGGCGGACTCCTCTTCCTTTTCACTTATTAAAAAAACCCACTGAAATCTAAAGGCATTCCGAAAGTATGTTTCTTTGAATACAAGTACCTGCAGACTTGAACCTTCACCCTCAGCCCTCTCAGCTAGGCACTGGCATGGGTGGGTACAGGCTGGGCTTTCTTTGGGTTTCTGTCATTGATTGACTTGGGTGTATTTTCTCTGTCTTCCCCTTATCTTGTGTTTTTTTTTCCTTTCTTCTTTCTGCCCAAATAATTTTTCTCTCAATGCATAGTCTTAAAATGTTGTAAAATGCATTTCTTCCTCCCAGAGGTTGCTGTGAGTGCCATGATCCTCTTGTGTTTATGTTACTACTGAGGGAGAGCCAAGAGTGCATCCACTTTCTGAAAAATAAACAACCCCCAAACCCATTGCTTTTACGCTAATTACTTTTACTCTGTCAAAATGATTTCTTCTCCAGCCATGTGCTGCAACATGTCTGGGATGACAGTTGCTCTGCCTGGCATTCAGACTGAATCGTTTCTGGGGAGGGCAGAACACAGGCCCTCTTTGAAAGGTGAGATTTTTTGGAAACAGTTTATCATTTACTGATTCTGGGTTTTGTTTTTACTTCAAGGGGCCTTGGTGAAAACCGACGAGCAAGAAGTGATAAATTTCTTATTGACAACAGAAATTATCCCCCTGTGCTTACGTATTATGGAGTCTGGCAGCGAGCTCTCCAAAACGGTACCTTTATTTTTTGTTTTAATAAAGACACTTCATTGTTCATCTGTGACTGACCAGGCAACCAGTACCCTGCAGAGCTGGCTTCTCTGCTGTTGCAAATGCTGGGACAACAGCATTTTGTGTTGTGGACATAAATGGGTGGAGTTTTTACCTCCTCAAAAACCAAACAGACCAAGACCTGAGGCTACCTGAGTGGCCTGGCAGTAGTTGGCGTCTTATGCAACCTGAGTCCAGTCATCTTGTACACTCTGCTTTGTGTCCATCTCTTTTCTTTAGCCAGAGATGCCAGGCATTGTGTACTGTCCTGCATTTTCTTTTGGTTTCTAAACTTTCACTGAGTAAAGCATTTGCTGCCTGCTGGAAGTCTTTTCAACTCTGGGGCTGACTTGAAAAGAGCACCACACAAAGGCTGTCCCTTTTCAGGGTAGATAAGTTGTTTATAAGTTTTGTTTTCTGCTTTCTCCCCATTCTAGGTTGCTACATTTATTCTTCAGAAAATCCTCCTGGATGACACAGGGCTGGCATATATCTGTCAGACTTATGAGCGGTTTTCCCATGTTGCCATGATACTGGTAAGATTATTTGTTTTTAAAGTATTCACATCTAAAAAAGAAAAAATTTTGGTACATCAGTCAGCTTCTTCAGCAACTACTTTACTGCTGTCTGGCTGGATGAGGGAGGCAAATCATTCTTGGGCTAATTGTTTGTACACTGTAGCTCTGCTTCCATGTTTCCTTTGTATATTTTTGGTTTGCATGTCAAGAGAACACATATTAGTTGCAATATACTAAGACAAAACAGGTAAACCTCTTCAGAGAAGAAAAAGATTTTCCAGAGTTGTGGGTGTTTCCAGTTGTTGGTGGGACATGAATTGATTTAATTTTATGTAAGAATGATCACACAGTTCAGATCATGGACCCATGTCCCATCCCTGTCTCTCACAACATGTTGAAAGAGAAGGGCAAGTATATATCATACTTGTCCTCATAACAATGCCACAGCTGCCAGCTACTTTCAGCTTTGGATTTCTGGAACCACTTGTGGGGTTTCTATGTAGTAACCCACAATATTTGTCCCATCCATCCCTTGAACCTGTGGAAACTTTTTGCGCCCCACAGTGTCTTTGACCAAGGAATTTCACAGGTTTTCTGTTGCTGCCTGGAATGCCACCCTTATTTTTTTTCTTTCTGAATCTGGCTCCTACTAGCTGCTGCATATGCTCTAATTTTTGTGTTGGAATACAAAGAGAGCCAGCAAGTTCTGTCCATTCTCTGATCCCTGTAAAGGACAAGTTTGGCTACTCCAAATTTGTTCATCCCAGGAGTAAAACCCCCAGCTTGAACTTTATCTTTGAGCTTGCCAAGGGAATACAAGTCTACCCTGGAATAGTTACTGCCATGCTTTTGTGTGTGTTTGCTTGCTTTTTAAAGGGTGGTCTCAGGAGAAGAAAATGCAGCAGTAAGTTAGGCACTTAGCAATGCTGGTTCTCTGACTAAATGTTGATATTTTCATTAGGGATATTTACTTGTCTGTTTTTGAAAATGTAAAGAAAACATTGCCTCCTATTCATCCACAAACAGCAAAATATGAATGATTTTGAGCTGATGTCCCTAATATCCAATGTGATGTGATTTTTGAATTCAAGGAGATCAGCTTTGATGAAGGTACATCTGACTCAGGGGCTAAGTGAAGGATGCAAGTAGAAACTCTGAGGTAGGGGAGGGAAGGAGACCATGCCATTCCCAGATGTGAATTCTTCCTTGAACACAGAAGGATTTGAGTGTGTAAAGCTGTGTTAGCGTGTGTAATCCCACCACTGGGTGAAGCACTGTCAGGATCAATATTCCATAGTGCAAGAGAGAAAGATGAAAATGTTAACACACTTTTTTGTTGCCTGTTTCAAAAATCAGGATAGTGTGCTCCTGTCTATTGAGGGGATGATTTACTTCCATGTCTCCTGATAACTGAGGAAGATGTCACACAAGTACTATATGCTTTTAAAAGAGCAAGTTATTATTTTCCATCCAGGAGCTCCCTGAGGAGCTTGTGGTTACTTATTTGGAAGAAATAATTGGTATCCTAGGGAATTGCTAAGAACAAGAAGCTTGCAAAAGGGCACATGAGGAGGACCTGCTAATTGCTAACAGCCAGGATATCCAAATACAGGTGAATTTGATTAATGGGGAAAATGGTTAGGGCTAGCCAACGTAGTTTACAGGAAAAAAAACCAACTTCTTGGGCAGATATGATTGACTCTTAAATACAAGCCAGCAGTCTGTTAAATTCTTCAGAGCAGGTGTGCGAAGACATCCACACTGCTCAGATAGGCATGTTCAAAGGTGCAGTCATGTGCAAAGTCCTGTTTAGTGTGAGAAACAGAGGCTGGGCCAGGAAGATCTGTCTATGCCTTGCTTCCCTGGAACAGCTTCATGAGGGATGTAGCAGAAAGAAAAAATACACTGCTTGGATGGATGCTAAGACTAGATAAGGATCTTGCTACATGTGGTGTGGGTGAGCTCAGTCCTGTGGCCTGGCTTTCCAGGGTATTGCTATTGTGTTAAAAGAATGTTGCAATGAAGAGAATGCATATGAGAACAGGGGTCTTGCAAAGTTTGGGAACACACCTCATGGTGTCACTCAGCCTGAGCTTATCAAAGTGTTTGGAATGTGTCTTCTATGACGGGGAAACCCCAGGTTCTCTTTAATCTCACAAAGAGTTGCTAAGTAGTCCTAGGAAGGTAAAAATGAAACAGAAATGAGATGAGCTTTCCCCAGGCTGCTGGGAGAACCCTTTCCAAGTCATGGCTGCTATTCTCAAAAGCATCTTGGCAAGCAGCACCAGGCTCCGTGCAGGGGTATCTAGATAAAAGGTAATGGGCTGTGCTGCATGGGAAGCCAGAGAGAGTGATTTAATGATCTTTCCCAGTCTCTGTTGATTGTGAAGCTGTTCTTTTAAAGACTTTAACTGGTGGCACTGGCCTCTGTCAAACAGGGTAAAATGGTCCTGCAGCTCTCCAAGGAGCCATCGGCACGACTGCTGAAACATGTCGTCCGCTGCTACCTTCGCCTTTCTGATAACCCCAGGTAAACATTTTAGGAGTTTGGGCAAGGGCTTCTCCTGTGCCCTTGGAAGCACGGTTCTGTTCTTCTCCACAGTCCCCACCTGGGGGGAATCAAGGTTCCTGCTCTGTCAGCCTTAGCTCACTGTGGAAGATGGGTGGGGTTTTTGCTTGGATTTTTTTCTTGATAGTCACAGGAGCTTTTATGATACATGGGAGAAGCAGTGACTGTTGGGAGATTGTGCAAATTCCAGCTGTGCAGGTTATTACTGAGCCCAAATGTAGCTTGAACAAGTTACAAAGGAGGGCTGTGGTGGAAGGTACAGTATACTCTCCCTCTTCTGCATCAGATAGGCTGTTAGCAGTAGATGAAATTCAGTTGAGAGAATACAAACTGATCTCCTGCTGACCATTAGCTCTGCCCAAAGCTGCTGGGTGTGTATTTATTGCCTCAGTCTCTCCTGGCAAGGCATCACTTTGCTGCTGGGTGTTGGGGTGCAGGGGCTGCTTGGTGGGGTTTGGTGTGAGGGGTGGGAGCTGTGCTGGCTGGCTGAGTGCCACCTGCTGCAGTGCTGCTGCTCTGCTTTCCTTGGCTGGCTCTGGCAGGAAGACCTCCAGGCAGAGGAACGCTTTGTTCCCAGTGGGGTTTGCTCCCCCCTTGCCCCTGTGAGTTTATTTGTTGGGCCCTGTTTCTTGTCTCTTGATGTAGGGCACGTGAAGCTCTCAGGCAGTGCCTTCCTGACCAGCTGAAGGACACCACCTTTGCCCAAGTCCTGAAGGATGACACCACCACAAAACGCTGGCTGGCTCAGCTTGTCAAGAACCTGCAAGAGGGTCAAGTCACTGACCCACGGGGCATCCCTCTTCCTCCGCAATGACTGCTGGGGGGGGTGGGGCACTGGGGAAGAAACAGCTCAGGTTTACAAAGAACCAGGAACAGGTGACCTCTTCTGCAACAAACTGGGCACGCCAGCTGGCTGCCGGCCTGTCGGACCATCCCACCCAGCCAAAGGGCTGCTCTGTAGCAGTGCAGCAAGCCTCCGGGGATCCCAGCACCAGCAAACGCTGATACTACAGCTTCAAAATAATCAATAAAAACAATCTGTATAGATCCCAGTCTCTCCAGGAGGCTTGGGTGGCATCTCTTCCCCCACTTCCAGGCATGGGATAGTGCAGATGTCCACTCTTCCAGCAAACTCAGCCTCTGCCCAAGTGGTGCACAACAGTGGGTATGTGTGCCACATCCCTCCAGTTCCTTGTCACTTCTTGTTTACATGTCTGTTTAGATGAGTGAACTGAATAAAAGCTGATCCAGTTGTTTATCCCCTCCTAATATTGCTACTCAGCTGCAGGTAGCCCAGGGACAGCTTTTTCCCTGCCAGCACATCCTTGCTCCTGGCTTTGCATCCATCTGGCACAGTGAGCTTCTCTCTTCCTTTCTTTTGGTGTGGAGGAAGTGGCTGCAGCCAGGCCACTGCGGTGCTTGCCCCAGGAGGAGGGGTGTATTACTTGCAATGAACCTATGCGTCATAAGGTTGCTTCCCAGGGCTCTGGGATAGGAGAAGACAGCAGGATTCTGCCTCTCGTGCTGTAAATAGTGCACTCCCACAGCTGACCAGCAGCCAGAGGCTGATGTGTGCCAGCCTCTCATCTAGACCTGGGAAGGCTGCTGGCTGGCTTATCTCATGGAGCTCAATGTGAGGGCACCTGCCTTGAGGTGGTGGGCAGGCCACCGACTGATCCCCCTGCCGCCTGCAGGCTCCAGGTATGCTGCCTTCTGCACCCGCTGCTGCCCGCCAGGCGCCGCTCAGTCCTGTCCCCTCCCTTCCCCCTCCTCCCGCTCCTCTGCCAGCCAGGTGCATCCATTTCAGCTTTGAAAACCTGCCTTGGCATCTGCCATGGCCCCACTGCAATTAGACTGGACCAGCAGCCACTTACCTGCCGCCTCTGTGCCGCGGGGCTAATGCGGCCGCAGCAGGCTCTCGGAAGCAGTGGAGGAGCTCTCAAGCTCTGCCGCAGCAAAGGCTGCTCTTGGCTGCAGGCAAGCCTGGGCAGCTACTTATTTCTCCCCCCTCTTCGAGTAACCCATTTTGCTGATCATCTGCAGTGTCGTGCCAACAGTGTCTTAAATCCCACTATTTCCCTTCCCTCCTCTCACAGCCTTGCATAACAAGGGCAGAGCATAGCCTCTTCCTTGCCCTCGGGTTCCTGTTTTATAACCATTGCCTTTTCCCTCCTTTTCACTCTGACCTTGCCAGGGTGTGAAAACGCTTCTGTTTGGTTGATTTTTTTTTAGTTCGGATTAATAAATAATAAAACCCCAGCCAGCAGAAATTGGTCCTGGTCTGGTCTTTCCCGGGGGGTTTGGGGGTGAGTGGCACAGATGGGAGGAAGGGCGGGATGTGCTATCTTGGGGTTATGAGCTGAAAGAGTGACCTTTCCCGGTGGGAGCTGGCTGTGGTGCCGCATCTCTTCTGGGGCAGGTAGTGTGGAGGGGGTGCTGCTCTGTTTTGCTTTGCAGGAAGGCAGCGAGCCTGCCAGGGAGAGAGCACTCGCTGCCTCCCTGAGGCGTCTTTGCAAGCGCTACCGCACTCCCCCGGCGTCCAGGTCTGTTAGAGCGTCGCCCACCCGAAAGTTTAGTCCCTGCCCCGCATCTCCTTCGCCCCCAGCTCGGACTGCCCTAAGGCTGCCCCGGCTTGGATCCCCCATCGGTGCAAGCGGCTCTGGGGACAGACAGGCTCAACCGGAGGATAAGAATGGGGGGCTCGACCCCAAACGAGGGGCGCCTCAGGGAGCTCCCAGCCCTGCCGGCCCCTACACCGGCCTTCTTCACCCGCCCTCCCGTCCCGCTCCGCCTCGGGAGTGGCGTGACCTTAATCCGAAGCGACCTTGAGAGGCAGTGGCTGCGGAGCGTGCGGGGGCCGGGGACGTCCCGCGGGGGCGGGGGGCCG
>JANPWX010000011.1:6896421-6975670 GCA_024734555.1 Trochalopteron elliotii
CCATCCATCCATCCATCCATCCATCCATCCATCCATCCATCCATCCATCCATCCATCCATCTGTTCAGCCAACTACCTGTTTACTCAGACACCCATTTGTTCATTTCTTTTTTTTAAATAACATGCTCTTCCTTCATCCCATTCATTTGTCCATGCAGCTGCTTATCTGTCTACCCAGCTAACCAGCCATCTGCTTTTTGATTCCTCCCTCCCTTCCATCCCTCAGTCCACCCAACCAGCCCTTCATCTGCCCATTCATCTATTCCCCCACTGATCAATGCGTGCCACTGCCACGGGCATGGGGTCTCTGCGCCCTCTTTTTGGGGCGGGAGAGTCCCCCAACAGCAGCTTTGGTGGCCAAGACACCCTTGTTTTGCCCCGTCTGGATGCTGAGGGAGCTCCCTTGCAAACAGGATGCTGACAAGTCAGAGTCAGGGACGCTGGAAGGGGAGGAATTTGTACTCTTCTACAAGACTCTCACACAGCGTGAGGAGGTGCTGAGCCTCTTCCAGGAATTCTCTGAGGATGGAAAGAAGTTGACACTGCTGGAGCTGGTGGATTTCCTGCGGGAGGAGCAGCTGGAGGATGAGGGCACAGAGGAGCTGGCCATGGAGCTCATTGACAAGTATGAACCATCAGAGACAGGTGAGAGCTGGCTCAGACATCAGCTGTCCTCTGCATGGGGGCAAGGAGGGGTCAAAGACTCACAGTTCCCTGACAGCACCATTCCCAGCCCCATCCTGGTGTGAATGGGCACAAGAGGAAGACTCACCAAGGTGTGATCTGGGTGCAGTTCCCCTTTATTTGGTCTGTTCCTGGACCATTTTGGTGTAGAAGGTTGACCACCCATGGTGTGCAAGCATCAGCTTTGGGGTCCACTGCCCACCTTTCCAAAGTTACTGCCCTGTGGCATCTTTCTGTGCCCCTGACTATGGCAGCAGCTGTGCCCATCAGTTTGGGGATTCTGGGAGCCACCATCAGCCCTGTTTGCCCCCATTCTGTCTCTCCTGTGTCTCTGGCTGTTGCTGAACCTCCTCCTGTGCCTGCAGCCCGGGCTCGCCATGTGCTGAGTGCTGATGGGTTCCTCATGTACCTCTGCTCCCTGGAGGGCTCCATCTTCAACCCCCAGCACCGGGCACTGTGGCAGGACATGAGCCAGCCACTCTGCCACTACTTCATCTCCTCCTCCCACAACACCTACCTGATAGAGGATCAGATCCGGGGCCACAGCAGCATTGAGGGCTACATCAGGTAAAGGGACTGCTCCCTTCAGCTGTCCTCCAACACCCTCCCACCCCAGTGTCATGTCCTGAGCAGCTCCATAGGATAATCCCCAGAAGCTCCTTTGTCCCTCTGTGGTCCAAGCACTCCTATGGTCATGCCCTGCATGCAGCAGCATCCCCACCCTTGGTGGGTGTCCCCTAGTACCTTAGGGGTGACACCCACAGGCGGAAGGGAGGACAGGGAACTGGTGCCGTGGCTGAGTGCAGGGTTCCAGGGGTGACAACCCACCCCCAGGGCTCTGAAACGTGGCTGCCGGTGCCTGGAGGTGGATTGCTGGGACGGGCCAAATGGGGAGCCCATGGTGTACCATGGCCACACCTTCACCTCCAAGATCCCCTTCCGGGAGGTGGTGAGCACCCTGGGGAAGTACGCCTTCAAGGTAAGGAACCCTTCCCCTGGTGCTGGTGGTCATGGGTGGTCCTCAATGGGTGGGGATACATGGTAGTGGTGGGTCCCTGGAGAGGGAGTGAGGCAGGCTCACACACCTCAGTGATGCAGCAGGACTGGTCACACTGCGGGGAGGAGGGGAGCTGTGTCACTTTCTGGGGGATAGCACTGGGGGGTGTGACCTACAGCCTGCACTGTGCTGTGCCAGGGTTGAGGGCTCATGCAGACATGGACTGTTGGGAGTGCAGGGGTGAGATGGGATGTGGAGGATACCAGGGGATTGGAAGGGTATGAAGGTCTCAGAGGAGAAACAGACACAAGGGGCTCCATCCTGGCACTGATCACGCCTGGATGAAGCCCTTATAAGAGCTCACCAGCCCCACCAAGGTTTATTTCCAGGTGTGCATGTTGCTCCTCAGACCTCAGACTACCCAGTGATCCTGTCCCTGGAGAACCACTGCAGTGTGGAGCAGCAGGAGGTCCTGGTCCAGCAGCTGAAGGACATCCTGGGGGAACAACTCCTCACCACTACCATTGACGGGCACGTCCCCACCCAGCTCCCATCCCCAGAGGTAGGGACAGAGCACAGCTGTGCAGGGGATCTCTGTCCTGCCTGAGAGTGTGTAAGGAGGTGGATCTGCTGTTCAGAGAATAGGCCAACCTGTTCCAACAGGAACTCTGGTTGAGGACACTGGGGTGGGTACTGTGTCCTCATGTTCACAGAAGTGCCAAGGCTGTTCCCAGGGTTGTCTCCCCATATCCTGCAGAATCAGATAGTGGGCCAAAAGCCTCCTAGCCCATCCCCTTCTGAGTGCTGAAGGGAGATGGTTATGGTGATCTCCAGCAGAACAGGATCCCAGGGGAAAAGGCCATGGAGGTGCTGGGTAGCTCAAGGTGCTTCTCTATCCCCACCCCCACAGGAGCTGAAGCACAAGATTTTGCTGAAGGGCAAGAAGATTGGGCGGCTGGAGGACACCCTGGATGGGCCAGGGGATGAGGCACCTGATGTGTCTGATGATGACAATGGGGCAGAGGCAGAGGAGGAGAGGCGGAGGGCAAAGGTGAGTGGTCCAGGCTGGGGAGCAGCTGGGAGAACTGAGCTCCTGGACACAGCTATGAGCTGTGATGACATCTTACTGCATAGAGGAGAGACAGAGACTGCAGAGACATCACTAGGCAGGGAGGACAGCCTTTTCTGCCCCTGGCTATGCCAGCCCTCTCTGTTGTGGTGGCAACGTATTGGAGGTCCCCTGCTTGCTCTGTTCCTGGCAGGAAGACTGCTCATAGTAGGGATGCTGCCACCCACCAGCACACCCCTGGCTGCTCTCACCTGCCCTGGCTCTACAGCCACTGGCCTGGGTGAGTGCTGGTGGGTGGTGCTCCCATCTGGAGGGACCCAACATGCCTCTGCCTTGCAGAAGGACAAGGAGACTCTGGCACAAGCGTTGTCTGACTGTGTCATCTACTGCAAGAACGTGCCCTTCCAGGGCTTCCAGGAGGCCCGCAGCCATTCCCGGCCCTCTGAGATCTCCTCCCTCTCTGAAGCCAAGGCCAGGAAACTCATCCGGGATGAAGGTGAGATGAAGGGGCAGTGGCACCAGGTGACTGGGACAGAGTAGAGGGGGCTGATGGCTTCCTCATGGGTAGCACCAAAGCCCCCAGACACTGGGGTTCCCTCCCTGACTGGGAGAAACAGGGTCCAGTGGGGCTGTACTGTGGGATTTGGCTCTGGTAGGTGATGAGGTTATTGGCTTAGAAAACAAGGCAGGACACATAGATTCCTGAGTAGGGAAAGAGATGAGAATTGGTGGGAGTGTGCACAGGTAGATAGATAGATAGATAGATAGATAGATAGATAGATAGATAGATAGATAGATAGATAGATAGATGAATGAGAGGATGGATGGATGGGCAGTACATGTGGGTGACTGCAGGCCAGAGAATGACCCCACAAGTGGGCCTCATGTTCTATCCCTAGGAAATGAGTTTGTTCGCCACAATGCCTGGCAGCTGACACGCATCTACCCCAGTGGGATGAGGACTGACTCCTCCAACTACAGCCCCCAGGAGATGTGGAACGTGGGCTGCCAGATCGGTACGGCCGGGGTGCAGCAGGGCTGTGGCTGGGGAGATGCCCCAAGTCCTGTGCTAAATGCCACAATCAACATCTATGTTAGTGCCAGCTACAACCCCATCTGGAGCCAGGTCAGGTTGCAAGCTCTTGTGCTGCCCTAGGGGTGTTCAGGCATTAGTACCTTATTCCCTATTCAACTCCACATCTCTCTGGATACGGGGACAGGCTGGTTTTCAGCTCAAAGCAGAGTGTGGTATCTCCAAGCTGTTCTGAACCCTTTTCCCTGCCACCTCCCTCCAGTGGCCTTGAACTTCCAGACAGCTGGCACGGAGATGGACCTGTGTGATGGGCTCTTCAGCCAGAATGGCTGCTGTGGCTATGTGCTCAAACCACCTTTCATGAGGGACGAGGAGACTCTCTTCAATCCCAGTGACCCCAGCAGCTGGGAAGGCCCTGGCCCCATCACCCTGACAATCCAGGTACAGGGTTGTGGAGAGACCCTGGGGAAGCTGTGACAGTGTCCTGGGGCTCTGCTGGTCCCAGACAGATGGGGACACTGTTGGGGAGTGTGCAAGTAGCCTCACAAAAGATTGATTTGGCCCTGCAGGTAATCAGCGGGCAGCAGCTGCCCAAAGTGGCCAACAGCAAGGAGGGAGCCATCATTGACCCACTGGTGCGTGTGGAGATCTATGGGGTCCCCGCAGACCAGGCACACCAGGAGACCAAGTACATCGAGAACAATGGTGAGACCCACAGCAGTACCATGGACCCTGCTGTGCCCAGGCACAGTCCCTGCTGTCCTTCACTCTCTCAGCACCTGCTCTCTCTGCCCAGGGTTTAACCCCCGCTGGGATGAGACACTGCAGTTTCAGATCCACGTGCCTGAGCTGGCCCTTATCCGCTTTGTGGTGGAGGATTATGACAAGACTTCCAGGAATGATTTCGTGGGTCAGTTCACCCTAGCATTTGCCAACATTAAACCCGGTGAGTCACGGCTGCCCAGTGGTTTTGGGCACCCAGGACAGCCCTGCAAGCATGTCTGGGGCTCACCTGGGTACTACAGAGGAGGGTGGGACTCCAGTTAGCCAGAACCTTGCTGTCCTTCCTGCAGGATATCGCCACATCCATCTCCTCTCAAAGGATGGCACCAGCATCCCACCCTCTTCGCTCTTTGTCCACATCCGCATCACTGAGCCCCCTGGCCTTGAGCTGGACTGAGCTCATGGGGTGAGCAGCACCTGGATGGAAGCCATAGTACCAGCTCTGAGCAGCTGGGGCCACGGAGCCAACCCCCTTGCCCTCTTGTTGAGCTGTTTCTGTCATCCCTGTGTCATTGTTGCTGCTGTGATTCCCTTTGCAGTAGCCTCCAAGGGCTGGGAAAAAGCACTGACCTCCCCTTTCTAGGTTCAGGATGCTGCTGCCCATGCATGAGTGTGGGGTCTACACCAGTGCAGCTCCCTGCACCCTCCACAGGGACCCTGCCCTGGCCCACAGTCAGAGCTTGACTGTGGGGAGGAGAGATGGTGTGTGGCCCAGCTCTGCTGCAGGGGCTGGTCCCCCCCAGTCAGGGGAGCAAGGCTGGAGCCAAGCAAACCCCAGGGTTGGGCACTGCTGGGAGTGGAGTTGGTCCTCACTGCCCCCTAACCCTGCAGAGCCCCATCACATCCCTTGGCCCCTACAGCCCCAAATTAACCCTTATCCCATCCTTTCTGTGTAAGCAACTTAATAAATTGTTCTGTGACAGACAGGTTTGGGTCTGCAGTGGTACTGGGGAGAGACAGGGAGCTGAGCTTGGGTTTTTGCTATTTCTCCATTGGCACCTGGCCCACTGTTCACACAGGGGTTCCAAGCAGCACAAAGAAATGGTATTAAAAGGAACTGAGCAATTCCTTTTATACAGTTGTGTATTTTACAACCCATATACATATATGCCTGTACACACACATACATTTCTGCAGCAGGCCTGTGCCACCAGCGCCTTAAAGTAGTTAAGCAGCCTTATTCAGTGGGATTCAGCCTCACTGCGGTGTGCCATCCTTCTCCACAGGGCACCCTCCTTCTTGCTGCACCCTGGGGGGCCCCTTGGCCTGGCTCTCCCTCTGCACGGTGTGAAGGTGGACGGTGTGTGTGCTGGGGTCCTTCCCTACCCCCTGGCTGGGGTCAACAGCCCTGTGCTCAGGGTGATGCCGCTGGATGTGCTTGATGACCTGGAACTTCTGCTTGGCCTTGTAGGGGCAGTAGCGGCAGAAGAAGGGGTGCTCGTTGGTGTGGGTCAGGTAGTGGTGGCGCAGGCCGGCTGCCCAGCGGAAAGCCCGCCCGCAGGCGTTGCACACATAGGGCTTCTCCTCGCTGTGCTTCTTCAGGTGAGTCTTGAGGAGAAAGCGGGTCTTGAAGGCCTTGCCACACTGCTCACAGATGAAGGAACGGGCCTCCTGGTGCCGCGTCTCCTTGTGCACCCGCAGGGCGTCGGCACGGTTGGTGCAGTACTCACACTCATCGCAGTGGTACGGCTTCAGGCCTGTGGGCAACAGGGAAGGGGGATGGCACCAGCATGGGGGCACAGTGCTCTCCACTCCACGGATCCCACCATCCCTGTAACAGAGCATCAGTCCCCAGGGACTTCTCCCTACATCCCATTTTGTAAGCAGGCGCATCAAGATCCCCATTTCCAAGGCCTCAAATAGTGCCTGGGGTTCTGTGCCACCCAAACTTCCCTCCCACCTGAGAGCACCACCCCCACCCCATTAGCAAAGGATAATGTGCTGCCCCCTAAATGTCCTCCTCCATCTCCAACTGGGCCACTGGCAGAAAAAGAGGCATGGAGCAGCCCCAACACCCTCCCCAGTGCTTGACAGCGTGTTCTGAGTGGGCAGCACTCACCCGTGTGCTTTGTCATGTGGTACTTGAGCTGGTTCACCCACTTGCATTTGTAGCCGCAGTCAGGGCAGAGGTATTTCCTCTCCTCCTTGTGGATCCGCATGTGATACTGGGCAGGAGGATAGGGTCAGGATGAGACCATGTCCCCTGCCCTGGGGATGTGCAGGGCTTTGTGGGAGCAGTGAGAGGCTCAAAGATAGCTCTGACATCTCCAGCTGCATGGGGCAAGGAGGGCTGTGTGCTTGCTTGGCAGGCTATGGGCAAGGGGGATCCACACCAGGGTCAGGACGAGATGCCTGTACTGCTGAGCTGCTCTCTCAGCCTGTGGATGGCACAGGCTTTGCTCCCCAGTTTGGTACTTAAGGCAGAGTCAGGTTAAAAACCCAGCCCAACAGAGCTGAGCACATTGCACAGCCTATCCCAGGTGGCCCCAGGGAGCTCCAGCTCAGCCTGGCCATTAAAATGTCAATACTTCTTTTAGCAAAACCAGACTATTTTTCCCTCCATTACCCTATGCCTCCATCACCCACACATTTCCTGTTCTAGGAAAAGCCATGCATCAGGATGCTAATCACCTACAACAACAAGGGCAGGGTCATGCTCTGCTTACAAGAAAGCTGGAGGTTTCCCTGCACCCTGTCTAACTGGCACCACAGAGTATGCTGAAGCCAGCAAGCAACCAAACTTGGCTTTGAATGGTGCAAGGCTGCACCCAGAGAAAGCTAGAGATGTCAGCAGGAAAAGAAGTGAACTTAGACTGCTGCCACCTTCTTGCTTTGTTAAAAGTCTCCCTTGTCCTTAAACTGCAACAGCAGGGAAGAAATGTATTGTACTGACATGACTTTTATCTGCTTGCCTCCTATTTCTGTTCAATATAAGCCACTGAACACTGAGGATGAAACCTCCCCTTGGGAACTTCTTCCCCAAATCCCTGTGGCTGGATGCCCCTCAAGCAATGTAGATGCAGTAGGATACATTCCCAAGCAGAGCTCTTACCTTCAGACGTGAGGGGTCAGCACAGGCATATTTACAGAGGTGGCACTTGTAGGGCTTCTCACCAGTGTGGATGCGGATGTGCCACGTGATCTTTTGCCTGTTCTTGGTGGTGTACTCACAGTCTGAGCACTTGTACACGCGGGTGCCCCCATGGCCCTTCATGTGCTGGTCAAAGACAAGCTGGTGCCGGCAGGCAAAGTCACAGAAAGGGCAGTGCAGGGGTTTGTCCTGGGGGCCAGCGGGCTCGTGGCTCTCCATGTAATGCCGCACCAGCTGCTGCCGCTCCTTGGCTGCAAAGCTGCACAGCTCACAGCGGTGGCTGAAATGCTGCGTCTTGTGCTCCTCCAGCGCCTCCCGGGTGGCGAAGGTCTCCTTGCAGGTGCTGCACTCCAGGTGCGGGTGCTGCTTCTGCACGTGGCACTTGAGCGTGGCCTCACTGTGACACATGAAGTCACAGCGTGGGCAGCTGTAGGAAACCTTTTCCTCGTGCCGTCGCAGGACGTGCTGTTTGAGGGCCGTCTCAGAACTAAAGCGAGCCTCACAGCGGGAGCACCCGAAGTTGAGCTCACCGTGGTGGCAGCTGTTGACATGGCGGGTGATGTCATTCTGCAGGTAGCTGCTGTAGTCGCAGAGTGGGCAGAAGTGGGTGGGTGTCTTCTCATGCACCCGCAGGCGGTGGATGCGCAGCTTGGAGTTGGTACCAAAGGTCTGGCTGCAGATGCCGCAGGCGATGCGCCCCACGCCGGTGTGCAGAGACTGGTGGGCCTCCAGGCGGTAGCGTCGCGTGGTGCTGAACTCGCAGTAGCGGCACTTGTGTGGCTTCACGCCCTCGTGCTTGATGCGGACGTGCTGCCGCAGGCACCGGGCCTGCTTGCAGGTGAACTCGCACTGGCGGCACTGCAGCTGTGGCCGCTTGCTGTAATGCTTGCGGTGCAGTCTGCGGTGCAGCCGCAGGGCTTTGGCCACCTTGGAGGTGAAGGGGCAGGAGGTGCAGCGAAACTCACCCAGGGTCACGCAGCCCCTCTTCTTGTGAGTCTTCATGGCCCGTTCCTGGTGGCAGGTGAAGGGGCAGGTGGGGCAGGAGAAACGCCTCCTCCTGGGCAGGGTGGCTTTTGGTGGGGTTGCATCCAGTGAGAGCTCGCTGGGCTGGTCTTTCTCAACACTGAGTGGGTCTCCCTCAGGGAGTTCGGTCCTCTGGGCTTCATCCTCCTTGGGGTGCACGATGTGCTTTTCAGCACAGTGGCTCTTGAGGGCCCGCCGGGAGCGGAAGGCCTCAGGGCACAGGGAGCACCAGAACTGCTCCAGGTTCCGGCAGCCATCCTCCACGTGGGAGGTGATGGTGATGATACGGGAGCACACAAAGGAGCAGGCATTGCAGTGCAGCTTCCCTCCCTCCAGTCGGTATTTCTCTGAGGGTTTCCCAGGCTGGGAGGCACCAGCAGCTCCACCTGGCTCAGTCCCACCCCCTTGCTGGGGAGGCTCTTCTGCAACCTCTGTGCTGTCACCCAGCAGGGATTTCTCAGAGGCATGACAGCCTGATGTCTGTGCCCCAGCCAAAGGAATGCCTGCTGCTTGTGTTTTATCAGGTAGCAGTTCAGCCTCCCAAGAGCTCTCAGCATGCCCAGACTCTTCTGAGCCTCCCTTCTCACTCTCTGCTGTTCCTGTATTATTATCACCAGGCTGGTCAGCAGGTTGGCAAGGTCCAGGTGTCTCCTGATTGGTTGGTTTGAGGATCTTGTTCTTCAGGAGAATTGGGCACTTCTTTAGGAGGTGAGTGTTGAGTCCCCTCTGCTGCTTAAAGCTGGCACCACACTCATGGCACACAAGCGGCACCCGGCGACTCTGGCAGCTGGCTTTGGAGTGCAGGGACATGGATTTCTCCTTCCGCGTGATGTACGAGCACTTCTCACACTTAAAGACCTGGCTCTCCGACTGCACCACCAGCATCTGCACCCTGCCCTCCAGCACCAGTGTCTCTGCCTGCTCCTTGTCCTGCTTCCGCAGAGCCTTCAGCACTGACTCCGAGCCGCCCCTCACATTGTCACCGGAGGTGGTCACATTCTCTGGGACAGGGAGGTGGCCCTGTTCAGGTGTCTTCAGCATGCTGAGCCAGGCCTCTGGCAGTTTGGCTTGGCTGGTCTCTCTCACCTCAGTGTCTGCCACCACCTTGTGGTGGTCTGAGCATGATCCCTCAAGGTGGCCCATGTCATTCTTTAGGATGTCTTTTCCCTGGTTGTCTCCTGACGCTACACTGTCCTTCACCACCTTGTCTTCCCGTACATCTACCTCCTCCTCAAAGTCTGGGATGTCTTCGAGTGTATTGCCACTGTCCTCCAAGCCAAGGCCATCCCGGGAGCCCAGAGTCTCATAGGCTACGGGAGGCTCCTTGCAGGACAGCATTTCCACGCTCTCTGGCTGGGCCACACAGGCTTCTCCAGTCAACTTCTCCAGGAGAGGGTCAGATGAAACATTCAGTGTCTCCAAGTGCAAGGTGCAGCTCTCTGCCACATCTTCAGAAACAGTGAGCTCAGCAGAGCCTGTGGCAGCTATTCCTTGCATGCAGTCATCTTCCAGGGCATTGCCAGCAATAGGACAACTCTGTACCCCCTCACCCATGCCTCTCTCTGCCTCGCTGCTGCTCTCTGGTGGAGCGGCATCCTGCTCAAGGTGGGGAACCATGAACACTTGCTGGTAGCCCTCTTCTCCCTGGGACTCCACCTGGGATGGCTTCTCCTTCACCCACTGCTCCTTGCCAGTGAGGGGGGAGCTGGCATCCACATGCAGGGCTGCACCCAGCTCATAGCCAAAGAGTGCCTCGGATGAGCTGATCTCCAGCTCCTTGCTGGCATAATTTTCCAGCCAGTCCTTGTCACCAGGAACATAGCCATGAATCTTGCGCTTATGGAAGAAGAGGCTGGTGTTACTGAAGGTGCAGTATGAACAGAGGGCACAGCGAAACTCCTTCTGCTTGGTGTGCTTGCAGTTCTCATGGTTCAGCAGTGCCTGCTTGTACTTGGTCTGGTAGGTGCAGTACTGGCACTGGAAGATAGGCACCTGGTAGTTCTGCGAGTGCTTTGCCTGCACGTGCTTCTGCAGCTCGTACTTGCGTTTGCAGGCGAAGCCACACACCTCACAGATCAGACTTTTGCCCTGGTGCCGCAGCTTGTGGCTGCTCAGCTGGTCAGCACGGTGACACCGGTACGAGCACTGGTTACACTGGTACCTGCAGAGACAAGCAAAATTGGTCAGGCAGCACGAGGAATTGGGGCAGGCTGAGCTTCATCAGGCACGCTGAGCTCTCCTTCCCCATCTCAGACAAACAGGGAAGGTGTACTGTTCCATTCGCCAGATCTGACCTTTGCTATCCAGACAGCTCTTACCATAGCCAATTTGCCCCTGCTGCAGCCCTTGGCACTTGTTTTACATCCCCAGCCTGGGGACTGGGGATAGATTTCCTGAGTATTCCATACAGTGACCATGTCAGACACACTCTCACATGTGCATACCAACAGCACTTCCAGCATCCCTGGAGGCAGGCTAGACCCAAAGGAGGTGATAATTTGGCAGTCCTGAACAGGTCTTGACCCACAAACATCAGCAGAGCAATGAATCCAAGCTCAGAATTGCACATCTGAGATAAACACCTCCTTGGTGGCATAGAGACACTAAAAATAGCTCTGTCGCCACAGCAGCATGCTTTAAGTTCAAAAATCAAATTTCTTATGTACCAGAAAGGGCAGGGCAGGCATGAGAAAGTCTGGCACACAGTGCAGCCAGAAGCAGACCCCTGGAGCAGGATTTGGGGAGCCCTGACTATGCTGCCAGGCCAGTAGAGCAGGGGGTCTTACCGGAGATCTCCAGTATGCTTGCGCATGTGGACGTTCAGGTAATGCTTCCACTTGGTGATGTACCCACACTCGGTGCACATGAAGTTCTTGTCATTGGAGTGGGTCAGCATGTGCTTGGACAGGTAGCTCACATCCCGGCACGTGAAGTCACACAGCTCACACTTGTGAGGTTTCTCTCCTACATGCAACACACAAATGCCTTCAGCATGACAGCCAGATAAAGCAACATGGCAGGGAAACCAGCTGAGCAGGGAGCATGCAACAACTTCAGCCAAGCGATCCTGGCCTGGCAGAGCTGGTGGTGGGACCAAGGAACCCCGACCCAGCCCTCCCACCCAGAGGCAGGATAAGACACCTTCCCCATCCCAGCTCAGCTTTTGGGACCCCTACAGCAGACACTCACCAGTGTGCAACAGCATGTGCCGGATGAGCACCCGCTTGTGCGCTGTGGCGAAAGCACACTCAGTGCACTTGTGGATCTTCTCGTTGGCGTGCATCTTGCCCACGTGGTCGTGAAACTCCACAGGGTTGAAAGTGGCATAGGGGCAGAAACTGCACTGGAGCTGCTCGCTGCCTGGGTGCCCCTGCTTCTTGTGCTTGCGGAAAACGTGCTTGTTGGAGCAGATGAAGTCACACTGCTGGCAGTGGAAGGCGTAGTGGGTTTTCCGGTGAGCCTCCATGGCCTCGGCCGTGCCGAAGAGCAGCGAGCAGGCGTGGTACTTGCACTCCACTGCCTTGATGCCATGAGCATCCTTGAGGTGACGGACAAACTCCTTCCGGTCCTCCGCACAGTAGCTGCAGTCCCCGTGGAAGCAGCTCAGCCTCTTGGGTTCAGCTTTATGAGTCTTCAAGTGCTCCTTGAGGGCCTGGCTGAGCCGAAACTTCTCCTCACAGACGGGGCAGGAGTAAACATCAGAGTAGAAGTTGGAAATGTCCTCATGCATGCTGGCCATGTGGCGGTTGAGGGCGTTCTTCTCCACCGAGCTGTAATGGCAGAGCGGGCAGCGATGAGCCTTCTCGCCTGTCTCCCGCATCATGTGGATTTTCAGCTTGCTTTTGCTGGTGAAGTACTTGTGGCAGTTGGGGCACTGCAGGCTGGGGTCAGGGAAGTGCAGGTGGAGGTGCTCTACCAGGTGAGTCCGCTTTTTGAAACACCGCTTGCATTCGGGGCACATGTGGGTTTTGTAGAGATACTCGGAGCCTTCTACAACATCCCCTGGGGAACAAAGGAGGGGGAACAGTTAATATGGAACACATGCAAATGTTCTGTCCCTGATCCAGTTGTGCCAGGGTGAGGGTTTATACACATCTGGAGTCACACAGCTGCCACCTACTCAGAGAGACTGTCCCCACCCCAAGCCACCAGCACAGGTGAGCTCTTTCCCACTCTACTGGCAAAGCACAGCCTACATAAGGCCTACCCATGTGTCCCTCGTCCTCAAAGCCAGGCAGATCTTTGCCTAAACCTGGCAACATGTGTGAACAGGAAAAGAAGAGACATATTTGCTTGGGCAGAGGTTGGGGGAACAAGTACACTGGTACATGCAGGAGATGTGAGGTTACCCACCAACCTGGGCCACCTTTCCCTGCCAGCCCTGAGGATGTGGTGCTTGTTCACAAAGCCTGAGCAGCTCCTGGTAAGGCCCTGCATCCTACCTTTGAAGTGCTGTGCCTGTGGCATTCCAACTTTTTTGGGAGCTGCCTTCCCATCCTCTTTGGCCTCGGCTTCGCAGAGGCTCTCACCATCCTCCTCTGGTGACTCATCCCCACTGCAGTCCGAGTCCTCTTCTCCAGCTGATGCTTTCTGTCCCTTCAAGGAGCTGTCCCCAGTACCTGCAGGCTTTGCTGGCCTGGCTTCTGCTGTGCTGGCTTTCCAGCCAGGGTGGCAATTACCTGGCTCCTCCTGCCCTTCTGATGCTGTTTCAGTGGGCAAAGACAAAAGATCATCATGTTCCATGCAAGAGGAAGCCACCCTCACACACCCACACACATGCAGAAAAACCACCTGGCTCAGATGGAGGGCACAAACTGTGCTGCAGGGAGGCATGAACACAGGGTTCCTAGCCCTCCAGTTTCACCCCCCACTCCTCCAGCTGTAACTGGGATGCACAGACACAGCCAGCCTCTGCAGCATGCACAGGCCCCAGCCCCCCACCCAGCCATACCCGATGGCAGGATGCAGCACTGGTCAAGGCTGTGGGGCTCTGAACCGGGGGGGTCGCCTGTTGTGGGCACGTCAGGAGGAGACTCTGTGGTGTGACCCCTCCTGTGCTGCCAGAAGAGCTTGGCATTGGCAGTGATGAAGTCGCAGTGGCCGCAGTGGAAGGGGAAGTGTGTGCGGTGGTGCTGCTCCATGGCCTGGCGGCTGGGGAAGAGCAGCGGGCAGGCCCGGCAGGCGCAGGCCACGGGGGACGCCCCGTGCAGGTGGCGCAAATGGCTGCGCAGTTGCTTGCGGTCCTCTGTGGTGAAGTGGCAGCCCCTCTCGGGACAGGGAAGGGCTCCCGATGGGGCACGGTGGGTCTTGAAGTGCTCCTTGAGTTGGCCAGGCTGCAAAAACGCCTCCCGGCAGACGGGGCACAGCAGGCACTCAGGAGCAGAGCCTTCCTGTGTGCTGGCTCCAGGCAGCTCTGAGCCCCCAGGGTCACTCTGGCCCTCGCTGGCAGAAGCCAACAGTGCCCCTGGGAGTTCCAGGTGCTCTGGGGGAGGTAGCAGCAGGCACTGGTGCTGGGACAGCAGGGAGGCCTCTGAGAAGCTCTGGCCACACCTCTCGCAGAAGTACAGCTCCACCACTTTGACCAGAACCTCTGCAGAGAGCAAGGGATGAGCATTAGAAGGAGCTTTTTCCAGGTCCAGAGCTTGGGACTGGTGGTTCAGTTCCAGCTCTGGACAAGGAGAATAAATCCCTCTTGCCACAAATTACATTTTGGGAACTACATCCCCCATAAGAGGGGGAATACCACCACCCAGGTGGCCGTGATAACCATTGCTGTCCCTTTGCACCTTTGAAGCATGCGGAGATGAGAGGCTGGCCTGGCCCCATTTCTGTTAGGATGTGCCCACACTGGACCCACATGGGAAGCATGCTGGGGGGTAGCAGTTCAGGTGGAGATCTCTGCCTGGTCCCTACTGACAGCCTGGAGTGACCCCCTCACGCAGCATGCCACTCCCACAGTTGCAAGCATCCCACAGCCACTCTCCCCATCCACACACCCAGCTGGTGCCAGGTCTGTGCTCAATGGCAGCACCAGACTCATGACGAAGGGTCAGAGATCCGAGGGCACCTAGGACAGGGATCCTGGCCAGACCTCTCTAGCTCTGCTGACTGCAATTGGGGCCCATTTTGCACTCCCTGCACCCCATACCTGTGGCACTGGTCGTGTTGCTCAGTGTCACATTGCCAGCCACTGCTTCGATGAATATTTCCACATTGCTTCCTTCAGCGTGAGCCCCTTCCCCAGGCATTGAGGCCTCTGCCAGCAGCAAGTCCTGGCTGGCAGGCAGTGGGGGTGTCCCAGCCAGACCAGTGCTGGCCACACCAGAGCTTCCCATGGCTCCCACCACTCCTGGTGTGGGCAGGAGCAGCTCTGAGCACAGGGTCTCCATCTCCCTGCTGGCACCCTCTGATACAGTCACTGCTGTGCTCACTGCCACCAGGCACTGCCTTGGCGCTGGGCCAGTCAGGATGACCTCTCAATCTGAAACAGAAGAAAGCACTTTAAATGAGGTACATCCCAGAGCCCAAGAGGATTTTACGGAACAGCCTGTGATGCCAGCCACGAGGCAGGGTATTTCAGTGCTGGCTCCTTTCTGCTGTGCCCCAAGCAGGCCGCTGGCAAGCCCTCTGTTACAGGACAGACAAGAGTGCAAGGACACCTGTACCTTCTCCCTGAGCCCAACATCCAGGGCTTGCTCCCTGGGTCCAGCTGGGCCGATCCCCGAGCCCACCCTCAAAGCCTTGCCCAGTCTCCAGCCAGCAGGTGCCCCCACGAGTCCCGCCGGGCCAGGCTCCCCTCCAGCCCCTCGCCTTTCACCCCGGGCTGTCCCCGGCACCCCCAGCCCCTCACCCCAGGCTGTTTCCGGCCCTCCCAGCCCCTCACTCCTCACCCCGAGCTGCCCCCGGGTGCCCCCAGCCTCTCGCCCCTTACCCAGGGCTGTCACAGAAGCCCCCTCAGCCCGGGCTGTCCCCGCCGTCCCGGGTCCCCCGGCCCCGGCACATCTCGGTGGTGGTGTCGGGCGGCGAGAGCGCCGCCCTTTGTGCCTGTCGCGCAGCCGCTCTGCCCGGCCCCCGGCCCCGCTCTATGGTGCGGCCGGAAGCGGCGCGGGCGGCAGCGGAAGCGGCGCGGTGCAGGTGAGTGGCGGCAGCGGCACCGGCTGGGGCGAGGGCGAGGGAGGTGTGGGATTCTCCGCGGGGTGGCCGGGGCTGGGCCTCTGCTGCGGGGGAGGCCGGTGTGGATCCGAGTCTTTTGCAGGGGAGGGTGGGGTTCCTGCAGGGGGGGCTGCGGGACCCTGCCCACGGAACGCTGTGCCCTGGTAAGGAGGAAGGTCACGCCTTATTCTAGTGGAGGTGGGATTCTGTACCTGAGAGAGCAGAGCGTGTCTGTGTGTCTGGCGGGGAAGGCTCCCCCTCGTTCCCAGTAAATGACGGACGTGCTGAGGGAGGTGGAGACGCTTCAGGCCCCCGGAGCATGCGGCTACAATCTAGACGGAGGTGCGCCTTCTTACCACCGTCGTGTGCCCGTTCTCGGCAGCAAAGACCCGGCTCTTGGCTCAGCCTAGGGATGTGCTTCAGCTCTTTCAAACGATAAACCTTAAATAATTGCAGTGCTCATGATTTCTGGCTGTTCAAAGAATAAAACCCTGTAAAAATCTGGCCTTGTTCTCTTGACTGAAGAAGCAACAGATGTTCCCGTGCTTCTTCAAGGGGCTCCTGGCCCGGTGGCCTGTAGAGGGTAAGAAGGTTCCTGCAGTCAGCAGGAACACTGGGTAATAAGCACAGATGTGGGAAATCCAAATGTGCCAGGCAGCCCTTCAGCTTGAGGCCCGGCCCTGATAAAGGGGAGGGAACTGTGGTTGATCTGTTGTGTTCCTTACTACCATTCAGTCTTTCCTCACAGGTTTTAGTTGCTGGAGTGCAGAAACAATGCTGTGGAAAGGAGCTGCCTAACCTCCCACAATGCCCCTTTCTGACTTTGTCTTAGCACTGAAGGACAACCCATATTTTGGGGCTGGGTTTGGCCTTGTCGGGGTGGGCACTGTCCTGGCAGCAGCTCGTAAGGGGGCCCAGTTTGGGCTGGTGGCTTTCAGGCGCCACTATATGATCACCTTGGAGGTGCCCAGCAAGGATAAGAGCTACCAATGGCTGCTGAACTGGGTCTCCCACCATGCCAAGCATACGCAGCACCTCAGTGTGGAGACCTCGTACCTGCAGCATGAAAGTGGGCGTGTCAGCACCAAGTTCGACTTTGTCCCCAGCCTCGGGAATCATTTCATCTGGTAAGGAAGGGTAGGGGAAAGCGGTTTGGGGATTGAGCCTCACTTTGGCAAACTGGGGGGCCTGTAGAGGCGATGGAGAGGATCCTGCCTCCTCTCTGGGTCTGGGTTGGGGCAGGAGAAGAGTAGCAAGAGCAGCCTGTACTCAGCAGTGTGAAATGATTTCTGTACATGAGATGAGTGTTCTTGATGCATGAACCATGTGAGGCACAGCTGAGTGGTGCTGGATCATAGTCCACCCACCCGTCTTCCTGCCCCAGGTACCGCAGGAAGTGGATTCGCGTCGAGCGCAGCCGGGAAACGCAGATGCTTGACCTGAACACAGGGACCCCCTGGGAGTCTGTCACCTTCACTGCACTGGGCACTGACAGGGAGATCTTCTTCAATATCCTTCAGGAAGGTCTGTAGGGGAACTGTGTGGGGCTCTGCTGGGAACAGCCAGCTCCCTGGAGATGCCCAGGGCTTCATGGGAGACCCTGTTCCCTGTCAGCTGTCCCCTGTGCCTCTCTCCACAGCCCGGGAGCTGGCGCTGCAGCAGCAGGAGGGCAGGACCATCATGTACACGGCCGTGGGAGCTGAGTGGCGTCAGTTTGGCTTCCCCCGCCGCCGCCGGCCCCTCAGCTCCGTGGTGCTGGAGGAGGGCGTGTCAGAGAGGCTGGTGCAGGACGTGAAGGAGTTCATCAACAACCCCAAGTGGTACAGTGAAAGAGGCAAGGCTCTGGTGTGGGGCAGGTTGCTCATGGTCCTCTCTGGAATTGGCTGTGGAGAGATTTTTTCCTGCTGCTTACCTTCCCCAGGTGTATTCTCTTTGCATGCTTAGCACAGTACACAGCTTGGAGGGAGGGAGGACTGAGCAATCCAGGTGGTTATCTTAAAAGAACACTATCTTCTTAGGGATCCCCTACCGAAGAGGTTACCTGCTTTATGGTCCTCCTGGATGTGGGAAAAGCAGCTTCATGTGAGTATTGTCAGCTCTCTGCTCTGGGCCACAGCAGTCTTGGATGAGAGGGCGTGGATGAGTTTGGGTTTGGAATATAGGAGTGAGGTGTGCCTTATGTGTGGTGCCTATTGTAAGCATTTGCATTGCTGACACTGTGACAGGTCAGGGTGACAAGCCCTTTGTGTGCTTGCTTTGCACAGTGCTGCATGGTATAGATGGGCTGAACAGGGGCTTCCACCTGCCCCTCAGATCTGATCCTTGCTGGGAAAGGACCCCTCTGCCCTCTCCCTTACTGCTAAGGGGAGAAATCTGATTTTTCCTTGACTGCAGGCTTTCCCACTGTGATTCATCCTTGTGGTTTGTGTCCTTTCCAGCACAGCCCTGGCTGGGGAACTGGAGTACAGTATCTGCCTGCTGAGCCTCAGTGACCACAGCCTCTCTGATGACCGGCTCAATCACCTCCTGAGCGTAGCACCGCAGCAGAGCATCATCCTGCTGGAGGATGTGGATGCTGCCTTCGTCAGCCGGGACCTTGCTGCTGAGAGTGAGCACTGCCCCTGTTCCTGGGCCAGCAGCAGGAGGAAGGTTCTGTGGCTGTACTGGGAAAACGTTTGGACTCTGGGCTGCTCAACTGCACCAGCAGAGATCAGGAGTGGGGGAATCTCTCAGGCCTCAGGGCCCAAACTGGAACTTGTCCAGTTTTGGCTAGGCTGTAAAAGGGAATTTGGATCCTTTATCCTCAGGCAAAAGTCCTTCTTCTGCCCAGCTACTTTCAGGATGAGGGAGAAGGTGGCTTTCCTTCTCGTTCTTTGTGTTCCCATGGGTGTGTGTGGGCAGGGGAGGTGAATGTGCTGCCAGCCAGGCAGAGAGTCAGCCTCAAAGCAAGGAGTGAGTGGGGAGCTTGGCATAAGCCTCAGGTGATAGGAAGGTGGCCCACAAGACTGTGCAGGGTTAGTGGCCAACAGCTACAATCTCAGACACCTCTGTTCCCAGACCCAGCTGTGTACCAAGGCATGGGCCGCCTGACCTTCAGTGGTCTCCTCAATGCGCTGGATGGTGTGGCCTCCACAGAAGCCAGGATTGTCTTCATGACCACCAACTATGTGGACAGGTCAGAGCTGCCCCTGGGGGAGTGTGGGGTGGGTAACTCAGGAAAACCTTGCTCCTTTTTGCTGGGCTTTATTTATTGAATCCTCTAGCATGAAGACTGAGGGGTTCAGATTTCCCACATACTCCTTTGGGATGCAAATCCTTTGATTACTGATCAGGATCCCTTTTGCTGGGGCCTCAGATGCCTACTTGCTGTTCAGAACATGGTTGTGTCCTTCAGGAGGGGCACCACCTTTCTGCCCGTGGGGAACTGCAAGTTTTGGGCTTGTGTCCATGCTGTGAGTGAAGCGCTGGCCCCATGTGCAGCCCACTGGGTTGGTGGGATGGTGCCTGGACAGCTGCTGTGCTGTGGCAGGCTTGGTTCATTCCAGACTGAACTGGCCTAGCTGTTTGTTCAGAGGTTGCTCATGGAACAGAGGTGAGCAGGACTGTTTCCCATACATTCTTGTCCTCCTTTGGAGTTAGTCCTTCCTCAGCTCTCTCCTTTCTTTTTGGGTTGATTTCCCCCCTCAATCTCCCCAGAGATGAACCTGTTTCCCCCCTTTACCATCTCACAGTGCATGGCACTTTGCAGAAAGGATGGGCTGTTCTAGCATGGATAGGGACTTCCTGCAGGACCCACAGTGAACAGATGCTTTGATGAGGTTTTCCAGCCCCGCCCTTGGTCTCTTGACAGGCTGGACCCAGCCCTGGTGCGTCCTGGCCGTGTGGATCTGAAGCAGTACGTGGGCCATTGCTCCCACCGGCAGCTCGCCAGCATGTTCCAGCGCTTCTACCCCGAGCAGCCCCCGGCTGCAGCCCAGCGGTTCGCCGAGCAGGCGCTGGCTGTCTCCAAACAGATCAGCCCTGCCCAGGTGCAAGGCCACTTCATGCTTTACAAGACAGACCCTGAAGGAGCCACTTCAAACATAAGCTCCAGCCTGCTGTGACCAGGGGCCAGCTTTCCCTTGTGACGCTGAGAGGACTGGGACAAAGATTTGACCATCCTGGGGATGCCGTGAAGCTGCCAACCTGCACAGGCCAGGTCTCTGTTCACCTCTACCTCTCCTACACCTTGGTTTTGGAGAGTCAGAGCTGCCAGCCTCACAGCAAGGGAGGGAATCTGGCTCTTGCTGCTCCCCAGACTTGGGTGCTACTGCACCGGCCCTGCTCACCAGTGTGTGCCTCATATTGGGATTGCTGTAAGCTACCAAGGCTCCTGGTGTGAATTCCCTTCCTTGTGGGTCAGCCTGGACGTGTGCCAGAAGGGCAATTCCTTTGGACAGGATATTGGGGTTCTACACTGCTAAAAGTGTCTGTTTTTTTTTAAGGACAGTGGTCTCACTGGTTTGTGAATATCCTCTGTGAAGTGCACAACACAGCTCTTGTCTCTCTGGTCCATTTTCCTGTTAGTTGCCCCTCTATCCAGCTGCTGGTCCAGAAACTTCCTGACCAGGGCTTGGCAAGGCCAGTACTGGAAATCCAGAGTATTTCTGAAAAAAAGCAGTTCCTAAAAGACAACTCATTGTCCCTCGGCATCCAGGCTGGCACCACTGGTCCTGCTGAGTTATGATGCCAAGCCACAGATCTACTTGGATATTGTTCCTAGGTGGGCATGACTGTCCTTCCCACCAGAGGAGATGTGGGGCCCTGGAGCTGTATGAGGGCAAATGAGAGGCCTTGGCCAGTTACAGCGTATCTTCCCAAGAGCTCTCCCCTTCCAGTCCCTCTTTCAAAATCCTGAGAATCAGTTTCCCCAGAGCCAGTCTGATGTTAACGTGGTCAGTTTTGGAGGTTGCATCACTTTGCTTGGGGTGAGGGAGTGGGTTCCAAACCCAAATTGCAGGTCACTGCTTAGCCCTCCTCTAGGCTCTGCCCTGTGGGTCCAAGGGCATAGCCAAGAGCACATGGCAATACACAGGGGCACAGTCAAAGGCACCTGGATGGATTTTGGTGCAAACAGGCACTGCTTCAATGAAACCCAGACTTGCACAAATGTTTCTGCAAGTGAACGAGCAGGATGCTGCTGGTTGGCACCTCAGACCCTGTGTCTGCCTATCCCACAGTGACTGGCTGCTCAGATCCAGCCTCTTCCCTCAAAGCTGGGGGTCAAAACTGGCCAGTGAGTAACAAGCAAATGTCCCACAGCTGTCTGGGAGAATGGGGAGTGTTTGGGGGGAATCCAGAAGGACCTGATGCCACCACACGCAACATCTCTTGCTGCTTGCTTTTAATAGTGTTAATGCTACAGATGCTGCCAGTGCCTTTCTGCCCGGCCTGAGGGCTTTCGCCAGTTAAGCCTCACAACAGCCTTGTGAGGTAGATGAGTGACACAGGTGGACACCAAGCAAGGGGACCCAGGTCAGCATGCAAGCTCTCTGCCTCCCCTCTGAGGGGGAGGTTTGGTTTGTTTATCCCAAATTCATTTCCACAAACTGTTCCAAAATGTCCTCTGCTCCAGGCTGACAGCAGTGAGTCAGAGAGGGCCCTTCCTAAAGCACTATTCCCAGGGAAAAATCCTTTCCCACTAACACATTTGGCATTTGATTGAAGTTATCCAAGTCCTTATTCTGATTTCCATTGGCTGAATTCCCATACTCCAAACATGGCACGGCAACTTTCTTCCTGAGAGTAATCCTGGCTCACCAGAGGAAGCCAAGGAGCTTCAGCTGCTGTGAGGGGCAGAGATCTTCTATGTTTCTTTCAGGACACAGTGAAGTGCCTTTCTGGGGCACAGCAGTTTCACCAGTGAAGGCAGGAGGCAGCACAACAAGCACCAATGTCAGGTGAAGTTTGCGCCTTTTCGCCCAAGCGTGGGCAGCCCATTCCCCCAGAAACCAGCTGAACAAGGATAGAGGGAACACTGAAGAAAAATAAGGGCTCTCATCAGGGCACGAATGGTCAGCCCTCATCCACAGGAGGGCACAACATCTGTCTCTCAGATCACCCAGCCCAGGACAGGTAGTGTAGGCTCAGGCCAAGGAGGGAGAAAAAAAGAATTATTTTAGAGCATTAGGGTTGAAAATAGACCAGTGATGGAAATTTAAGCACAGAAGGGCAGGTTAAACCAACCCCTTCAAGTCAAGACCAGGCATGGAGTAAGCAGGGCAGCAGATGAGGAGTTCTCAGTCAAGAAAGGGGTTAGTGCAATCTTCATGTGCTAAAGCTCAGACAGACAGATGTCTGCACTGGCAAATGCCCTCCTGCCACACACAGTTGTTGGTTTCCTGGGGGTCTCATATGAAGTTCTGGCATGTCCATTGTAGGTAGCATTGCTATTTTTGCACTTAGCAGCAGGAAGACAATGACAACCCACATGTGGGCACAAGAGGTGGGGGACAAGGCACAAACAAGTGTGAAGGAATCAGTATTGTCCAGGTCAGGCAGAGAGCTTACACTAAGCCAGGCCAAGTAGGGAGCCTTCCTGCCACCCAGGAGTTCCAGGGGAAGGTCTCTGCCTCAGCCCTGGTTGTAGGGAAAAGGAAGGAATTGAGAAATACCAGGGATCACCACCTTTGCTCCAAAAGGCAACAAGGAGCAAGAGGGCAGAGGAAACAAAGGGAGCAGGCTCTGGAGAAGACCCAATGAATGAATTTAATAGCATTGCCCCACTGCAGAGGCTTGGGATCACTCTTCATGGCTTTGGATTGGGACACTATTTACATCTGTGGAGCAGCAGCAGACGTAACTGCACCAAGTTAGTTTAAACAGCAAATCCTCATTTAAAGCAATATCAGCTTGAAGATTACAAGAGGGTAGCACAATCCAAAATACTGGAGCATGTCTTCACTTCTGGGTTGTCAGAAGTGCCAAGAGACAGCCTGGTCTTGGAGGGGGATTCTGACACACACAGGTTACAAAGCAGAGTACTCTCTTCTGAGGTTCCCCCCATCAGCTTCAGCCTGCACAAAAGCGGCTGAAAGACAGGGCAGGAGCTCCAGCTAAATATGGACTTCCTGGAGAAGCAAGACCCAAGGTGAAGCCTTAGCCAGCAGACAGCTGTGACCTGCCAACGTGTTGACTTAAGCTTAACGTGGATCTCCTGGCTGGACTGGGTGATGTCCTGTGTAATAAGGATTTGCCTGGCCAATCCCAGCAGTTGAGAAGGTGCTCTGAGAAGGAACAGGGGACAGAGCAAGTGGAGCTGAGATCCAAGGTACTGCCCTGACACCACCACAGCTCCACTGGCTTCTGGGAAACACTTCGGGGAAACTTCTTGCGACATTTTGGCTCTGCCATGGCACCATTCTGGGCTCAGTCCCTTTGCTCTGTAGGTGTGCACATTTCTTGGGATTTCACCTATAGGGATGATGGCTGCAGGTCCCCAAAGCTACCTCTGTCTTCTGGGTCCTCTGAGACCAAGGCTGATATGATCTGTCAAGATTCCACTTCTCCAATGCTGGTAGCAGCCAGCTGCTCATGCCAGGATGCTTTACACTGTACATACCCAGGCAACACTGCCTGTCCCATATGCCATCTGCCTCCTCCCTTCCAGGGGGTACAGTATCTGTTTGCTACTGCTTCATCAGAGCCTTCATTGTTCTCCCCAAAAACAGCCCTATTTTCCCCCAGCCCCTCATCATTCCTGCTAGGAGCCACTCTCCTTCTTAAGGTGGGGTTCTCTATGTCCACTGGGCCTGAGTACCCCTCGCCCCCTTGGTGCTCTGGGGTAGGAACCACGATCCTGAACTCTGGACCTCTCCCACCTTCCGCAATCCCAGTGCCTATGGTGGCCCTGCCAGTTGGGGGCAGCTTTGTGGTCACTGTGGTTGAACATCAGGTTCTCCTTTTTCCTCCCCCGAGCCTCCTCTGTGCTCCATTTGTCCACGTCATGGTGCTCCTCTTTCAAGTCCACAGTTTCTGTTGCTGGTGAGGGGTCTTCATGGTACAACTCTTTTCTTTCACCCAAGGGAGCAGCCCTGCTTCTACTGTGAGGCTTTGAAAACTCCTGGCTGCGCCGTCCAGCAGGTCTATGCTCTGGCCTCTGGCTGAAGACCCTGGGCTCCCTGGAGCCATGGAGGGGATGACAGGCTTCCTCTCCCGGTTCCTGCGAGCCACTGCACAGCTGCCTGCCCCGGCCTCTAGAGCCTGCCCTCTCCCCTCTGTGCCTCTCCCTCTTGCTCAGTTGCTCTCTGGGCACAGCAGACCTCTCAGGCTGCCCGGGTTCCACCCTGGCCTCTGAGGCCCCAGCTGGCTCGGGAGCTGAGGCTTGGCTGGGCGGCTGGGGCACATCCGCAGCACGGGCACTCACCGACAGCTCAGAGGCAGTGGCTGCTTGGCCTGGATCCACAGCAGCTGGAGGCTGAAAGAAAGAAGCCACCCATTAAGAAAAGGACAGGGGTGTCCCACAGCAGATGACAGTGCTTGGTCCTGCAGCCCAGAGCCCCCTCAGCAGCTCTCTGCCCCCAGTGCCGTACCGCCTGGAGGCTGATGAAATATCGGTTCCTCTCTGCCTCAGGGTCGATGATTCCCCCTTTCTCTTGCTGTCTCTTGAAAATCAGGCGCATTTCTTCCTGGTGCTGCAGCACCTTAGCATCTGGCCTGTATGGCTCCTGAGCAGAAGAAAGCAAGGCAGGGTAAGGGCTCTCTCAACACCTAGTATGAATAGGCAGTGGCAGGGCTGGGAGCTACTCCCCAAACCCTTCTTTGCACAGACAACCTGCTTCCTTCTGCCACACTGACCAGGCCTACGGATGCATGGGAAATCCCTGGATAGATGCCAAGCATCCCACTGCAGACCCACTGTTTCTGCAGTGACTGCCTTGGGCCATCCTGCTGTGGGGTAGGATGCAGAGCAGCTACCATCAGATCACTCTATTGACCTAATTGTATCCCAGAGAGTGCAGGGATGTTCCCCATGGTGGAACCACCTCTTCCTCAGCACATCTGCTCAGCTCAGGGCTATACAACTGAACCTACTCTCTGTGAGCTGCCCTTTGGATGGGACACCTAGGAGGACCTGAGATAGAGTGTGCATGCATTCATCCCTTCCAATGTCCCAGGTGAAGCTACCCAGTGAGAAGGCACAGCTGGGCAGGTGAGCCCCCATCTCTTACCAGAGGGTGCTGTGGGGGTGGTGCTGCCTTCAGAGCACAGAGGTCATAGACCAGGGTCTCCCGGCAGACAGGGCACTGCACACCAACTTCCTGTGGGGAGACAAGAGATGATAGCAAACCCTGTCTGTGATCCAGCTCATGCACTGCCCCATAACCCCACCCTGGAAGTGGAACAAGGTGGTCTTCACTCTTTTGCAAGGGAAGGAAGCCCTGAGGGGTTCCAGCAGCATGAAAATAGCATGGCGTCTCAACAACTGCTATGGAAGGTGTCTCCACATGAGGCATGGTGGGATTTGTGCTCCAGCAGCTGACTGTTTTACAAAGACCCCTGCCAACACATATGGCTTCAGCCCTCAGCCTAGGGTCTATTTTTTTCTACTCCAAAGTGGAGTGTGTCATCTAGGCAGCACCTCTTTGAAAGGGTTTGTAGGAAGGAGCCTTTGATTTGTTCCATACTCAGCTGTGCTGTTTGCTCTGCAGCTGGCAACTGTGCTAGGCAGGTTTTATCACCACTAAATACAGGTGATTGTGTTTCCTCTGCTGCAACCCCCCACAGTCCAAGGACTACGACTAGGGAAGGAGCTCTCTTTTCTAACTTCTGTGGTTCCAGAAGTCTTAAAATGCAACTCCCTTACCCCCTCACACAGCAGGGACTGACCCAGAGATCCAATAAACCAACTTGTTTGGTTGGAAAGAGCCCTTGGAGATAACAGCCTAATTCCTGCTGATTCTCAGCACAGGCTCCACGTCCCAAAGAGGGTGATACAGATGTTAGAAGGGTCTGTGCAGGGGGCCAACGAAGGAGGCCCAGTACCTGTTTGGGGGATGGTGCAAGGTGCTGCTCTCTCTCCTCCTGCTGCATGAGGATCTCCTCCTCCATGTGCTGGGCATAGCGGGCCAGACAGTGGGAGTGGAAGTAGTGGTAGCACTGGGTCTTTGTGAAGGCTTCTTTCTCCTGTCAAAAGAAAAGGGCATCTTTGAAGAATTTCTAAGCAAAGAGTTGTATAACCACCCAGCTGAGCTTGGTTTTCACTTCCATGTCAGTGGTATCATGAGGAACTATTGCTAGTGCTGGCAGATCCACCCAACATCTTCTGTTGGGCTGCATCTCCACTCCCTCAGCAATTACTGGGATGCTGCTTCTTGTTTCAAATGTTAGAAACACTCCTAATGTCAAGATGCAAAGATTTTGTGACTGATTTCCCTGCATGTGTTCCTGTGTAACCAGCAATCTTCCCACCTGACGTGTTCTCCTTCCTAGGCAGGTGCTGACTTTCCCTGAAATCCTGGTAAGGCCTGCTCCCCTGTCCCCAGAGACCTCAGCACCTGCATGGATATGTTCTAGTCCCTCCTGACCACCTTTGTGCTGAACTCCAGGTGAGGTGTAGCCAACACAGGGAAACTGAAATGCACCATCAACTAGCCCCAGAGCCTACACTTCTTTGGAGATGCTCCAGCATCTCTCGCTGCTCCGTACCCATTTTCTGTAAAAGATTATCTAGAGGTTGATGGGAAGAGCAGCATGTATTGCACTAGGAAGGGCCCTGTGCAGAATGGGAGGCAGGGGGCTGCATCTTGGTCCCATGCTGATATCCCAGTGTCAGATTTCCTGTTCTCTTGCCTCACTTCCCAGTCAGTTTGTGGGGTCAGGAGACACATGCTTACCTGGAATCCATAGAGGCAGATTACACACTGTCCTTGAGGAATATTGTTGTCAGTGAGGATCTCCTTTCCTTTCTGTGAAAGCATTAAAGCATAAAGACGTTTTACCCACTGGCCTGCCCATGGGCTCAGGGATGTCCCATCCCTTGGGCAGTCAGGGATCAATGTCTGTGGCTGGTCACACCCAATCTCCTCACTCTCACCTCGATCAGTTCATAGAGCACCTCTGTCCCCAGCCTGGCTTCAGCAACACTTCTGAGGGTCTGGGAAATCCTAGAGCAAAGCAGCAGAAATTCTTAACACAAATTTAGTTACACCTTTTCAATGTCCCACATACTTGCCATCCTGCCATGATGACAAGAGAAAGAAAGAGAGCATTGGCCTTCAGGCTTTGCTTGAAGCATAGGACAGGCACACATGCACACACATATTCACGTGCTGTCCTGGCTCCCCACAAGCCAGTGCACAGGAAACCTTTGTCATGACAGGACTTGCAGGAGCAGGTCTGCTGATGGCCTCAGCTTGAGCTCACCCAGCACTCTGGTTTTGGTGAATCCCAGTCTTTGTTTATCTGACAGCAGCCCCTGGGCAGGTCTGTTGGGAGTGGCCACATCCTCTCATACTGCTGGCAGGCACCAAGGTCTCCGCACACATTCCACTGCGCCAAGGACCGAGGCACAAAGGCGACAACGGGCTGCCCAAGGACTTGGATCAGTCCCACCTCTGTCAGGGCAGGGCCGGGCCAGCAACTTTCAAGGCCGCAGGGATTCAAATAATATTTCAGGGGGACCACAGGAGAACAACCACAAGGTGAACCCCTCTGTGTCAAATTCAGCACCAGTGGCTCCTGAGAGATTTAGGACAAAGTGATTTAGGGACCCATATCTGTCTGTTAACCAGACACGAGAAGTCACATGAATTAGAGGAGGCTCGTCCATCAGTTCTGCCTCCCGGATCTCTGGAGGAAAGGACCATCATTCCCCACCCTCCTGGCACTCACTTTTGAATTTGCTCATCTGACAGCCCCCGCGGATTCCTGATGGAGATCTCCGGTGCTTTATCAGGATACTAGGATAAAAGAGAAACACCCAAAGCACAACAAGGAAGGTGGAGAGGCCCAAGGCCCGGAGGTGCAGGGGCGCGGGGGGCGCGGGCAGTCTACCTGAGGGGGCACGGAGAGCACCAGGGTGAAGCGGACATACTGGGAGTCCTGGTCCTGGGCCGTGGCAGGGTGCAGGGTGATGCTGATCTCCCAGGGCTCCCACCTGGAGAAGAGGCAGGTCTGGGTGAGGAAGGCGGCGCGGGGCCGGGCCGGGCCGGGGATGGGGAACGCGGGACGTACCTGCCCAGGCCCCGCGCCACCTGCAGCTCCTCCAGGTAGATGGACTCCAGCACCTCCACCTCCGACGGCAGCGCCCTGCGGGAACCGACCGGGCGGGGGTCAGACGGCCCCGGCGGGCCGGGGGTGCGGGACAGCAGGGGTGCGGAGTCTGGGAAGGGTGCGGGCACGCGGGGGGGTGCAGGGACCGGGGAAGGTACGGGAGCTGTTACCAGTCCGTCGCCTCCGCTTCCTCAGCGGCCGCCGCCATCTCCGCGCTCGCCCCGGAAGCGGAAGCGGCGAGCCCGTTGCCAGGAGACGCCTCGGCGGCGGGTCCGGGGCAGGAGCGGAGCGGGGCGAGCTTCATCCCGCAGCGGGATTGCTGCCACGGGGGCCCGGGGCTCGTCCTGCCACGGAGCCGGTGGGCAGGAACAAAGCCTGGGGCGGGGGGGACGATACTCGCCCAGGGGAGTGGCCGGGTATAGCCCCGCGGGAGGAGAGGTGCCCGTGGAAGGGGAACCGCTGCTCCTCACTGGCCTCTTTGCCTCGGCAGCTCAGCGGCCCCGTCCCGAAGGATGGACAACTACCACGTCCTGGAAATGATCGGCGAAGGGTCCTTTGGGCGCGTGTACAAGGGGCGCCGGAAGCACAGCGCCCAGGTGAGGGGGGAGGGTTGGGGCTCTGCTCTGTGTGGCCGGGGCTGATTTCTGGTGCCTCTTGTGTTCTAAGGCTCTGCCAGGATTTTGAGACTCAGCATTCATTCGGCTTTCCGCTGACATTCCTGACCCGCTCCGGCTAGCACAAAGTCATCTGGATTCAAGGGACATCAGGAGTGGCCTCAAGACCTCAAAGCAGAGCCAGCACTAAATTTAGATCCTCTGAAACCCCCAAGACAAATACCCCACAGCTGGTGCCTGACTATTACTAGGATGAATGTGTTTTCCTCTTATCAAGTTGAATCTCCCTCTGTTTCAGTTTGTAATCCCCGTTTCATCCTCCCACGTGCTTCAGTCCCCTCACCATCACTGGTCTCTCTGTTATACCCATTCCAGCCTATTGAAGTCTTTCTGGGCCACAATTGAAGTCAAACCTGGCCACAATGTTCCCAACATGGTGCATGAGATTAGAAATAAAGGTCAATCACCTTGCTGCAGTTCCTGCCTGTTGATACAGCCCAGGGTGCTGCTAGTGTTCCTCATTTCCAGGGCACACTACTGGCTTATGTTAGGCCTGCTGTTCACCAGCGTCTTGAGGTCCTGTCCCATGTTTCTGAAGTCCTGGTTTTATCTGTGTTCACTGATTACATTTCTTTGCTTTAAGTGCCAGTGTGAAAATAAGTGTGAGCACCAGTGCAAGGGCCTGGGGAGAACCCTAGGTCCAAGGGGTTCAGTGAACAAATGTCTTACTGTTCTATTGTCTGTGTTCAGCAGGAAAGTACTGAGTCCTGTTTGAGTTAAAAGCAGCCTTTGCCAGGGTGGGTCTGACCAGAAGCCTGATCTGATCCCAGCTTTTTCTGCTTTGAAAGGTGGTGGCCTTGAAGTTCATCCCCAAGGTGGGGCGGTCTGAGAAAGAGCTGAAGAACCTGCAGCGGGAAATTGAGATTGTGAGAGACCTTCATCACCCCAATATCATCCAGATGCTTGACAGCTTTGAGACTGCTAAGGAGGTGAAGGGGACTACTCCAGGCAAAGGCTTTTGCTTGACAGGAGCAGGGGAACAAGGGCTGTCCCCTGCTGTTTTAGGGACATCTTTTTCAGGAGATGTTGGTGACTTCACCAGGGTCTGGATAGAGTTTTTCAGAGCCCTTTAGTATGTACTGTGTGGGGAGCCAACACCTGTGTGGCCTGCACTAGGCCATATGCAGAGGTGAAGGAGCTGACCAGGGGCTGTGTGATGCAGGTGGAGTGGTTTGAGATCACAGGATGAGGGTGACTCTTCACTCATCAGTCTCGTCAGAGACTGGCTTTTCACTGATTTAAACACTCATGGATAGAATATGATAAGAGAGGAATGAAGGCTGTTCTATGGCACATGGGAACATGAAATAAAGTAATTGGACAGCAGATTTAAAACAAGTTCAAGGGAGTGATTCTACCCACTGGGCTTGGAAGTACCATTCTGGGCTTGCTTTGTCCTTCCCTCTTCCCTTCTCTCTGCTGGCTGTCTGAGATATGGACAGGTACAAGACCTCTGCCAAGTGCCAGGTCCTTGCTGCAGTGCAGCCATGCGAGCTGTCTTCCATTCCAAGTCCCAGCCCAAGCTGATTGGCTTTGCATGATGACACCCCAACATCTCCCTCAGATTTCTTACCTTGCTCTGTCCTGGTCCCCAGGGCCTGATCTCACCATGCTGCTCTTTCCTCCAGGTGGTGGTAGTGACTGACTACGCAGAGGGAGAGCTCTTCCAGATCCTGGAGGATGATGGGAGTTTGCCTGAGGACCAGGTGTCTATCATGGCAGTGGGCATGCAGCGTTTGCTGCAGGCTGGAGAAAACAGGACTTGTGTGCCTGCAGGCAGAGGGTCTCTGCTGTGAGCCAGGAGATGTCAGGAGGGTGAGGGTGCTTCTGGGGCTTTACCTGGCAGAGCTGCTGAAAAGGATGGAGAAGGGGCCAGGTTGGCATTGTGGGACAGCGGGGTCCTGCAAAGACCTCAGTTTCTCTTTACAAGGGCTGCAGCACCAGACTGCTGCCTTGGCTATTTCACTCCAAGAAACTGCTGGCCCACAGCTGGTGTTGGTCCCTGGCCCAAACAGGACAAAAGTAGAAGTAGTGTGGGAGCCAGGCCGTAAGGGACCTGGCCCCCGTGGTTGTGCCAGTGGGTGGCACCGTGTGACACAGGGTGAGGCTTCTGTGTCTCTGGCAGGTCCAGACCATTGCTGCCCAACTGATCTCTGCTCTCTATTACCTGCACTCGCACCGCATCCTGCACCGTGACATGAAACCCCAGAACATCCTGCTGGGCAAAGATGGTGTTGTCAAGCTCTGTGACTTTGGGTGAGTGCTGGGGGCCAGCTTTAGTGGGACACTTGGCCTTGGAGCAGCCAAGGGGTTTCCTGGATGCTGTAGAGGAGGAGTGGTGGAGTGCTGAAGGGGGCCTGGATTCTGTGCATATCTAGAGGTTAAGCAGAGAGGGGAGATTTTATCCTCCAGAGGGAAGAAGTATTGGTAAACTTATAGGGAACTCCCTGGGAGCTGCAACAGATGTTTAAGCCTGAACTTGTGATGTGTGCTTTGCTCTGAGCAGGTTTGCCCGTGCCATGAGCATCCACACCATGGTGCTGACGTCCATCAAGGGCACCCCGCTGTACATGTCCCCTGAGCTGGTGGAAGAACGGCCATATGACCACACAGCAGACCTGTGGTCTGTGGGCTGCATCCTGTATGAGCTCTTTGTGGGCACTCCTCCCTTCTACACCAACAGCATCTTCCAGCTTGTCAGCCTCATCATCAAGGACCCTGTCAAATGGCCCGCGACCATAAGCCCAGTGTTCAAGGTAAGGGCCGAGGCTCTGTCTGCCGGGGAGATCTGTTAATGCAGTTTTGGCCTTGCCTGCTGCCCTGGTGGGTCACTCTTAGCTTTTATGTTCCCTAACATGGACTTCAGAACACAGAAAAGCAATGAGAGCTGGACCTCCTGGAAGGGGAATCCTTATCACTGTTACCAAATGTCTGCTGTCCATAAGCTGGGAAACTGGGTCCAACAGCAGAGGAGTGATTTATTGGGTTGCAAAGGGAAATGTCTTCCCATCTGCCCTAAGCAGTAGAGCAACTCCTTTCCCAGAGTTAGGCAGGAAAGGCAGGCCTCCTGGGTGCCCTCAGTGGAGGAGAATGATGGGTACACTATGCTCTCTGGTGGGTGCTGAACATGTGTCAGTGACCCTGCTGCTCTGCAGAGCTTCCTTCAGGGATTACTGATGAAGGACCCCCACCAGCGCCTGTCATGGCCAGAGCTGCTTTCTCACCCCTTCATTGCTGGGCGGGTTACTGGTGAGTACTTACTCCTTTTCCAAACTTTTCCTTCTACTACTCTCTGGAGACTGGAGGATACCCTGCTATTTTTACTATCCTGCTCTATGCCTCTCTTCTCTCAGCTTTTTCCAAGCACTGGCTCCTAGCTCCTGCTCCTGGTCTTGCTCTGGGTCCCTTAGGATTCCCCTGGGATCTCAAGAGAGATCACTCTCTCTGTGTCCCAAGGGAAAGCTGCTGCTGAAATTCTCCTCTTGTCTCCCCAGTGATTGATGACACAGAAGAGTATGGGATTTCAAACCCCTTCACCACCAAGCTGTCCCCAGAGCTGCAGGCCTTGAAGGAGCAGCAAGTCCATTTCTTGGCCCCCAGGAGCAGCCACTCCAGGATCCTGAGAAAAGCCCAGCAGAAGATGGTTGAAGAGACACAGAAAAAGGTGGAGAAACGTTTAGGGTTCCCCTGGTTTTGTCTCACAGTCAAGGCAAAGGAGGGGCACTGAAGTGGGGCTTGGGGGAAAACACAAGTACATGGGTCAGGCTGCAGTGTCAGCAACACACAAGGCAGGATGTGAGGTGCTCATGGTGGTGGAGTCTAGGGTACTCATCTGGTTGAGTCACCCTGCCCTGACCAAACTTCTCTGCCATCACCAGGGGCAGCTGAAGGCAGGTGATGCATCTATGAAGGATTCTGTCAATGGACCTCCCATGCACAGACCCAGAGCAGCATCATGGAACACAGCCCATGAGGAGAGGGAGCCATCGACTGCCTCCAATGAGAAGAATCCGTGTCTCCTGCAAGGAAAGAGCAGTGTAACAGAGTGGGAGTTTGAGGAGTCTCCTCCTAACCCAGGGTGAGGGAGGCAGAGTCTGGGGCAGGAGGAAGAGGGAAAGGAAAGGTCTTTCACTGACTGTACTCTCTCCTTGGCCAGGCAACACAGCATCTCTCGAGACTATGAGCGGGAGTTCCCTGGAGCAGGTTCCCCTCCACAGCCTGGTGCTGGCAGGGCAGAGCCCTGGGGCAGGCAGAGCATTGAGGCCATGGACCTGGAGAGTGAGGTAAGATGGTGTCTTGAGTGAGGACAGCAGGCCCCAGTTGCCAGGGGCTGCTACAGAGACCCTGGGACTGGCAGGGTCTATGGCACCAGTCCTCTCTCCTCCATGGCCAGGAGCTGGAGAGTGATGAGGAGTGGCAGCACCTGATTGAGGACACTGAGCCCTCAGCCATGCAGCTGAACATGCCTCTGGGCCTCCTGAGGGACCCAGCCTTCCAGCACCGTGTCCAGGGCCGCCTGGCAGACTCTGCTCAGCAGGTAACTGATGGCTGGCCCAGGCAACTAAGACTGGAGACTTGGATGCTGCCTTCTTCGTCAGGATTAGGTTGGAAACATATCGAGAATCTTCAGCCAGCAAAAAGATCCTCTGCTTCCCCAGGAGTTGGAGCTGTCTTGTGCACTTGGCTTGCTATCTGCTCCTCTACTGTCCCCTGCCTGAAATGGGTTGAAGGGCTGCTCCACAGCTGGTGGAGACACCAGAACTGCTGCTCATTGTAAGTTCTTGTGGCTTCTCTGTGTCCAGGTGCTGGAAGGGATGCTGGAAGGAGCCTCCCATCTTCGTTCTGTGCTTCGTGTTTTGGGCAATCTCCTGTCTACCCGGTGTGATGCTGAGCTGCTGAACCACTTCTGCCAAGAGCTGAATGTACCTCTGTCCCTGCTGTGTCTGGCCAAACACATCCTGGAAAGTGGTGTCACCAAGCAGGTGGGTGTAGAACCCCAGAGAAATATGGGTGCCTTCCAGCCCTGCAAAGTGCTGGTGCTGAGGAGGCCCTGGTGTCCTGCTGGATCTGGCTCACAGGCTCCTCTTCTAGGCACCCTTGAGAAGGGAGAGGTTGTGGTAGGGAAGGATCCTGTCGTAGTAGTGTGGGGATGGCCAGCAGACAATCTCCATTTGTGGTTTCTTTCTGGATTCTGCAGCAGCCCTGGTGTATTGCTGTGCTGACAGACCTCCTCATGGTGACCAAAGTTTATTTCAGCAGTGAATGTAGCCTGGAGGAGAGTGGGCAGAAGGACAGGTAGGGACAACCTTCTGTTCCCTGAGGTCTGGTGTGGCCACTCTGGGGACCTGGCAGTAAGTGGAAGGGTGGTGTTCATACTCTGCAGCTGGAGTTGTCTCTGTGGGGGAGCATCATGGTCTAAGTGCTTCATGCCATATTGCTGTGCTCACAGAGGAGCACCTTCCTTGAATGTGACTAATTAAAGAAAAGGCTGTGTTGACAAGTCCACTTGTGCTGTCTGCTGACAGCAGCTCACAGTGTGAGTGTGTGCTGCCTGCTCTGTTAGCCAGGGCCATGTGGGCCTGTCCTCACAGCACAGGGCCATGTTTGTCTGCACTCATCTGCCCCTGCTGCCCTCCTCAGCCTACAGGACATTCAGGAGAGTGCTGACTGCTTCCTGACCCTGCTGCCAGAGCTGCTGGCTGCACCAGCTGACAGTGAGATGAGACTCTGCCAGCAAAGCCTCCTGGTAAGAGTGCCCCCATCTTCCTCCGCCACACCCTCTGCCCCCTGGGACAGAAGCTGTGGGGTTGTCTGTGTATGTTGGGGGAACACAGCCTGAGGACCCTGCTCCCAACTATGGGGTCTGATGTGTTCTTGTCAGGGCAGGCTGTCTCACCCACTGGGGTTTTTGTGGGGAATTGCATACAGAAAGGTCTCTGATGGGGCACCTTCGCTGGCCTTACCATCTGGTGTGGCTTTACTAGCTGAGCCAAAGGCAGATGCAGCCCCTTGTACACACCCTGTTACTTCACCAGACATGCCCCTATCTCTGCTGCCAAAGGTTCTGCTGCTGGGATTGTGCTGGGTGGGCACAGCAGGTTCTCAGCATTGGAGTATGATTCACGTGTGGCTTGGGCAGGAGATGTGCATAGACTTGTATTTGGTATCTTTTAGCCTTTGTTTTCAAGCTGCATGTTTTAACACCAGAGTCAGCAAGAGCAAAAATAGCTGTTGGGCATGCTCTGCCAGGCTGTGAGAGAGGTGAGGAGGGACACTTGCATCCTTGTGTACCCCTCACTTTGGCAGCATGTAGCCAGCCTGGCTGGAGGGACATTTGGAGGTCCCTGAAGTTCAAGCACGAGTCCTTCTCCCATCTCTGCTGTCCTCCCACAGCTTCCTCCTGTGCTGTCCTTCTCTTCCCTCTCAAACTCAGTCTTCAGTGATGGCAACTCTTGTGTCTTCCCCAGTGCTTCAACCAGCTCTGTGAGAGCCTGGACAAGACAGACCCCTCTATCTCTGCACCCTTCTACACCAGGCTGCAAGAGGATCATCAGCCCCTGCTGAACAGACTCCTTCAGGGATCCATCTCAGAGCAGACTGCTCTTCGAGGTAACAGTGGTAGCAGCTCACCACCTTTTCCTGGGGTTTCTTCTCCTTCCTGCCCTTGGGCTCCATCAGAGCACTGACAGCCATTGTAGTGCTGTTGGCCAGAAGAAGTAGCTGAAACTTACCTGTCCAGACCCCTGCTAACTTGGGCTCTCCTCCCTCAATCCCAGATCTAACCCTCCTCATGTCACAAGCCTGACTTTCTCTCTCTTGCCATCCAACCCCATCCTGCTGCCCCTCAGCACTTTTAGCACGACTCCCAAGCTCTGTCCCTCTGCAGGTGCAGCAGTGGAGGGCAAGTCAGGCCATGAGCAGAGCCAATGTGTGGCAGATCTCTTCCTGGCTGCATTGGCTGCTGCATGCAGCATCCCCCTGGAGAGAAACAGCTGTCGGGAAGCCAAGCAGCAGGTCAGACAAGCTCTCTGTAAAGGGTGAAGAGGTGTGGTCTCCACAGAGGCAGCAGCCCTTTCCAGGAGGATTTCTTTCTCAACAGTAGAGTGGAGGGCTGGGATCCTCTGGCTTTATTGGCTGCAGGGCTCATATTTGTGGGCTGCATGTCCCCAGCCAACAGCTGACTTTAGGAATGTAAGGATTCTTTAATTAATTAAGAGATTCAAACTTAGGATCTGAACTGTGAGATGGGCTAAGTAAAGAACTAGATAATGCATGAAAAACAAGAAGAATTCTTTTATTAGAGTGATATGAACTGCAGGAAATCTGAAATTGAAGGGGCAGTAAGAGGGAAAACAATCACAGGTTTACATTTGATTTTTGAGTCAACAAGGAGGGAAGCAGAGGAGGAATCCTACCTTGCTCATCTCAGCTCTGAGACTGTGCATCAAAGGCATGCTAGGTCATGGCAGACAGGCATCCCTTAGTAGATGGAGGCATGATGTAGGAAGCAGATGTTTTCTTTCATCAAATTGTTGGCAGCATTAAACTCCTATAGTCTGTGCACTGCTTCAGGTGCTCAGAGTGCAAAACAGGCTGATTTCTGCAGGTTGCTCATGCAGTAGCTGAAAAGCTTTTGGAAGGAGAGAGCCAGCAGCTTGCAAGACTGCTGGGGAGACTGGAGCACCCAGGCTGCTCCTTGAACGTCCTGAAGGTAATGGCCCTATCCTTTTATCTGGCTCTGCCCAGAGGTGTCTGGGCCTTTGCTCTGGAATTAGGAGCATGGGGAAGATGGAACGGTGGGCTTAGCCCTCAATGACTCCCATCTGCCTGGTGTCAGTTGTTGAATAAAGGAGCCCATGGTAGCCATGGAGGGGAACCTGTCTACAGGAGCTGGTAGACATCTCTCTCCTCTGCCTTGCAGATCTTCTATGCTGGCTGCCATGCCTGCCCAAACCTTTGCCAGCACCTGGGAAGGAGCCAGCCACTGTGGGGTTCCCTCATACAGCTCTTGAAGGGTGAGGTAGGACTGACCACAGCCCTGCTGGTGGGGTAGGAGTGTGGGCAAGCAGGATGCATTCCTCTGAGTACTGGTCAGATGAATCTGTGTCAGGGAAGAAATTTAGGGGAGTTTAATATGAAGAATGCAGTTCTCCTCCAGGGCCCAGAAACACCTCCTTCTCCCCTGCTATGACTCCTGTTCCTTTGGTAGGTCCCTGTGGTGGAGGTGACACAGGAGGCAGCCTGTGAAGCCTCTCTGTACCTGCTGGCCCTGCTCACCCTGCACCTTCAGGCTTCCCCTCCCAGGTAAGCACACACTTTCACTCATGGGTGGGAGAGGAACATGCCCTGCCCTGAAGAGCCCTCTGTCCTGCACATTGCCCAGAGCTGGGAACCTGGTCCCACTGATCCCTCCAATCCAGACACACCAGCAGAATGCTGGGTAGTGTGGGTGAGTGCTGGGGATGTGGTGAGGATGACCCGGTGCAGACAAGGAGGTGCTGTGAACCAGGGCTCCTCTTGAAACACATCTGCTTCCCAGCCTTGTGGGTATTTGGATGCTGCTGTTCTGCCTGGTGTGAGGCTGTGGGAACATAGTGCTTCTCTCCTGGTCCCTGCATTTCAGGCATGAGGAGGTGGTTACCCTGGCTGTGGATCTCATCACCCAGTCTCCTGTTGTGTCCCTTGTGGTAAGCCACCCCCACCCACCAGGGCCACTGCTGAGAGCCTTGCAGAGCCCTGCATCCCATTTGGACCTTACTGTTCCTCATTCAGGGTGGGATGAGGCCAAGGGAAGGTCAATAGTGACCGAGCAGATGGAAAAGTCCCAAAGGTGCTGAACTCTCCTTGTCCCACAGGGTGCTGCAGCATTTCTCCTGGCACAGCTCAGTCAGCATGGGGTGGCTTTGGAGCTCAAGAGAGAAAAGATCCTACCAGTGGTAACAAATGCGCTGACAGTACCTGCTGAGGTATGGGATGGGGACAGGGAAGCGGGGGATCCATGCATCCCCCACTGTGGAGGTGTGCAAAGATGGGCTCAGAAGGGTACAAGTGTGATGCTGCTGCCCTCAAGCCCAGCACCCAGCTCCAGACTGTTTTCCCACTCTCTTACAGCTGCAGCTCCCCCTGCCAATGGGTGCTGGTCTCTATGATGGGTTCTTTTTCCTTCTGCTGAAACTCTTTGAACAGGTACTAGTCTGGCCATCTCCTTTGCCTGGTCCCTGCCAAAAGGTGTGGTGGCAGAAAGGCCTGAAGGCAGATTGGTAACGAGGCTGAGGGAAACCAGGGAACTGTGCAGTTCTGGCTGAGCTACGCAACCCCATGAAAGTCACTTGATGTCCCTGCAGGACTGATGGGAGAGTGGTGGGGAGGGAGGGGTGATCCGTGGGCACACTGGAGTGAAGGAGGGCAGAGATGCCCTGGGGCTGACACTATTGAAAGGTGCAGCAGGACCCTGGCCCATGTCTGTCTAGCCCTGACCTTCCCAGGACCATGGGACTGGCAGAGCCATGTATCAGAACCCTGGGGAGCCATGGAGGACCATGAAGGCCTCTGACATCTGCCTCTCTGCCTCTAGGAGGATGTGGTTTTGGAGCAAGGCTTTGCTTCCTCAGAGCTGTGGAGCGTGGTCTGGCATTGTGTTGCTGTGGTACTTCATGTGGGCACCAACAGGGCAGCACAGGAGGGAGACCCACCTCCAGGTGCTGGTCACACCATGGCAGAGCCAGACTGGAACCTCCTCTCCCCTCGAGGTAGGAGCTGCAGGACAGCAGGGCATCTGCTTCACATCCTGCCCTCAGACTTGCCCATGTTTGGCCCTGTCCACATTGTTCCCTGAGGCCAGAGGACTCAGGTGGTTTTTCTTGAGGATTGTAGTGTCTTCTGGGGAGAGAGGGCTGGGCTGACCCATGCTGTGCCCAGCTGGCAGCAGCTCAGCTGACCTGGGTGTGAGGGAACAAAAGAGGGTGTCTATGCTACCAGTGAATGTCCACTCTGGCGGGTGTGACCACCTGGGCAGAGATTTTCTGGTTTTGGGCAGGGAATCACAGAATCCATCCTGGAGCAGCCTTGAGGTAGCACTGACAGAAGTGAAGGGACTTTACAGGTTTCTCTAGCTTTGCCCTTTTGCCTGCTGTTTCCCCTGCAGGAACCCTGTTATTCCTCAGCCTGGCCCTCAGCGTCTTCACTCATGAGTCCCACCAGTGTCTGCTTCAGCTCACCCAGTCCCATGGTGTCCTCATGGTGACACTGAAGAGACTGCTGTCTCCTGGCTTCTTGGCATGCCTGGCACAGATGTGAGTTGTGGCAAGGGCTGAAGTGGGCAGAGCTCAGCTGCTGAACGGGGCATGGACATGAGCACACTGAGGGCTGAGAAGTTCTTGACCTGGCACTTGCAGAGCTTCTCCTTAGTGCCCTTTGCCCCTTTGCCCTGAGGTTTTTCTGATCACCTCTGTATTAAACCCTCTCTCTTTCACAAATTCAGGCAAGCAGGAAAGGATGGGGACCCTGAGGTTGTCCCAGATGTGGTCATCCAGGTCTGCCAGCTCCTCTCTTTCCCCTTTGCCCTGGATGTGGATAAAGACACCTTAGCACTGATCATGGAGGCTGTGAGAGATACCCAGATCCCTGCCCAGCTGCTGCAGGTACTCTCTTGGCCCTGTGTTCTTCCTTCCCCCCATACTGTGGTGACGCCTCCCTACATTGCAGTCCTCAATGGCAGGCACCACTTCATGTCACGTTGGCAGTTCCTGCCCACACAAGGATGTCATTTGGGTGGTATGCAGCCCTTGGAGAAGGGTTGACTGGCTGCTAAGCTTGTGCTGACCTGCTGGCTGCCTTCAGCTGCTGCTTGGCTCAGCTCACACGTGAGCGCAGTGCACTCAGCAGTGCTGTCTGTCCTTTTGCCTTAGGTCTGCGCCTGCCATCTGCCCTTCTTGTTCACCGAGCTCCCAATGGGCCTCTTGTGCCAGCTTGTGGTGTCTGATACACAGGTCATAGACCAAGTGGTGAGGGAAGCTGCTTCCTCAGAGCACATCGTTGCCTTCTTGAAGTCTGTCTTGTTCTCAGACAATGTCATGCTCACAAGTGACCTCCTGTCTCTCTTGACCCACGTGGCCCGGGCCTCTTCAGAGCACCTGCCCTTTCTCCAGAGGATCCTAAGGGACTCAGATGTGGCTGACCAGCCACTGGCTTACCTGCTCAGCCACAAGCAACACCTGATACGGGGCAGAACCTGCAACTTGCTGGGCAACCTGCTCCGCCACAACTTTTCCCCAGCGCTGCAGAGCCAGCCCGGTTGGCTGGAGAGGCTGCTGGAATGCCTGTCGGACCCGGAGAGCTGCGTGCGTAGGGCAGCCACCTTTGCAGTGGGCAACGCTGCCTGCCACGCATCTTGCTCCGGGGGGACCCTGGGCAGGGCCGTGCCCACGCTGACCCGGCTGCTGAGCGACACGCACGCCAAAACGTGCTGCAACGCGGCCCTGGCCCTGAGCAACCTGGGCCAGCGCGGGGCGGAGCTGCGGGATCTGCTGATCCAGAACAGGGCCCCCGACCTCCTGCTGCAGGTCACCTGCCAGGACCCTCGGAGGGCCGTGCGGGAGGGAGCCCTCGAGGCACTGCGAGCCCTCAGCCAGCACCCTGAGATCCAGCAGGTGCTGCACGGGGACCTCGGCTCTTTTGGGGGACCTGATGGAGTTGTGGGCACAAGGGTCAAGCTGGTGGGTGACTCCTGTCCCTCTTTTGGCTGTGCAGGTCCTGCTGTCCCTCAAAGCCACCGAGAGGCTGGCCGCGCTGGCCGGTTTCCATCCCCGGTCGCCTTCTGCCCGGCACTGCGAGCTGCTCCTCCGCCGCCTCGCAGCTCTGCCCGGCCGCGCGGAGCCCGGCCAGCTGTCGCCGCGTACCGGCGCTGAGCGGTGACGCCCGGGCATCTCGGGACGCCACCGACCCTTCCTTCGCCCTCCTCAGACTCCAGCCCCTCCTTCCTTGGAACTCGCATTGTTCTCTTGAGGGGGATTCTACGCGGCCGTCTTTACCCGGGGTGCGCCCCGTGCGAAGCCGGCCCTGAAAAAAGTGCCCGTTCCTTCTGTAACCGCGTGTTTCCCTGCGGCTCCCGGAGCCGTGCCCGCGCCGCCAGGCTCCGCCGCGCCGCCAGGGGGCAGCACACCCCGCCACGCGGTGGCTGCCGGGAGCTGTAGTCACGTGGGCCCGCCGGCTCCCCATGGTAACGGCGGCGGCGGCGGCGGGCCTGGGCGGGCGGTGAGTATGGCGGTGTTGCCGCTCTCTGGAGCGGGCCTTTGCTGCCCGTGTGTCTCCCCGGGTTGCACGCTCAGAGTTCCCCCACTGGGGCGTAGGGCCCGTGGTCCCCCCTGCTGCCTCCCCGGCCCCTCCGCCCCATAACCATGCCCGTGCCCCGAAGAGGTACCTCGTTCCACCCCGGGCCTCCTCGCGTTGCTCGCCATGGTCTTGCCCTCTGACCCCGTGCGGCCGGGGCGGCGGTTCGGGAGCGTTCTGTGGCGAGACATGCTGGGGTTGGCGGCCTGGGCGGCGCTCCGGCGCCAGGATAGAGCATCCTGGTGGCACCTTTGGCTTCACAGGCTTTCACTTGGAGAAACGAGACACAGCACGTTCCCTGGGCGAGCGGCAGGGAGGAAGGGCAGGCTCCCCAGCTATCCACGGCCCCAGGGAGCTTCTCCAACGGTACTTGGAGTATTAGGATGGAGCTGGGATTGACGAGGCCCAGGTGGGATGCTGGGACGTCTTAGCTGTCCATCCTTTCATTGGGGTCTTGGCTTGGCTGCTCTTGCGTTGTAAAAAGGAGTCGTTGAGTCTGAAAGATGAAAGGCAGAGCTGAGTTGAGACAAGCCTGGAGTATTTCTTCAATGTCTCCAGGGTTTGGGCAGGGAGTGAGGAGCAAAGATGTGGGGAAGCCCTGTGGCACTGTGCCAGCCTCCTGTCTTCCTGTGCAGCTGGGCTGTGGATTTCTCATGGGAGGTCGAGTTCAGCCCCACAGCTCCACATCAAAACTCTGCCTACATGACTCCCTGAGGCTTGTCTTTCTTATTGTGGTGTTCTCCTTACTGAATGGGCAGATGACATCTAGTGACTCCTGGATACTGTGGGGGAATTTACAGTGGATTGTTTGCCTTATTATAGTTTTATAGAAGAATATTTCTACAATTCTTACTGTTTGTACCCAGCAGATAGTAGCATGTATCTGTCCTTTTGTTGCTCTCTGGCTACAGTTGTTTTGTGTTAGGTAAAGTTCATTGATGACAATTGCCCCTTCCCACACCTCAGTCTTGGGGTCCTTCTCAGCACAGCAGGGATCACATTTCAAGGAGGAGCTGAGGGAACAAATGTCACCATCCCCACATAACAGCGCCTGCGTGGAGATGTCAGATCACTGTCACAGGCTGGGGGCTTTGGCTGCTGTACCAGCCTGGATGGATGCCACTCCTTGACATTTCCCAGGTTCCTGCCATGCATCAAGTCTGTATTTGGCAGCTTCTCACCTTGAGTCTCTGTTTCTTCTCCACTCCTGAGTCCTGAGAGATTGCTGTATGGAGTGAGGGTTTTGCAGTGCCTTCAGAAGAATTTTTCCCAGCCCTGTCAGGACATGGAAGAGTCCTCAGCACATACTGAAGGACAAATCTGGGAACCTTTTCTTGCAATTGCAGATATGTTTCAGTAAAAAATATCAAGAACAGAAGGTGGACTAAGAAATTATGTGTTTTGAACTAATTGGATAGTTCTTGTCTCCTTGCTATGTGTCGATATTTTATACTTGTTTTACTCACTCCAAATCCTCTACTTTTATTTTTCTACTAAAGGCCAGTCTGCCTAAGACCAGATGGAGTTGTGCTGACTGCCCTCAGATCCTACACTGATGGCCAAACTCTTCCCAGGTCCTGCCATGTAATTCACCTGTGCCTTTTCTCCCATCATGAAGCTCAATTGAAAATGCTGTCCCTTCAGTTTGGATCTTCAGGAATGGGCTGTAGTCCACCTTGGTGAAAGGCTGTTAAACACCACATGGTTTAGCTTGTTGCTTTTAACCCAGACTTGTTTCTCTACTTTTGTTTATGTTGCAGTACAACTGCTTTTGTTGCCCATGTGATGAAAAAACACAAACTGGGTGGGAGCGAGGGCAGGCACTTGCCAGCTTCACTGCTGGGGAAACAGAGCTGCATTATCTGCTGTTACTGTACACCATGTCTGCTTCAGGCCCTGGGGAGTCTGCCAGGGAGAAAAGTTGATATCCTTTGATAGCGATAGGGGCTCCATGCTCTGCCCTTTGCTGTGGCCCCTGCATTGTCTGGTCACAGCCAGGGCAGCTCTGCTGGGGTGAGCACTGAGCCAGCCCTTTATTTTAGCTGTCCCTGGTGCACTCAAGCTACAGAGCTGGATTTTCTTCCACAGTTCCTCACCTCGTCTGGCAACTGCTTCAATGCCCTTAGAGTGGTGGGAAGGTCCCTTGTGGAGTCAAACACGAGCCTTCAGTACCCAGCCCACCCTGTGTGTGCATGGAGGCAGGCATTTGCTGCAGCTCAGGGTGAGGTGGTGGTTGGGGTCCAGCTCTCACATGGCTTGGCCCAGCATCCTGCTGTCCCTGACGTCTGCCTCCACCTTGGGAACAGGAGCACACACCTGAGCTACTCTATTTCTCTTGCAGGGCAGTGCTCTGCTTAGATAAAGGGTCATTTTGGGTAGCCAGACACTCCACATACTTCCTCTATTCAGTGTAGAGTGGAGTTCAGCACCACAGCTGATGAATGGAAATGACCAGCCCTGGCACAAATGTAATCCTGTGATGTAGGTGGAATTTGCTGATGCATACTCACAGAGGTTGATTTCTCACTGGGTTTCGTTGTTTTGTTGTTGGTGGTTTTTTTTTTTTTTTGGTGTGTTTTTTGTTTTGTTTTGTTTTGTTTTTGCTTGTTTGGTTGTTTTTTGTTGTTGACTTTTTGTTTGTTTGTTTGTTGTTTTGAGGGTTCTTTTTTGACCTGAGTGGCCGAGCAAAAAATTGATGTCTTGATTAGGACAGAAGTTGGTTGTCATCCTCTGGATTTGCACACAAAATGTGGTCCTGCAACGATGATACTGAAGCTGAGAGGGAACAGTGATGCTTAACTGTGTGGCAAAGCAGCATACCAGGCTGTTACACCCAACAGCATTTCTGCAGTGGCCGAGCTGCCTCTGAGCTGTGTTGTCCTTGTAGGCAAATTGTGGCTAGCAATACCCTCTGCTCCTCAGCTTGAACTTGCTGGTGGCCTCAGGTGCTTTGGCTTGGTGTGTGACTGCCCTTGAGGCCACTTGCTTCTGGGAGCTGATGTAGGGGAGGGAGGGCTGTTTCCATGCTGTTGACACACAGGTTTGTACCCAGCTACCAGCTGTTGGAGCAGTTTTAGGCACTCGGTTGGTTTCAGATCAATGTTGCTGATCTTGTTCAAAGTTCTAAATTTTTTGAAGGCATACAAACCCCTATTTTGAAATGTATATTGGTTTTAAAACCTGTTTGTTTTGCGTTGTTGTTAAGTTGCTTGTTCAGGCCTTAATCAAAAGTCCCAGAGCTGCGAGTGAGGAACTTGGTGTGAGCTCAGGTCTCATTTAGATGTTACCCTTTAATCATAAAAAACAGAACAGAATATGCACCCTGCAAGGACATAGAAAACAATAGCAATTGCAGTTGTCTAATCTCTGCTCCTTGTGACTTTAGGCTGTGTGTGGCTGACAACACATTATCAGGTCAGCTTGCAGTGCATACATTTACAAGCTCTTGTTATTTTAAGTGTGTCACCGAGCTGCACTTAAAATAACCTCCACAGCCAAACTCCTCTAACAGTGGGATGATGTGCACACCCAGGCTCTTAAGGTCTTGTCCTTTCCTGTTTGGAACAAGACTGTGAGGAGCTGCCACACTCTCATTAGAGGAGCACATGTTGCAGTGGGGCTCAGGCTGGAAGAAAGGATTTTGACTGATGCATACTGGGGCACACAGAGGCTGGGGCATGTGTTGACCCTGTGCTCTTGTGATGTGACATTTCTACAGGCTGTGTCAGTGCTCCAGCTGACATCCTTGCACTTGCGAGCAAGCTGTGTGGCAATAAAAGGTGCTGGCAAAGTAATTGTAAGCAAGTGCAGCTGTACAGTCACTCCAACAATGACAGCTTTGGCCTCTGTATTGTGTGTCAATAAGTCCAAGCCAAAATCCATTAATTACTTGGTTGGGTTTGAATTCCAGCCTGTCCAGTTCACCCAGGGCCTTTCCTGGCTCATGTTTCTACAATAAAATTTCAGGAGTGTAGTTTTATTGCCATTGTGAGATGCAGAACAGACTCCAGCTCCTTTGTTGTAGAGTTGCGTTGGCAGAACTAGGGATTGCATCAAGCTGTGACCTTTGTCCATCCCAAAACTCCAGCTGAATTAAACATAAAGGGAAAACTTCCCTGCTGGTTACCTGGGGCAGGTGATGTTGTTCCTACCCAGAGCTACAGAGATGTGGCAGCTGCTGTCCTGTTGTGACCACAGCCTGGCATGTGAAGGTGCCTCTCTCCATCTTCATCAGGTCTCCTGGATGCTCAGCAGCTGCTTTGTCAAGCTGTCCTTGCAGTAAGGATGGGAGACAGTTTTCAGGTGGACATTAGAGTTGGCTGTGCTGGCATGCAGGAGGTGTGAGTGGAGGGAAGGACAGGCAGCATGGTCTGGTGCTATCAGTCTGGATGCATCCTGACCTGTCCCCTGTGGGGGCATCTTCCTTTCACCCTTCCTGCCCCTCATGCCCCTATCTCTGAGCTCCTGTGTCTCCACAGGGAAGTAGTGGTGGTGACTAGCAGTTGGCCAACGTAGGCCTTACCTAAAAGCTGTACTAAAGGCCCTGTGGCTTTCTTATGCACCTGCTGCTTCCTGCACACCCCTCCCCTGTGCTGGTCCAGACACTTCTGCAACTCCATGACAAAACTGCTCGGGAGAGGGGCAATCTCAGCACATTTTTGTCTGCTGCTGTGGGGCTGAACTCCAGGCAGTGTTAGCTAAGGCTGTGCCATGGCCAGACCTCCTGGTGGCCACAGCTGTCAGCAGTACCCCCGTGTCTGTGTCAGTCACATCTGTGCTACCGTTGTCACTTACTCCAGATCAGGGTCATACAGGGCTTCTGCTGGCATTTTCACACCTGTGTATAAGCCGTCTGTAAGATTCACGGCCCTTGTTACAGCTTCATTAGGCCACATCACTTTTATTTTTACAGCAGGATGATCCACTGATAGCTGTAAAGCCGGGTGGGGATGAGGTACAGATGGCTTTCACTTCAGGCTGGTTTTACAAGGTCATTCACAGCCGGCTGAGAGTGCAGGCCATGGCCAAACTGGCAGTGGACGTGGTGTTGCCACAGTGCTAGACCCTCTAGGCAGGAACACTTTCATTCTCCTTGGAGTTTAATTTGCTCTTTAATACCTATGCTCACTGATGTGCTGGGGTCAGTTTGTGGTCCCAGTGCACTTGTGAGCTGGGTGCATCTGTGGGGGGGCAGCGTGTGAAGCCAAGCTCCGCCCCCTTGTTTACTGGTGGAAATTTGAGCTGCGCAGGTGGCAGCATCTGAGCCACAGCTTCTTCACTCTGTGCTAATCGCTGTGAATGTCACAACACAGCCAGGTTTGCTGCTGGGGGCAGATTGGGTAGCAGTGGAATAGTGTTGTGCATCTCAGTTGTGCGATTCTTTTTCCTGGGGATTGGAGCCCCTCTGGGCTGTGCCTCCCACTGAGATGCAGGCACCCTGTCCTCATCAGGAGTTCTCAGCTTGACTGTACAAGTGCTAACAAGCAATGCTGCCTTATGGGTGTGGAATGGACTTGGCACCTTCCGTATTTCTGTAGAGAGCTTAGTAGGATAGCAGCTCTCCTTGAGATCCTATGGGATCCTGCATGGGATGTTCCGTCTCCTACACCCTCTGGCTGAGATGCTGCTGACCTGGTGTGTGCTGGAGCTGATTCACAGGTTGAGGTCTGGCAGGTGTGGGTCTGTCTTACCCAGCCCTTTGGGGGTGCAAGCTGCTGTGATGGTGCTGCAGAGCAACCTCAGGGTATTCAAGCTGCACTTTAACTGCTGCATCTGAGGCTTGTCTTTCAGGTGAGAAAGGAGTGTGTATGTGTATGGCAAGAAAAGGAAGAGTGTGATGGTTGATGCACTGCTTATCTTTCTTCTTATACTTTTTTTTTTAAACATGCAAGCTTGTGAGAGCTGGAAGGTAGAAGAACCAGCCAGCCTGCTTGGAATACAAATTCCTATCACAGCTGTATCCAGGGGCCCTCCAGGGATGTGTTAAAGGAATAACTGGCTAGTGGTTTGTTTTCTCTTTTCCCTTCTCCTCAGGCAAGAGGATGTTGCAGGTATGGTGCCATAGTTTATTCTAGGAAGATTCAGGACACTTACATCTGCTGCTCTGTGGTCTGCCAGTTTGCTCCTTGCAGGAGACTTTTCTGTAGGACTGCAGTGGGGAGAAATGTTATGTGCACAGTACTGCTAGTCTCTGCTGGAAACAGAGGTGTTGATGTTAGAACAGCCCTGCATTTGCTTCTTGCTGCCTTCTCAGTCTTGAGCTTTATAGGAAGCATTTAGCCCTCACTGAGTGAGCTTTTTACAATAGTGAGAAGCATGTTCCTTTTAAAAGCAAGGGCTGAGGTTTTCACCTAGTTGTGTAACATTGTGAGCTGAAGCTTTAAGGAGCAGGGAGAAAAAATAAAGCAGACATTTTGGGGCTTGTGGCAGTCAGAAGGGTGATGTTGGAGACACAGACCTGTAGGAGTGAGCTCCAGCTGCCATGTGGGTCCCAGGCAGGCAGCCTCTTGTTGCAGACAGGGTGGCTGCGCTGGGGCTGCTACTCCATGGCCCTGGCTGGTAGTCAGGCACCCCTGTGTGTTTGCAGGGTACAAGCTTTCCTGCAGATGGCTCTCTTTACATTGTTCTTTGCATCCTCTGATTTCATGTGAGATGCCAGCCGTTCTTTGACTTGGTCTCAGGAGACTCTGGTGAGCTCAGTAAATGAGAGATGTGGTTTTCATCCTGCAGGAAAAGCAGCTCACGCTGCTTTCCTCACATGGCATTGGGCTGGGTGCTGTGCCCTGACAGGGCAACAGTGTCTTTTATACTGTCCTTTTGTTTCAGGCCAGCAAAGATGCTGCTGTAGGTGACTGATGCCCCTTGTGCCTCACATGCTATGGCTCTACATGGCGTCTGCAGGACCAGACCATGCTAATGTGAGCCCCAAGCAGCAGAAGAGCGTTGGGCTGGAGTCAGGCACCCTTCCGGCAGAAAGAGCTCAGGCGTGCTGGGCCTGGCGCCTCGCTCAGCAGCAGGCGAAACCCGTCTGGAATTTAGAGAAGAGATATGTGAGTGCTTTCCAGGATCGCATCCTGCTGCCCTCAGGGATCCCTCTGCAGCAATCCTGCTTCTTGTGCTCACCGTCACTGCACCATGCACAGCCCACTGAAGACAGCCTCCAAAGCCCTCCAGACACTGGCTCTGTCACGAGAAGGGTGATGTCTTCCGTGCTGATGGAGCCCTGCCTGCTGGCAGAGGAGCGCTCTGGAACTGGGGTGAAAGGCTCTGCCCTCAGCTCAGGTCAGCAGGCTGCCAGCTCCTGTAGATCAGTGCTCAATAACAACTCCTTTCTATGGCCAAGCAGTGCTAAAGTGCCTTTTCTGCAGTCACTGAAGATGAAAAAGGTGGAAAACACCTGGAGTTTTCCTGCTGCTTCATGGTCCCACTCCAGGGCCCCTAGAGACAGCTTCCCTAGCAGCCTCATCAACAGAGCAGTGACGAACAGCAACATTCTGTCAGAGCAAAACACAGTCACCTCCCTTACCCCTGTGCCAAGCAGTGCGATCCTCAGGAAGGACCAGTGCTGGTTGAGGAACGGTAAGGGGAGACTTCACAGCTCAAAAGAGAAGGATCACGAGAGGAGCCTCTTCAAGGCTTTGCAGCAGCTACCTAGTCAGGCTGCCACACACAGAGGCTTTGGGTGCCAAGTTGAAAGTTCTGGCCTTGTGAATGTGGGCAGCCTGTCCAATCGGAGCAGCAGGAGGAGGCAGCATGCTGGAGTGCAGATCACCCGGAAAGAAACCATTGCTCCACTGAGCGTGGAGCTGGGCAGCCATCGCCTTAAGAGTTACTCGAGCCTTACAGGCACCTGTGATGCCATTGGCCACACTCAGCAGATCGGTGTCCCTCCCTCAGCCTCGTGTCCCGGCACCGACTGCAGCACCAGCTGCCGTCCCACGGGCACACCGAGCCCTCTGTGTGCTGGGGACCGCCTGGTGAGAACAGAGCCTCCCCACTTCGTTGCCATCTCTGAGGTGGTGGCACAGGTGTCCACCATCCAGCTGGAGAAAGAGGAGAAACAGGCCCAGGCTGTGGTCCCAGGAGAGCTTAAGTAAGTAGAGGCAGGAGGAGGAGGGAGGCTGTGGCAGGATGTGCCAGGCTGGCTGCTGTGTCTGTGTGTGTTGGGAGAGGACACACTGTGGGCAGTACAAGGTGGTCATGAGGATAACCATGGGCTGTGTCCTGGAGCAAAACCCAGCTGCAGCATCCTAGTGGGTGGGGCACCTTCTTGCAACCCCCAGCTCCACGCAGGCACTTGGGATGGCTCCAAGCTGTTCCACCTCCTTCAACCACAGCAAGGAGTTACTGTGTGGCATTTCTACTTTGTTTTCCTCAGCTGGGGACCTTGCCTGCAGTGGTAGGCTTTGCACATACCTTGGATGAAGCCTGCTGTTGAGCCACGCCTTCCTAGACAGAGACATGGCTTCATAAAAGAACACAGAGCTGGTACAGGATAGAGAGGGTGTGAGGACATGGAGCTCCTGCTCTCCTGCTGAGAGAGGGTGTGCTTGTTCCTCTTCTTTCTAGCTGCTCTGGAACATATTCCTTCTCAGCGTGGTCTGGGGCCTCTCCATTGCTAGCTTGGGATGAGTGCTTGTACACCAGCACGGGAGAGGGCAGTGCCCTCATTCCCCTGCCCACATTATTTCATGCTGCCTCATGGGCTTTTGGGTTTTTGGCCCGGGAAAGCATGTGTCATTCCTTTTTATGTGATGTCCTTTATCCCAGTACTACTGCTGAGAAGTCACTGCTGGAGCCGAGCCATCCCCAGGATGAAGCAGAGGAAGAACTTCCTGATGGCCTGGATGAGAGCTGCAGTCAGGAGGAGTATGAGGACAGTGAGTGCTGGTTCCCCAGGGAGGGCTGTGCTCCGAGCCTCAATGTGGGGAGAGCAGGAGCTATGTGGGAGCTGGGGGTGAGCACAGCTGCTGTCCTGTCTTACTGTCATGCTGTCATTTCAGGATGTACTGAACCCAAAAGTGATGTAACAGCAAGGAGGAACTGCATGGGTTCCTTCCAGAAGCAAGCTAGGGCTCACCACTATCCTTCTCCAGAGCTTACCAATCTCCTCTCTGTGCAGGGCTGTCAGCTCTGCTCCTTTCCCTGTTTTTACGACCCCAATTGGTGGGCAAAAGCCAGGATCCAGAGATTTGGGGCAGCTGGAAGGTTCTGTCTCCTGGTGCATTTGTTTCTTCTCTTCCCTCCCTCCCTGTGTGCATTCACTACTCACGGAGATGAAACTTGAGTTTGTTCCCTCCTGCAGGTGACTCGGATGCTTCCTCTGATGCTGATGTGTCATCCAGTGGCTCTGTGACTTCTGGATCAAGGTTAGTAGCTGTAAACTGTGCACTGAACTTAGTGTATTTTTCTAGACTTGTCCCAGGACCCAAGGGAATGGCCTGAAGTTCTGTCAGGGGATGTTTAGGTTGGGTATTAGAAAAAGGTTTTTCATCCAAAGCCTCAGGCTTTGCTGTCTGCCTGACAACTTGCTGCTTCCCATCACATCATCACTAATCTGGGAGAAAAGCAATGCTTTCTGTGAGCAAGTGTTGAGCCTTAGGGTGCTGCAGGGCTCTGGGTGTGCACATGTGGTTGTGAAAGTCCTGCAGAGGTGATGTAAACTGGCCCAGCAGCTGTTTCTGGCAGGATGTGTCTGGTTGGCCTCTGGGGCGGATGGAGGAAGTAGTGATTGGGCTAAATGCCTCTAGCAGCAAGGGGGGAGGGATGTTGACCACTTCTTTGTGCAGGCTGTGTGCTGGCCTGGTCTTGAAGCCTCTGCAGCTGTCTCCTTCAGTTTGTTGTGGACAAAGCCAGTTTTGTGCTGGAGAATGTTAACCAATATAATCCTTGCCAATTAATAAACTTTCAATTTATTTTGATTTATTTTAATTTTGATTTATTTATTTTTGATTTATTTATTTTGATTTATTTATTTTTTGATTTATTATTTTGATTTATTTCAATTTATTTATTTATTCAATTTATTCAGCACTGAAATTTGATTTCAGTGCTGAAAAGAAAAAAAAGCACGAAGACTTTGAGAAAACACCCCTTCTTCCCCCATCCTTTTCTCCAATTCTTCTGCAACAAGCTGCACTCAGTCCCTTCAGTGAGGGAAGGGGTGGCCTGAGAGATTGGCAATAGTGTGTTGTAGTTCCTTTTCTTTTGCTCTTTGTTCCTTACTGGATTGCTCTGGTGTGGCTTCTTCCATTGGCTGCAGTGGCATATACTTGAATATACATTCATTGCAAGCCCTACTTTTCACTTCATCACGACCTTAATAGAAACATTACAAATTCTGTCCCTCCTTCCTAGTATTGGGGCTTGCTGTGGTGAGGTGTACATACAGTGGGTAAAACTCTGTCCCTCTTCCCTGTAACACAGTAAAACTACAAGGGTTGCAACAGTTAAATCATATGTATTACAATCTCCACCCCTTGCTTCCTTGGACAAGGTTATAGGGTTTGTCATGTAAAAAACTCCTTGCCCCAGAAAATCACAAACACCACAGTGGTTAGTTGGCATGTGCATTCATTGCAGACTCATTACTGCAGACTGAGTTACTGACCTTAGTGCCCATTGATTGCACCACATTGCAATGATGGTGCAAATTCCTGATACCCAGATTAAGGCTCCTTCTAGATTCCCTCTTCCTTTGTTACTTTTCACTTTTAGCCAGCTGCCTACTCTTTTATCTTTCTTAGGAATTGCATTGGGTGCCTGGCCCAGCCTGCTGAGGCTCAAGATAAAGTGCTCAAACCAGCTCTTGTCTGCAGTTTATTCCCTAATGTGCCTCCAACTATCTACTTCAGTACTCGGGATGAGACAGGTGAGCCAAGGCCTGTTGTTGCACAGGGTGGGAGTGGCCAGCCCATTGTTAGGGAGCAAGGGGTACCAGCACACAACCTGGAGCTGGCTGGCAGTGGCTGCCCTTAACCCTTCCCATGATGAGACCCAGCACTGCTGTGAGATCCAAATGGCTGCAGTAAACTCTGTTGCTCCATTGTCTGGAGCGTGACTCAGGCTGCCACTAAATGTTCCAGTGTCCTGGATCTCCCCCAGCAGAGTTTTTTGCTCCATGATGGTTCTGCAAGGACAGCTGTGCACCCTCATCTACAGGCCTGGTGCCTGTGCAGCAAACCATAAGAATTTTGCAGCTGTAGTAATTCCAGGTATTGTGTTTGTTTTCCTTCAGTCTTTAACTTTTTGCCTTCCTAGTGGAAAAGCTGCCTTGGGAGCAGAGGAAGCTGCTGCGATGGAAAATGTGCAGAGTCACACCTAACATAGTGAAGCAAACTATTGACAGATCCCACTTCAGAGTTAGCAAAAGTAAGTTGGGGGAGGCAACCTTGTGTTCTTCCTTTACCTCCAGCTCAGGAACACAAGAAAGCAGAATGCCTGCAAAGAGCAGAGCAGAAGCAATACAGCCTTGGCACTGCAGAATGCTGGGTTCCATTGCCTGTCTGACCAAGATCTGTGGGTCCCAGCAGGGTCTGATCTCCCTCTTGGCTTATTCCTGGCATAGACCACAAGGACTTGTTCCTGGGCTGTCAGGGACTGAGGCAGATGTGAGGCAGGTTTGCTCTGGCTTGCCACTCTGAGGAGGCTGGCCCTTGTGTAGTTCCGGGCCCAGCACTGCTGCTTGGTGTCCCCATGTACTGAGGAGGAATGCATCTTCTCTGACCATAGCCAGAGTTCTCAGGGTTGGGAAACTTGTCACAGAAGAGATGTGTAGGAGAAGCGCTGAGCATTTGCAGCTACGATTCATACTCTGGAATGCAATCTCCTGGAAGTATATGTGGGACTCCTGCATCTATCAGGAGACCTCTGCACAGACTGTTTTGGGGCTGTAATGAGACATGGAGGGCAGAGGAAGTCCTAAGAAGTTTTGGGATCCTACATGTCCCTCAGGAGCCCAGCATTCTTTAGCCAACTGCTTCATTTGCCAGTAATGCAAATGTAATGCTGTAATGCAGAGAGGTCAGGATTCTGGGGAGTTAAAGGCATTCCTTTGACCCTTTGCCTCTTCAGCCTTGTAACCGGTCATGTTTGCAAGGATATGACCCACTTGGTTAGCTGGATGCTACTCACAGGCCATGCTTTTGCAGCTTTGCAGTAGCGAGTGTGAGTGCTTTATGCTGTAGCTGTGCAGCATCCCTGGCACGCTTCTGCTAGCCCAAGGAGATGGGGTGCTGTGGGTTGAGAGGGTGGCAGGGTACTCACTCATGGACTTTTCTGTTTTTCCTGCAGAAAGCAATGACTGGCTGGGTTGCTGGGGCCACCACATGAAATCCCCTGGCTTCAAAGCCATCAAGGAACACCAAAAGGTAGGGGCTGGTTTTGGCTGACCTCCTTCACGTGCATGGAGAGTATGTTGGAAGCAATTTGGGTGCCTCTCCCCTCAGGGCCAGGTGTTTGCTGTGGAAGCAGTCCCTGCAGTATCCCTTCCAGGACTGGGAGAGGAGTCCAAGAGACAGGCATAGCTGGATGAGCATCACTGCTGTGAGGGTGGCTCTTGTACAGACTGAAGTGTAGTCAAATTGTGTTTATTCGTGAGCTTCTCTAAATTCAGTCATTGCTGCTTAAAGCAGTCCTTCTTCTGGCAGAACTGAGGGGTGGGTACAGTGCTCTCACTGCCAGTGCAGCAAAGGGCATGTACCTTACTCTAATCACAGAACAGTCAGATGTGGCTCATGGCTTGAGAACCTGTGAGGGACCAAAGCTTTGGTATCTATCACAAGTACATGCCTTTTCTGAAGAGCTGAGATGCTCTAAACTATGTGGTTTGTCCCTGCTAAGCTTCAGGAGTAGGTGGAATCACTTTGGGTGCAATCTTGAGAGGGGAGCAAGGACTGTCACCTTGCAATGTATTCAGAAAGGATGCATCTTCTGCCAAGGGAACAGGAAGGGGTGGGCAAGGAGATGGGGAAGCAGAGCGGTTTCATAGCAACCGTGTTCCTTTCCAGCTAAACCACTTCCCTGGTTCATTTCAAATTGGAAGGAAGGACCGTCTGTGGCGCAACCTGTTGAAGATGCAAGCTCGCTGTGGGAAAAAGGAGTTTAATTTCTTCCCTCAATCCTTCATCCTGCCCCAGGACATCAGATTACTCAGGAAAGCATGGGAGGAAGGAGCTAGCCGACAGAAATGGATTGTGAAACCAGTAGGTGTAAAGCAGAACTCAATCCTCTGTTCTTTTGTAGCTGCAGGGGGAAGATATGATCCTTTCTTGTTTGTGTTTTGCAGCCAGCATCAGCAAGAGGCATTGGTATCCAGGTCATCCACAAATGGAGCCAGCTCCCCAAAAGGAGACCACTGCTAGTACAGAGGTGGGTGAATACAAAACCAAGGCTGACACACAGCCTGTGACCTCTTAGTGTCTTGTACTTCTGGCCAATTCTGGGTCCCTGCCACTGTGTGGCAAAGCAGAAGTACCTGATCTGCATCTGGAGACTTCTCTGGAGACTGCCTGGTTGGCTGCTGCTGGAAGTTTGGCTCCGTCACCTGCAGCTGAGCTTACTTGAGTGCTGCTGTCTCTGTGTAGATATTTGAGGTCTCAGACACAACTTGATTTCATGAGCTTTCTGGAGCTTCTTTCTGGCAGGTGGACAGCTTCAGATCTGCTGTGATCTGGCTCCCACTGCTCTGTACTCTGGGGTTTGGCATGTTTGGAGACAAACAAACCTTATCCAGTTCACACAAGCACAGTGGGAAGAGATGTCCCAGGGAAGAGGTGGCAGTTGTCAAAGATTTGTTCTTATCCAAGTTAGAATGGTTCACTAAAAGCCTCAGTGTGTGTAGAAGTTAGTTAAAGGATTTTCTTGAAATAACACAGTTCTCAATCTCCTTCCCCTTCTACAGAAAAGTGGAATAGTTCATCTTGATTTGAGGTTGCTTTCTGGGAAGATTCTTGTGAGGGCGGGAAAACTGCAGTGTTTGGCAGACAGGGAACTGTTGTGTTTGCTTGTTAGTTCTCCCTGTCCACTTTCCATGCAATGAGATAATCTTTCCTATGGAAAATCATGAACTTCTAGGATGAATAATCAAATGCTTTGGATTAAAATACCCAACTGTTTCTGCTCACTGTACAAAACCATCTGTGGTGTACTGCATGTCTTAGATGTTTCTGAATATTGTGATCAGCATTGTGGGTGTGGAAAAGCTACTGTGCCTTAAAACTGGGGAAAATAATCTTCAAAATGGAACTGAGCAGAAGGAAACACTGCTTATGTGCTGCAGGAACTCCTCATGAATAGGAGAGCTGCCCTTTCTCTCATTTTGTCTGTGATGCGATTAACTTGGAAATGCTGTGCAAAAAGGCTTCTGCATTGATTCCTTGTTTTGCCAGGGCTTCTGAATTGGGGGTTAGAGATGTTCCTGCACATGAAAATCATAACCCCTATGTGCTTACTTCCCTCTGCAGATATCTGCACAAACCCTACCTCATTGGCGGGAAGAAGTTTGACCTGAGGATCTATGTTTACGTCACTTGCTATGATCCTCTCAGGGTCTACCTGTTCAAGGATGGATTGGTTCGCTTTGCCAGCTGCAAGTAGGTTGTGCAGGAGAGTGGTTCTGGGGGCTGCCTTGGTGCCCAGGCATCTGTGGCTGTGGTAACTGCCTTGGCTGGGGCAGGAGGGAGACATCCCTTATAAGGGTGATGCTTAAAGCTGTATCTTGCTTGCTTAAGAAGCAGTGTGGAAACACACGGGGTTGCTGCAGGTGACTGTTGAAAGGGAATGTGAGAGGATGCTGCCTACATCCAACCTTCCCAGTGAAAGATCATCTCAGTGTAAAGCAGTTCTTGAAATATGTCATCTGTGCTTTATTCTGCATAAAAGCTGGCACACCAGAATCTGAGATGTTTCTTCCAGTTTTCATTGTATTGCCTCAGGCTGCTGCAGTTCCATCAGTGCATCTCCTCACTGATGCACTGGCTTTTATTTCTTGAGGACATGCTGTGAGGGTAGGATTGCATTCCACTGTCCCAAGACAGCCTGTTCTGTCTCATATTTTGTTCCATTAGCTTGGGTTCTATGGGGACAGAGAGCTGCAGGCAGCCAGGGTGGTGGATGGCTGAGAGTAGTCTGAGATGAGAACGAAGTCTGTGCCTGCCTCGTGGACCTGGGGACAGCCACTTCAGTCTCGGACAGCTTGTATTACTCTTGTCTCCTCCAGGTACTCCTCCTCAATGGAGAGCCTCAGCAACAAGTTCATGCACTTGACCAACTACAGTGTGAATAAGAAGAACACGGAGTACAAATCCAACTCGGATGAGACAGCTTGTCAGGGACACAAATGGTAGGTGCTGCTTTTAGGGTACCAGGTAGCTCTTTCTAATTCCCATTGAGTCAGACTTTTTCAGTATTTTTACCCAAAATTTGAATTTGCTTTCTGTATCGTCTGCACCCGCTTGGGAAACTGAAAGAACAGAATGATTTTAGCATGAGTTAGTGTCAATGGACTCTGGATGGCCTCCCTGGCTTGTGATTCATCCTGTCCACTGCTGCTTGAGCTGTAGGTGCTGTTCTCATCCTGCCTGTGTATGTGCCATTCCCTGCTTCCAACGCTGCACTCATCTCTGCTCATTCATCCCCTTCTCCTGTTGTGGGGGCGATGGGATGTGGTTAAAGCAGAATCTGATTGGTTTTTGTTAGATATTGAATGAGTGATCCTTAAATTGGCTAGATGGGAACTTCTGCCCATTTCACTCTTGACTTTGCTGTGGAGGCAGAGAAAGGGACAGCCCTGGTTCAGAACTGTTAATTTATGTGCTACTCAGTGGGAATAGGAGCAGTGGTGCCATTTCTAGGCCTTTGGGAGGAGGGCTGCAATCTTGCAGGAGTTTCCATTCCTTGCTGTCCCATGGGTGAATGGATGCAACCCCTAGGAACTTGTCTCTGATTCCATGGTGGTGTTTGAACCCTTTTAAAAATAGTGCAGGATAGAGTTCTCAATTCTCAGCCTGGGCAGGGCTACAGCACTTCAAAGGGAGTTGCAGAAGGTGTTTTCCTGTGGCCAGATTGGACCTGGACTTGCTGCACAGTGGTCTCTTCCTCCACTGGGACTTTTAGCAGGGTCTGCTGCCTCTCAGCAGTTGCAATTGCGTGGGGGTGGGATTGTGTGGGTTTTCCATACTTGCATGCAAGTCAAAGCTGGCTGCTCCTATGTAATCCACTCCATCTTGTATGCAGGAAGTGTGACCTTTGGATTCCTGGCCGTTAGCCACATGGTCTCACTCGAGAAATATCTGAGCATCCTTGGCTCAGTGTCAGAGTAGTTTGCAGCACTCAGTGTGGTGTGGGAAACTCCTGTAAAAGCATAGATGCTCCCTCATACCATCTTGTTACCCACATTTTTCAGATATTACCCACTTTTTTTCATCCCTGAAGCCTCAGTGAAATGGTTTTAGCTAAAACATTTTTGGGGTCTTGCTGGATCCCTGCTGAGCTGCTTTGTAGTGCTGCGGGGGAAGGCCTGCAGGAAGGGGAGGTTTGCTGAGGACATGGAGGGGGAGGGAAGAGAAGATCTGGGCCTAACTTACCTTGCTCATGTGCTAATTTGGGACTGTGCTGAGAGAAGTCTATGACAGATTCATGTTCCTAGTAGCTTGGGCCTTCAAGACCAGGGGCCAGGCTAGGGAGAGCAGCAACTAGGAACTGAGAGGTTTGAGGATGTCAGGAGGATTGCCATGCCAGGGAAGAGTGCTGTCAGGGTTCCCCTCTGTTGCTTTCACCACCAGCAGCAGGGGGCTACAGAGCTACTTCCTTTGCTTTCTCTCTCACAGGGCACTCAAAGCTCTCTGGAGTTACCTGACCCAGAAGGGAGTTAATAGTGAGGCCATCTGGGAGAAGATTAAGGACATTGTTATCAAAACCATCATTGCGTGAGTCTGGCACCCCTTGCTCTGTGTGTCTGCGAGGTGCCCCCTGGCCCCTTTGACTGTCCAGTCCCTTCTCAGCCTGGTCCTTTTGCTCTTAGTTGAAATGGTATCACTGCTGTTGGCTTCAGTATTTCTTTGCAGATCCCTCCTTTCATCCTGTTACTTATGCTCCTGCTACAGTAGCTGCAGGAGCTACAGTAAGCCTACAGTTTACTACGGTAAATAGACCTTAAGTTTCCCCGACCTGCCTGAAGGCCAGGAGAGTGTGGTGTACCCAAAATTGCCCAGCTTGGCACCCGCTCCTCTGCTTTGCCTGGGAGCCTGAGAGGATGGTCTCTGGTGCAGGATAAATCTTGTATTCAGAGGTAGACACATGCTACCTGACACAGCAGGGATGCTTAGGATGCAATGCTGGATCCATACATGGTGAAGCAGCGGCAACTCACAGGCCTGTGTTCTTCTCTCAGCCCACCTGCTCCCACAGCACATGGCTGCATTACACTTCCAGAACTGTCAACATGTGCTGTGAACAGCCAGAGCTCTGCTGTCTGTCTGAATGTTGGAAACAAGCAATTTTTCTTGGCTTGCAGTTCTGAGCCCTACGTGAACAGCCTGGTGAAGATGTACGTGCGCCGGCCGTATTGTTGCCATGAGCTGTTTGGGTTTGATATCATGCTGGATGAAAGACTCAAGCCCTGGATCTTAGAAGTCAATATTTCCCCAAGGTAAAGCATATTCTGAGCCACAGCAGAGTGGATAATGGTCTTTCTTTTACTACAAAGTGAGTTTGGCTCACAATGTCTCCTGTAGCCTGTGCTAAAAGACCGTGGGCTTTGAAACCTCCCTCTCCAGATTGCAGGAATCAAAGCCCTCCGTGTCTGTGAAAGCAACATTCGTCTGCAGTTCAGAAAGCTTTGCTGGGCATGCTCCAGCTAGAGCCAGGAAAGAATATGTTAAAAAAGGGAGACCAAGGAAGGATGTGTCTTGTAACAGAACGGGTGATGGCAGAAATTTCTTTGTGTGGGCAGAAGCAATCAGCAGTTCCACTGCCTCGTGCACCATTTGCTTCCTGACGGCATCCGGCCACGTGGTGTCGGCTGTGCAGGCAGGCCAGGAGCGGCAGGGTAACTGAGCATGGCCTCTCCTGCCTGCACGAGTGGGTGGGCATGAGCTGTACACAGAGCCAAGTACACGGGGCTCTGGGAATGGATTTGCCTGTTTCTAGCAAAATCTGGAAGAGATGGAAAAATTAACTATTTCTGATAGGAAGACCCCCTTCAAAAAGCTATTGTCAGGATTTTTCTGTCAGTGTCTTATGGCTGGTTTCATGAGGGAAGCAGCAGTTTGGTGTTTTTATCCTGATCAGTAATAACCCAGGGATTGATCTCAGGGCCATGGGGCTGGACACCTCCATTCCAGCACTCAGGCTGCTGTGATGCTTCCTCTCTGCAGCCTCCACTCCAACTCCCCACTAGATGTGAGCATCAAGGGCCAGATGATTCGGGACCTCCTGAACCTCGCTGGCTTTGTTCTGCCCAGCATGGACAGTGTGGCTTCAAGGACACAGACAAGAAATGGCTCTACCTGCAGGTTAGCCCCTTTCTCTGTCAGAGAAGCATACTTTTTACTTGAGGGATTTCATCTGAGGGGCTGTTTGGAGCCCAGCAAATGTGGCTTCTAGCTGTTGAGAGTCTGTGCTTGCTGGTGCTTCAGCTGTGGGTCCAAAGAACTTGCCTCATTGCCGGAGTATCTGGTTCCTCTAGTCTTTCCAAGGCAGAAGGATTTATGCCCTCTCTGTAGGTCCATAGTTGGAATTGAGGCCAATATAATTTATGCTTGCTCTGCAGTTCGTCAAGTCGTGCTCTCTTGTCCTTCCCCCTGCCAGAACTAATATGATGCTAAGTTTCACTGCCTCTCTGTTTGCTTGGAGGACTGGCTGGCTCTCTTGGGGCTGGATCTGCTTACCCCCTGACTTACCACAACTGATATGCTGCTGCCTGGAGCAAGAGGAGCACCTGTTATTTTGCAAATTACTGGAGTGATCAATTCTTTAGGCAGGACTGCAGGTGTCACACGCTGCCAACCTATGGGTGGAGGTGTGCACAGTCTTACTTGGAAGCTAACATGGCTGTTTTTTGCAGAATACTAATTCCTGAATGTGTGTCCAGCCAGGCCCCTAATCCTTCTGTGGTTCACCACAGCTACGGCTTATCCTGATGGCTAGAAGGAAACCACTCTGTTCTCTGCAGCAGAGTGGCTGCTGGCCATATGTCATTGAAGGATCAGCTTGCTGGGTCAAGCACCAGCATGCAGTGATGTGTGGGCATGCCAAAAGATGGGACTCTTGCCCTCTGAGTGCCCTGTGCCTTCAGTGGAGAAGCTTGGAACGTGGGCCTGTTCCAGATGGGGAGCTCTCACCAGCTTGTCCGCGGTGCTTTGATCACATGCTGGTTTGCCAGTTCCAGTGGAAGTGCTGAAGGGCAGGTGTCCGCAGAAGGACCTGCAAGGGATTAAGTGGATCCTTAACATGGTTCAGATGATGCATTACCAGATTTCTTGCATCCAGAGGCAAACTTGTTTAACTGTATTTCCTGCCCTGGGAAGCATGTGAAGGGTTTTTTTTTTTTTGGTATATGGGCAGAATTCCAGTAGATCTGTATGTTCCCCAAGCACCATGCAGCACAGACTCAAGGTTCTGCTCTCCCTGTTTGGATCTGCAGACAATTGGTAAGTTTTGCAGCAGCAGCAAAAAAAAGCTGTATTGATTAATGGGTTAAAATGTTTTCAACAGGTATGTCCCAGATTTTGGCATCTCCAAATGGTTCAGCTGGTGCTTAGAATAGATGGTTGCTGGTCAGATAGTACAAAAGGCCAGGGCTTCCCATGGCATATGGCTGAATTAAAGTCCTAAGAGCCACATGAATCACATCATGGTGTGTTTTTGACCCTCTTGCATCCTGTGTGAGTCTGAGGTGATGGCTCACCTTTTGGGTGAAGGAACACAGAAATGTTTTAGTGAGGGGCTGGCAGAGTCCTCCTAGTTTCCCTGCCCACATCTTTCCTGGGTTCTGAGCTGATGCACAAGGCTGTGGATCCATCACTGATCTCAGAATTAGTGAAATCCTTGGAGAAAATGCTCTCTCCTCCATGTCATTTTCATGAAGGTGTCATTACTCTCTTTGAAGTTGCTGGGAGCAGCTCTGCCATGACAGGACTTTGTCTTCTCCACTTAAATGCTCTATTGTCTCTCTTGTGTCCTCAGTCTGGGCAGTGCTTTGAAGGAGAAGCCCAAGCCAGTATCTGAGCATTTGAAAGCAGAGAAGATGAAGAAGGCTTATTACTTGATGCAGAAGATACCTGACCAGGTACAAAACAACCTCCTCTGTTATTTGCACTGTCATGCTAGGCCCATGTCCCAGCCAGTCCCACATGTTCTATCCCATTTCCCTCTTCAGATTGTGCTCTTCTCTGGGGTCAGCCAGATGGTAGGGTGCACTTGGGCTCCAGTGGGTTACAAGACAGTTGGTCAGAAACAAATTTGGTTTCCATAAGCCACTGTCTCACTGACTTATCTGTACATTAAAATAGCCTTGTGCTGAGGGGCACATTACCCACCAGTCCCCAAACAGAGCCTGTTCCTCCTTATGTCTCTGTGCAGCTCTTCTAGCCTTTGCCAGCTGACCCCGTGCTGAGTTGGTAGGGCCACTGGCCTTGTGTGCCTTCTGGCAGTGTATTTAAAAGAGGCTGGGCTGCAGAATTGGTGTTCTCTTCGGTTCTGTGCAGTGTTGGTGTCACCATTGAGCCTAGATTCCTTCCACAGTTTCCATGCGGCCTTTGTCCCAAAGATCTCAGACACATGGAGACCTGTGCTTGAGAAATGCTTCTCCCTGACCTTGGGTTGTTCTTGTCTGCAGGATTTTTATTCTTCTGTCCTGGACATCCTGACTCCAGATGATGTTCGCATCCTGGTGGAGACGGAGGATGAGTATTCCCGGCGCGGGCAGTTCGAGCGGGTGTTCCCCAGCCACATCTCCATGCGGTACCTGCGCTTCTTCGAGCAGCCTCGTTACTTCAACATCCTGGTCACCCAGTGGGAGCTCAAATACTACTTGAATAGACACAAAGGTAACTGCCCTCCAAAGCCTGGCACAGCCACCTGACTCAGGCAGGCTGCCTGCCAGCAGTCGTGGGAGACTTCTGAGCTATGTGTGTTGAGGGGGAGCTGCCTGCCTGCATGCTAACCCCTAGGAAATGTGTTACCTTCCCAGACTGCTTCAAATATCACAAAAAACTTATTCTGACTTGATGAGAGGTGATGACTATTCTGGTACGCACAACACCAGCACTTCTAGGTGCCCTGGGCATGAAGCAGACTGGGATTTTGCCTTCAGCCTGTAGCTTTGGCCTCTTACTGTGTTTCTCTTCTCTCTTTTGAGGGAAAACCAGCTGGATTTGCTGGGCTTTGCTCCTGACAAGTGATCTCTGAAGGAAAAATTGGGCCTATTCCCTGGTTTCCTGCAGCTTTCTAATTGATGAAATACAGTCAGTCTACAAATGGAAATTTTTCCTGAACATTAAAAATCTAGCTAATATTTCCATCCTTTCAGAACACAATTCTGTATTTTCATAAAAAACATTATCCTTTAATGAGACATTGCTGGGCTGGATCAATTCCTTCTCACCCAGGGTTGTCTCTATCAGGGCAGCAGTATAAGCTATTTGGGAGAGAGAGCCAGTGAGGTCTAGCATGAAGGATTAGAGAAAATAAAAAGAGAGTGTGGCTCAGGGCTTTCCATACAATATTTGATCTAGATGGAGAGGCTTCTGGAGGAGCTGGTCCTCCACTGCAGTGACTGTATGTGTGCTCCTCACCTGGCTATCAAGGAGAGAAAGAAGAAAAATGCTTTTGTCACTTTTCACTGGTGTTAAAGCAGGTATCAAAGGGGTCAGTAACAGTCTTTCACAGAGAGATGGTAACATCATAGCCTTCTCTGCCTGTGTTGTCAGCATGTGTCATCCTTTGCCTTGCTAATATCTTTGCTAGATGATCTTCCATCAACTGAAAGAAAGATTCTGTCATCATCCTCACTGAAGTGCTGCCCTGAACTTCGCCGCTGAGGCAAGGTCCTGGTTCAGTGCTCCAGCTTCCCCAAAGAAGCCAAGCGAGCAGATTTGCTCTATCCACTCATTGCTCTTTACCTCTGAGCAGAGCTCACCCTCCTCCTGTCCCCTTCCTGCTCCCCTGTGTTCCATGCAGCACTCTTTCCCTAGCCAACAAGATGCAAAGCTCAGGCTGGTGCACACACCCAGGACAAGGCATCTGAGCTGCCCTGCTCCCCTTGGCCCCCAACAAGGGTTTTTTTTTTTACAATGTTCTGGATTTGCTGAAAGGTCACCAAGGAACAGGCTTTGGACAGCATGGCTTCTCCTGGTATCTTATAGAAACCCACAGTAATCCCAGCTGGACAGCATCAGTGGACTAGCTCTGTTGGTTCTTAATTCTCAAGTCAAGCTAGCCTTCTGCTATGACCCTAAGGCTCTTAAGAAAACAGGATGGGAGTAGTCCTGAATTTCTCAGTATTTTGGGTTGGCCACGAGCAAGTTGCTTGGCTGTAGTAGGGACAGCTAGCAAGAAGCCCTGGAGGAAGTGGAGCCTGTTCAGTGCAGTTGAACACATGGCTCTGCTTCAAAATGACCTTGCTTGTGCTCTGGGGAACCATGGCTTGTGTGTGGTAAGAGGATCGGTCCCTTCCAGTCATACCAGCTATGATGTCTGCCTGTGCCAGTCTTGCCCTCTGTCAGCCCATGTCGAGCTCTGGATGGATCCCTGTAGGGAGGAGAGGATGCACTGGGATGCTGCAGCTGATCACTGCTTTGCAGGGAGGAGATTGCCTGAGCTGCCCTTCTCCGGGAAAGGGGTCGATGACAGCAAAGCTGCTCTACATTTGCACGGTGGGAACTTTCACCGGTGCAGCCCAAATCAGGTACTGCTGTTGGCAGGCACTGGGCTCAGGGGGACAGCCAATCTGGTCTAATTCGGCAAATCCTGTGTTGCCCCAGTTTCCCTGTTTCGCTGAGCCTGCTGCAAGAAATGTCTTGGCTCCCTGGGAGGGAGGCAAGCACTGCAGCAGCCCACGCACTGATGTTTGCTCGTACAAAGGGTGAACGCCCTCAGTTTACCCCGTGTTTGCTGGCGCTCAGGCACGTGTTCAAGTAGTTATTGCATAGCATGTTCTCTGTGGTCAGTGCAGCATATTTGCATGCCCTGAGCTGGGAAGGCTTAACTCTGTGTGAGCCTGGCTGTTCATTCTCACTTGTTCTCTTCTGTCATTTTCCAGGTCTGGAGCTACTGAAGAACTGGTGTGTCAAAGGGTACCACACTGGGGCAGGGACAGATTTGGCCCAGATGGTGCGTATAACTGTGTGTAAGGTAGGCAGAGATGGTTGTTTACCTGCACAGAGCTGGGTAGAGATCCTGCTTGTTCTGCTTCCTCTGGCTCCTGTCTTACCTGTTTGCCTTCTTCCCTCTTTGCCAAGGCCTCCAGGAGTTTGGAAAAACCCATACTGCCCTATTTCCCACAAACGTGAAGTCATGAACAGTATATCAGATCTGGAAGTATTTTGCATCTGAATATCCTTGGCTGCACTGGGCACAGCCCTACATATTTGGCACCTGTCCTGCCCATTGTTGTTCTCTGTGAGGGAGTCATCTCTGTCTGTCACTCCTGTGGCTTACAGCAGAATGCTACTCTGAAAGAAACCCATTCTTTTGACCTCGAGATGCTCTACTCCCACTTTCAGCAGAGGGATTCATTAGACAGAGAGCAAAGATTGCTCTGTTTGCTATTCTGGGAACAGTCTTGTGGCAGTGACAATGCTCAGCAGTGAGGCAGCTCTAGCTGAAGCTCTCTAGGGCAGCCTATGGCAAAGCACAGCAGGCTTGAGGGATTTTTGCCATGACTTAAATAGCCATTCTGTTGTCCTCCTCTTCTCCCACAGTGGTCATTGCCAAAGTCGTTCTTCCTCCAGAAGGGTAGCATTCAATCAAACGACTTCAGCAAACTGGAACTGGGCAGATTGGGGTGAGTTTGCACTGGCCATGACGTTCATGGTGTTCATAGTGTGGCTTTTGGACTGGTGTCCTCGTATAAAACTGGCAGCCCAAAAAGCAGTTTTATTTAAGGGGAGAGGAGCAGGTTGGTTTGCAGGCTCTGAAGCCTCTGCTCTCTGGAGAGCCAACAGATGGGGCTGGCATGATGTCTGTGCAACTGGGCATGTCTCCTTGGCACTGTACACCTAGCTTAGATGGGAGTGAAGCTCGGAACAGCCAGATCAGGTGATGCTTGAGCTGTCATGGTCAGAACATGCTGACAAGATATTCCCCACGTTGGAACTTGTATCACTTCTGTGGACACTGATGTGGTTAATGGTGAGCAGAAGCTCTCAGCTGCAGCATTGGCTGGGAGAACAGTGAGGCCTCCAGGTCTGTTGCACTCTCCTGGCTTCCCCGAGCAAAGCTGGGCTGCTGACAGCTTTCTGCAGGGGTGGAGGACTCGAGTTTGTCTGGGTGAGACAAAGTGAAGGGGAAGCACACCCATGGTCTCTGGTTCTAAGAAAAAGGTCATCCCTGTTTCTGTGCCGAGGCCAGGATAAAGTTGTGTTTACACACAGACAGGGAGACTAAGGTGTGACACTGAAGTACCACTGATATTGGGATACCTGTTGGGGTCACTGGTGCTGGCTGGGATGGGAGATGGAGTAGGTGAGCTTGGCAGCCCTATCTCTGAGTCTGTGTGTAGTGATACAGCAGGTGATTATTGCACCATGGTCCTTTTGGTCCTTTCTCACTGTCCCTGAGAAGCTCACAGTCTCCGTTTTGTTGCAGCACATACCTCCCTTCAGCTGGTGAGGATCTCACAAGATGCCTGGAGCCCAGCCCTACTCAGAGCTTACCTCTCAACAAGTGCACTGGTGGAGCCAACCAGAAACCTGCTGGCTGCCTCTCTGACACTGCCCTGGTGATGTGACCAAGCAGCCACCGTCCCTCCCTGGGGACACATCAACCTACCTCAAAGGAAGAGACAGGAGCTGACTCTGTAGAACAAGGACTGTGGGAGCCCCTTGCACTGCACATTTGTTTTGGGGCTAGTTGTAGAGAGGGATGTTTTCCTGGCCAAAGAGGAGACCTGTGTGACTTCAGTTTCTAAAACAAGTGGAAAAGCCTGAGGAAGTGGGGGTTATTTGACCTATGTCCTAGACTGTTTTTAAAGCCTGACATGGTCGTTTCTTTGCAGCGTGGGAGCTGGCTGAGCCTGCCCTTCTTGTCCCCAGTCAGCACAGGCTGAGCCCTTGCTTGCCTGTATTTTTGTCCTGAGTTGCTGGCAGCTGAGTCTGCTCTTGCCCTGCTGCAGCCTGGAGATAAGTCCCCAGTCCTATGTCTGGGAGGGAGTGAAATTGTCCAGTTTTATCCTTTCTGAATGTCTGTGCCAACATCCTGCTCTGCCACAGCAACAGGCCATGCAGGAGACCTCAGGCTTGCACATTGCAGCTCAAGAGAGACCACAGGTAGCAGTGTGGCTCCAGTTTGTTGTGGGGGCAGTAGGGCTGCTGGGGAGGGAGCATCCTTCTCAAGGCCATTGGCTCTGGTGTGCCCTGCAGCATGTGTGCATGGACTGCAGGCCAGTGCTCTTCTCCTGGGTCTGCTCTCTATTTTCCCTTTGTTTCTCAAGGATTTCTATTAAATTTTAACATTCAACTGCTCTCTTGGTTCTCATCTGCCTTCCTTTTCTCTGACCTCTTTGTGTCTGGTGGGAAGCTCACCCCTTCCCATGCTTCACTGGGCTCTGGTACAGGGAGGGTTTGTGCTACCACCCCACTTACCCCTGTTCCTCTCAGAGCTGGGGGTAATTCTTGCTGCTCTGTGGCAGGTAAACATACCCCCCAGCATGGAAGAGGAGCTCCCAGCATAACTGCTTTGGTTTGTGGTCTCCCTTATATCTTAGGGACTACTCTGTGCATCATTCATTAACCAAGGGGAGCAATGCAGTCCAGCCTTACAAGAGGGGTGGGAAGGCTTGGGTGCCCAGAGCTGGTTGTTGCTGGTTCAGGGTTCTGACCCCCCAGTATGGTAGGTGAATGCTGGGTGCTTGGGCAAGTTCATGGGGCCCACAGCAGGTGCTGGTGTGTGGGCCCTGAGTCTAGCAGAAAGCCCTTCCCTCCCCTCTCCTCACAGCCCACCATTTCCCAGCACTGGGCCCTGTTTCTCTGGTCTCCTTGGTGACAATCTCATCTCTCCTCGGCTTCTCTCCAGCACCTGAAAATAGCCTCCGAAAGTGGAGATGCCTTCTCCTTTCCCTGCTGCCAGCACCCACGATGGCAAGGCTGAAGCCAAGCTGCTCTGCACAGCACAGCTGTAAGGGCCTGGCCCCACGGGCCCCTGCACCACTGCGGGATTTGGGGGATTTGGGCCACCCTGTGAGCCAGCACCGAGGCCTCTGCCTCGTCCCTCCTCTTCCTGCCTGCTGTGAGGCAGCACCAGGGAACTTGGTGCCTTGTACCCTGTCATAGGCCAGTATTCAGCTGTCCCCTGCAGCCAGACAGAGCCCTGTCCCTTTGGCCCTGTAGCCACCCACCCTGTAACTTGCCCACAGCTGCCCCGGCCCGGCCCGACCGCCTCCCAGAAATAGAGAACGGAGCCGGGAGCGGACAGAGGGTGAGCAGGAGGTGGTGACCCGCGGCAAGGGGAGAGGTTACCCCACAGGTCGGGCTGTCCCCGCCGTGGGACCAGGGTCGCCGCGGACAGTGAGCTGCAGCAGGACCCCGGGCATTGACGGGCAGGGCTGGGCAGCGTCGAGGACAAAGGGTCCGCATCCACGCGGCCCGTGGCTGGACCCAGCCGTTCTCCAGCGTCCCCGTGGAGACGGGAACGTTGTGCCCTCCACCCACGACTTGGGCGGGGGCAGCACTGGGCAGACTGGACCGCGTCCCGACGGCGCGGAGCACCGCTCCTGGAGGACGGGGGTCCACGGAGCAGGGTGTCCCTCCGCTCTCTGCCCCCAGCCATCCCTCCACCGCCCTCTCCCTCGGGTCCCCAGGACCAGCGCTGTCCCCGGGGCCGCGACCACCTAGTTCAGCCCGGGGCTGCGGAGTGGCTGCGAGCGCTGCTCGGTGGTGTCGGCCGTGTGCCCCCCCCGCGGCGGTGGCGGTGAGGGCATGGCTGGCATTGCTCGCTGACACTCTATCTGCCAGGGCCACGCCAGCCGCGGGCCCAGAATAGCAGCGCTGCCCCGCAGATAGCATGGAGCGGCTCCGCGGCCCCGCCGCGTCCCAGGTACCGTCAGGCTGGGTGGGGGGCGCGGCCCGACAGACCCCCGATTGGGGACAGGCCACCCCTGGGGTGGGAGAGTGTAGGCGGCTGACGGGCCCCTTCCCACGGACATGCAGCCGTAGGAACAAGGACGTCCTTGTCCCAGCTGTGCCAAGCCCCTTGGGAAGGGTTGGGGCAGGTGGTGCAGGGTCTCTTCCTTCTCGGTGTTGGCCCTAGGCTCCTTAGGGAGTGGTCCCTGTCCCTGTGCCTTCGTTATTTTAGGGTGGCCTGCAAACTTTGGCTCTGTCAGGTGGGTTTGTGGCCGGGGTAGCTCTTCCCTCTGCACGTGCTGCTGTGTTATAGTAGGGTCTCCTGGGGACTGGGTCAGCCATCCGGCCCTGTGGACTCTGTTCTTCCTCGGGCTGCCGCTTTGTTAATGTAAATTTCCTGGGATGCATCTGGGTCCCCGGGAGGGGCCAATGGGGTTGGCGAGGCTCTCGGCACGGGAAGAAGCAAGAGGGGAATTTACACCTTGGGATTGGGAGAGGATGGGCTCAGAGCCGCTGTGGGACATGCTTGGCTCCAGTAGCAGAGAGAGAAGGCAGGAGGTCCTGCCATCCATGCCTTGTCCTGCTCTGGAGACCCCTGCTGTCTCCCCAGAGCAAGAGGGCAAGCTGGGTGTCCTGGACTGGAACCACCATGGAGACTGCAGGCTCTGGGGGACCTGGGCTGCACCCTGAAAGGACAGTTCTCTCTGCCTGGGTTGGGAGGGCCAGAGCAGCTGGGTGGGTGCAGGCAGAATCCATGGATGGAGAAAAGACTCCTGCTGACCCCTCCTCACTGTGTGCCCTCTCAGGTGGCACTGCTGGATGCTGTTGCATGCCCTGAGGAGGAAGGTGGGTAGCAGGAAGAGTCTAGGTATGTAGGAGGGGGGACTGCCTTACTCATGTGACAAGTGCATTGCTCCTCTGCCCACCCTGCCCATACCCCTCTCCTCAGCTGGAGTTCACCCCAAGCTGGAGAACTGCAGTGCTATGTGCTGTCCCTGTGGAATGAGGAGCAGGGGGGCTCTAGCAGGAGCATCCCCTGCTCCCCCCAGGCAGGAGGGTGCTGAGACCCAGCAGCTGAGATCCAGCAGCTCAGCTCACTGGCTAGGGCTGGGGTGACTTTGTCTGCAGGGTTTTCAGAGGCTGTATGCCCCAGGGAGGAGGAAGAGGAGGAGGAAGAATACAGGAGACCTGTCACCTTCACACTGGGGAATGAGATACTGGGGCTGGGCCCAGAGACAGAGTTTCAGAGCCCTGATGCTGAGGTCTATATGCACTTCTTGAGGAGCCACTGCTGTTATGATGCCATCCCCACCAGCTGCAAGCTTGTTGTCTTTGACATCTCCCTGGAGGTGATAACTTGGGGGATGAGTGGGGATGGGCAGTGAAGAAGCAGGCTTGGGGATCCTCTGAACCCCTCTACACTCTGCCAGCAGATCAAGAAAGCCTTTTTGGCACTGGTGGCCAACGGGGTGCGTGCTGCCCCTCTCTGGGACAGCAAGACACAGAGCTTTGTGGGTGAGTGCCAGAAGCAATGCCTGGCTCTCTCCCCTGCCTGGCAGAGAGGGTACAGGCAGAGCTGCCAGCCCACGTGTCTCCACAGGGATGCTCACCATCACTGACTTCATCAACATCCTCCACCGCTACTACCGCTCACCTTTGGTGAGTACCGTGAGGAGGGCTTGGGGGATAAGGACATGCATGGGGCAGGGAGTGGCTGTCCCACCACTCCTGGTCCCTTCATAATGACTAGACAATGACCAGGGGATGATTCTGGGCTGGACAAGCATCCACTTGTTGCTCCCCTGCTTGGCCCCCAAAATGTAATCCCTGTGCTTGGGTGATGGGGTGTGATGCCCAGGGAAGGGGCAGTGTCTCAGAGTGCCTTCAGTCCCCCATGGAACCACCATGACCAGGGCGTTTCCCTGCCTTCAGGTACAGATCTACGAGGTGGAGGAACACAAGATTGAGACCTGGAGAGGTAAAAATCATGTGACTGATGTTGTCAAACAGGACATGAAGGTGGGCTCTGAGCTCTGCAGGAGAGGGCTGGAGGACCTCATCTCATAGCTCTTTCCCTTGGCAGAGGTGTACCTGCAGGGCTCCCTCAAGCCACTGGTCTACATCTCTCCAAGCGATAGGTGAGAGCTTGTCCATTGAGGGAGAGCACACCCCTTGAAGTGGGGTGTGTCTGTGCCTGGAATGCAGCCCTATCCCACCACCACAATGTCTGCATCACCCACAGCCTCTTTGATGCCGTCTACTCCCTGATCAAGCACAAAATCCACCGCCTGCCTGTCATTGAGCCTGTCTCGGGCAATGTCCTGCACATCCTGACACACAAGCGGATCCTCAAGTTTCTCCACATCTTTGTGAGTGCTGGGGCTGCTTGTGCACACTCATGGCTGGTGTGTAGGGACACAGACAAAGGTGTCAAGGTACATGCAGGTGCCAGCCCAGCCCTGCCCTGTCCCATTGAAGGATTCTACTATCCCCAAACCACGCTTCCTGAAGAAAACAGTGCAAGAACTGTGCATTGGCACCTTCCGTGATCTGGCTGTCGTGCCTGAGACTGCCCCAGTCTACACTGCCTTGGAGATTTTTGTGGATCGCCGTGTCTCCGCCTTGCCTGTCATCAATGATGCTGGTACCTGGGGAGGGGAAAAGTGACGTCCTCACCTCCCTCTGCTAGCAGCTCCAGCACCTACCCAAAACCCCTCTCCTGGCCCTTGGGCTGCCCCTTGGGGTGTGGGAGGAACATGGCAGGTGGTCCCAGGGTTCCTTCCGCAGCCCTTGCACTGTTTATCTTTGCAGGGCAAGTGGTTGGCCTGTACTCACGGTTTGATGTCATTGTGAGTACCCTGCATGTGTGCATGCCCTGGCTCAAGTTTGGCCACTTGCATGCACTGGTGGGGTGCTCATACCTGTCCGTGCCCATGCAAACTCACCCCACACGCAGTGTCATGCATATGCCAGTGCACGTCTGCTCTGTGCGTCTCCTGGGCTCAGTGTCCCCTCAGTGTTGGCACAACGGGGTGCAAGGACACCTTGGGGCGCTGAGTGGGGTCACATCTGTCACAGCACCTGGCAGCCCAGAAGACCTACAACAACCTGGACATCAGTGTGAAGGAGGCACTGCGGCAACGCAGTGTCTGCTTGGAGGGGGTCCTCACCTGCTACCCCCATGAACCTATGGAGGACATAATTGACCGCATTGCCAAGGCGCAGGTGAGTGGCCAGGTGCCCTGTGCCAGGCACTGGTGCCAGCTGCCCAGCCTGCCCGTGATGCTCTGCCTGCACCCACAGGTCCATCGCCTGGTTCTGGTGGATGAGAACCGGTACCCGCGGGGCATCGTCTCCCTCTCTGACATCCTGCAGGCCCTTGTGCTCACTCCTGCAGGTATCGATGCTCTTAACTCTTAGCCCACGGTGCTCCATCTTTCTCCGCTTGCACCCTCAATTTCTCTCCACTTCAGGTAGGCGCCACCCCCCACTGCTGTGTTCCCTCCCTGCTGCTGGGTCACCTGCCTCTCCCCCATCCAGAATGGTCCTGGGGGATGGAGGGGGCTGGGGCTGGGGTCTGGCAGTGCTGGGTGCCCAGGTGGGGACAGCAGGACCCAGATGCTGCTTGTCCCAGGGCTACACAAGGATTCTTGGTGACTGTGAGGAAGGATGGGGGCACCTTCCATGGAGACACTCCGCCAGAGCCCCATTCAGGCAGCATGTGGGATGCAGGTTTTCCAGGTCCTTGGGCTTTGGGCTGTGTGAAGGTTTTGGGGTGTGATGCACCTCAAGACAAAACCCTATTTTTGATCTTGCCTCAATTCCCCTTGAGACCTGAGCACCTCCAGTGCCATTCCCAAGGGACACAGAGTGGATAGACCCCCACTTGCACACCCCAGACATGCTGCCCACCACTAGCCATAAGCAAAATGTGGCCAACCATGGGCTCCAGCTGGCAGAGCCCCCCACCCCTTCCACTTGCAGCAGCCCCAAAACTGTTCCAGAGACAGGGCTCACTCCCAAGTGGCACTGGAACCACACTGCCTGGTCACCTGCAGCTGGCTGTGTTCACCCATTGCCTGGTGAGTCCTTACTGGCCATGGGTGGGCATGTTCCTGGCACCCACTGTGGCATCTCTTTAGGGGTGAAATGAGGAGAGGGGAGCTGGCCCCAGTTCCCAACTGCTTCCCAAAGGTAATTATGCTTTTTGGGGTGGTGGTGGGCAATGGGTTGGGATAGGCCTGTGCCTACCAGTTACCCCAGCAGTGCACAGCTGCTTTGCACAGAAGAGGACTGGGAATGCTGTGTGTTAGCCACACATGGGATATCCCCCTTGCCCCCCTCCCCGCATGCCCCCATTACAGTGCTTTCGCTCACCCTATACCTGGTGCTCACAGGGGTGGTTGTGTTAGGAGCTGCAAGGGACCACTGAGATGTCCTTCTCCAGCCAAGCTGCCCTCCCTCCTACCCCAGGGTTTGCATAAAAACAAGGAATGGAGGAAAGACACCAGTGTCCACTGGGATGACTGGAGGGGTCATGTCACAGGGTACCCAGTCCAGCGCTGATTTGAGGTTATGGTCTCACATGCTCTCTTGTCCCACAGGCATTGATCGATCCTCACTCTGAAGACACCAGGGAAATGCCACTGTCTTGTCTGACTCGGGGATCTCTTGCATGACCTGTGAGAAGGAGGCTTGGGCCTGAAGGCTCTCTGTGGGGAGAACATGTCTGTTCACCCCAGTCCTCAGGCTTGTCTTGAGTCCAGGGCTAGATCCTGCCAATCTCGGAGAGGCAGAAACACTGAAAATGGGGCCCAGGGGTGCCTCCTGCCAGTGAGCACAGTGATGCTCAGTGGGCACTGTGCTGGAGGGGCTGCAACATGCCTGCAGCTGGGCAGAGACCCATATAGCCTCAGAAGACCTGGCCACCCTCTGCCAACCTGCTAATGGATTTGAGCCTTTCTATTGTGGCTCCCTCCTAGTGAACACAGTCCCGCTGTCTATGCCCGGTGCCTGGTAGCGTAGGCTCAGCTGCACACACAGGCTTTTTTATTTTAGGCTCACACAGGGCTGGAGCTCTCTGGCAGAGGCACAGTCTGTGCCAGAGCAAGCAGCAGGATGGGCACTTGCATAGAGGCCCTGCACACATTTTGGGGTGGGCAGGGGATATTTATTTATTTGTTCGTCTGTTCAGCCTTGCTGTAACAAAGCAGCCTGATCCAAGAACTGCCTCTTGCCTTTCTGGGTAAAGTTGGGCCTGACTCCTCTGGAGAGAAGCAGGCTGGGGAAGGGGTACTGGCTGCTTGCCAGCAAGTTTGGCACTGGCAGAGTGGCACCGCTGCCCATGTGGATAGAAACGAGGGAATGGGGACACAGGGCATGCAGTCTGAATCATCATGGTGGTGTGCAGGTCCCATTGGGGACACACTGAGGGACAGAAGCTTGGGTACCAGCAAGATTTCTGCCTGCTGCTTCCCTCAATCCAAGAAGGAAAGTATGAGGGGTTCACTGTTAAAAATGTCCCATACCCCATCCCTCAAGGACTCTGAGCAAATGGCAGTGCATCCCCTGCCTGTGGCTGCTATCAGCTGTGAGCCTTGCAATGGTCCTGGCTTGGGGGTAAAGGATTCTGAGCTGATCTTTCTCCTCCTGCTTTGCCTGCACTGAGCCCTGCCACTCCCATGACCCCATATCAGCATCTCAGTGCAATAATGGCTGAGAGTGGAAAGTCCCAGGAACTAAACACCTATCCTGTGGTGGCTGGCTCTGCCAGGGGACAAAATACCAGTGCTGGGTGGTGACAGGCCTCCTCCCATTATGGGGAATATGCTGTGTTATTGCTGTGCTTTCCCAGGACCAGGGCTGGCTCCGTCCTTTGGGAAAGGCGCAAACCCCAAACACCACCAGCACTCAACCCTCCCCTGGGGGCAAGGGGATAAGTGAGGCACAGAGAAGCTTCTGAGGCCAAGGTCAGCTGTTCAGAGAGGACCCAGATGTCCTGGCTCCTGGCACAGATCCACACGCAGCTACACAAGGACAGGACGGAGACACCGAATGGCTGCAAGCCCCCTCCCTGCTTTCCCCCAGCCCCAAAAGAGCTCCCACGATCCTGATGCAGCCCAGCTGGGCATGGGATGGTGGAGACACAAGGCCCCTGCAATGTATCAAAGGCACAGCAGTTTCCCAAGCCTCCTGCTGATTTTGGGCAGGGGTATACTGGTGCACCAGGGGTGATTTGGAGACAATCCCTCATCCCCCCCACCCTTCCCACTGTGGGGCTGTGAGCCCCCTGGCCCAAGCTGGCCAGGGAAGGGGTTTGCCTTCCTGTCCTCCTTGTGGGGCAGTAAGGGGGATCTCCATTTGGCACCCAGGGTGGGGGTGGACGTGCAGTCAGGGGGCTCCTGGGCGAGCAATGAATTCCAGGTTGATGGGCTTATCAGCCACCAGGACAATGCGGGACACAGACGTCACTTCCACGCCACGGGGGTCCGGCCGCACCTCAAATGCCTGGATCATCTGTGGGGAGAAGGGGGGTTGGGAGTGCCTTGGGGACCCCCTGGGATCCCCATTCCAGCTCATGGCAAGATACCCAAAGTGGGGGGATCCTGACTTACCCTGGCAAGGGCCAGGTGCATCTCCAGCTCAGCGATGCGGCGTCCGACACACGCACGAACCCCGTATCCAAACGGGATGGAGCTGAAGGGGTGGTGAGGGGAGCCGTGTCCCCGGAGCCAGCGCTGGGGCAGGAACCGCTCAGGCTCAGGGAAGTAGGTCTCATCGTGGGACATGGCGTAGTGGGCCAGGACAAAGAGAGTCTGCAGGGCAAGAATTGGGGTTTAATGACCCCACCTGGCCCCACTGAGCGCAGTGGGGCTCCCCACAGCTCAGCCCCCACTCACGTTCTTGGGGAAGAGGTAGTCTCCGATGACAATGTCCTTCTCGTAGAAGACCCTGGCGTTGGTGGGCACCACAGGGTAGACTCTGAGATATGGGGAGAGTTAGTGGGGGAGCAGGACTCATCTGGAGATCCCGGAGAGAGCAAGACGCAGGCAGGACAAGGCTCAGCAGCTCCCCAGGCGGGGAGGTGGATATTTGCAGTACAGAGGGACTGAAACCCAGCCTTGCATCCTGCCTGGTTGGTGCATCCCCCCTGGAGAAGGGGCTGGTAACCAGGACCTCAGGGCAGGGACAAGGCTGGGATGTACCTCAGAGTCTCCTTGATAATGGCCCGAAGCATCGGCAACTTGGGGATATCCTCAGCAGCAGGAAACCGGTCGGGAGGCACAACAGCTTTCAGCTCCTGGTACAGGGTCTCCTGGATGTCTGGGTCCCGGGAGAGGTGGTACAAAGCCCAAGACAGCGTGTTGGAGGTCTGGGGGAGTGGAGCACCAGGGGGAGTGAAGGAATTGGGGCCAGTACCTGAGCAGCCTTGTGCCAAACACAGCATCAGTATGGCACCAGAGAGCCCCTGCTCTGGTGCACAGAAAAGCCAGGGGTGAGGGGCAGCAAGCACAGGGGAGAGAGAGGCAGGGAGAAGGGCACCAAGCAGAGCAGAGGACACGGTCTGTACTGACCAATCCCTGAGGGTTTGCCCCTGTGGGACATCAGCCCCACAGCAACCAGGCTAGAGCTTGCAAGGGCAGGGTGGTGCATGGCCCCATGAGTTCCCCTGGGCATGGAGCTCAGCAGGGATCCCCTGGAAGCAGCTTCCTGGCTCTCACCGTGTCCACACCGGCCAGCAGCAATTCGGCCACACTGCCATAGACCTCGTCCAGGCTGAGTCTGCCACTGGCCAACAGGTAGCTTAGGTAGCCAGACACCTCCTTGCCACGTTCCACCTGCCCCTCCAGCTCCTCCATCTTTCGGTCAATCAATCTCTTGCCTGCAGAGACAGAGAGTGGGAACCAGAGCTGACAGAGTGAGGGCTGCCAAAAAGACATTTCTGGACTGCCCCACTTTTGCGGGTCCTTAGGGATTCCAGTGCCACCACACTGGACCCCCATCATCACCGCTCACCAAAGGCGAAGATGGTGTCCCAACTGTCCAGGTAACGGTCCCAGAAGGGCAGCACCTTGCGGCTCCATCGGGGCAGGACGGTGGCAAAGATGGAGTTCTTGAACATGAGGTTGATGGAGTCAATGAAGTGCTGGGTCTCAGCAGGGACCTGCTGCTTGAGGCACCCGATGCGGGTCTCAAAGAGGATATAAGAGATGCCTGCGGGGGACAAACAGCATCCAGACCTCCGGGGGAATGGGAAGAGTGGGACAGGGCAGGGGTGAGGGGGAGGACACCCCTACCTTCCAGGGCAAAGCGGTAGAGCAGGTTGGCCACGTCCCCCACCAGCACCCCTGAGGGGCTGCGGCTCCGCTCTTCCCGCAGCCGCACCATCAGGTCTGACACCACCTCCCCAATGGCATCCGCGTACAGCAGCGCCTCCGAGGGTTTCAGCAGCCGCTTGTTGAGCACCTGGCGCAGGCGGTACCAGCGCTCCCCTTCCCTGGATGGGGATGAAGCTCAGCACCGGGGCAGGGGGCAGTGGCTGGCAGTAGTTCCCCAATCCCTGTGGGCATACTCCCCACCCCAGGCTGGAACCATCCCAGGCATCATTCCACCTGCCGTGGCCACGCCCTTCTCCTTGGTGGGGACACACGGCTTGCAGGAATGGGAGAAATGCAAACGGCCACCTGGTCCCTACACCTAAGGAAGGGGCAGGAGATGTGTGCTGCCCCAGAGAGCACAGCTGGGGCAGGACTCACTCAGTGAAGGGTCCGTAGGGCAGGCGTCGGGTGTCCCGATGCTCCTTCCACAGGGCCATGTCGCTCCGCATGGGGTACTTGCCCTCCTGCCGTAGCAGCTGCTCCAGCACCACTGGGCTCCCAATGTTGATGTTCCTATAATGTCCGAAGGTTGACTTCCAGATAGGTCCATAAAGGCGTCGGGATATCACCTGTGATGCACAAAGCATGGCAGGGTCAATGAGACAAGCTAGGTCAGATCCTCCCTGCCCCAATGCTGCCCTGAACGTGCCTATCTGCATCCATCCCATGGACCCCTTAGCATCACCTGAGCTCAAGCACCTGCCCTTGACCCTCCCAAGCTGGTAGGATCCTTGAAATGCTCTGCAGATGACCTGGGCTGGTGTCTCCGGGCTCATTTCCTCTCCCAGCACTAAGTACACCAGGCACTAACCCCCCAGCACAGACTGGCACATCCTTTACCCACCGCAGAGATGCAGAGACAGCCTGGTGGGTCTTTTGGGGAAGGAAGACCAAGAAAGGACAGCATGGACAGAGACAACTGCCAAGCACAGGACTGTGCTGAGATGCAGGACCATTGCAGCAACCACCAGCAGGACTAAGTCCTGCTGTTTGCAGCACTGCTCCAGCTCTGCTTAACCTGGGGACAACAGCTGCTGAGTGGGTCCTTGAACTTACCACCCAGTAAGGGTGGTTAATGATCAGCAGTGGGAGGGCAGCACCAGGCTAGGGGATGACCAGGCTGCTCCCAGGACAGGCTGTCATCTCCAGGGCATGACCCTGGGGCCACAGGCTCACAAGCCAGCTAGGGGACGTCCACCAAGATCAGCCCTGCTCTGGCCCCTGTTGGCTGCAGCTACCCTCTCCTTGTCTGCAGCCACAGGTGCCATGCCTGCTTCCCTGGCAGGGAGCACCATGACCTCCAAGTCCATCCCTTGGGGGCAGCTGGGCACCCCTTTGCAAGTGGATCTGCACAGGGCCATGTCCAAAGGTCACTTTCCATCCCACCCAGGCACTGCCAGAGCCCCTGCAGAGCATGGCCAAGCATGAGGGGGATGCAGGGGACTTAGCAGGGAAGCTCTGGTCCCCATTCCCTGTGGCTGCGGGGATGCGCGGGGATGCACGTGGTACAATCTCCCTTGGTGACTGTCTGCATCGCAGCCTGCGCCTGGATTCAGCTGGATTCGTCACCACGGGGAGACGTTCCTCGTGCATGGTGGCAGGAGGAGGGGGAGGGACAGCCGCCCCAGTACTGCAGGTAGCTCGTGGGCATGGGGCAGCTGTGCTCCAGCTTGAAGCCTGCCCACCAGCATCTGCTGGCAGCCAGGACCTGACACAGTGCAGGCCTTGGAGAGCTGGGCTGTGAGAAGCTAGAGCTGCCTGGATCTGGGGAAAGGCACCTCCAGAGCATGTGGGCATCTTTCTGCAAAGCCAGGCTGTGCTCGGAGTCCCACGGGCAGGAGGGAGCAGGAGGGAGCTCCAGTGCCTACACCCTGAAATTCCACTGTCCTATGACAACCCCTTCTCCAACCAGCAGTGCCTGGTGAGATGCCAGGGAGGCCCGATCCTATTGCACACTTCTCGGGCTGGTCAGAGCTCCAGGGCGCTGGAAGATGCCGCCTGGCTTGCAGCCAGCCAAGCCCATTGCTTGCTTCATCCGACGTATGAGGAAGTGTTGACAGAAGAAAACAAATACCTCTGCCTACTCGTCTCCTGCCTTGGTATCATCTGCCCAAAAACCTGCCCGGTCACCTGCACCCAAAACTGCTGTTCCCTCCAGCTGTCACAGCCGGGAGCCCGGGGATGCCAGGACCCTGTGAGATGCCCCCGAACCTTTGCCGTCAGCTGCCTGGCCGGCTCGGGGATACTGGAGCAGCCCCGGGCTGGCTGGACCCTCCCGAGGTCACTCGGTTCTGCTGGCCCCACTCTGCCTGCTGGCCCCAGCATCACCCTACGGTGCCGGGTGCCCCCCACTGCCCAGCCCCTCTGCTCTTCTGCCCTGCCGCCCCCGCTCAACTCCCTGCCGTCACTTGTCGGCAGCTAACCCCCTCCCTGGAGCCCATCTCCCCTTGCCCCCAGCCCGCACCCACTCCCTCCCTTGCAAAGCCCCCGCGGGTACAGCACCCTCCC
>JANPWX010000011.1:6989534-7012263 GCA_024734555.1 Trochalopteron elliotii
AAGCTACGGCTTCCTGTAGGCCCCGCCCGTCGCGTTGCCTGCCCGGTCCGGCCCGGTGGAGGGAGACAACGGGCACCCACCCGCCGGGGCCCCGGCCGGACCTCGGGGCTGCCCGGCTCCCGGCGAGTGGCGTGGAGCGAGTTCGACGCTTTCCTCAGTCCTGGCAGGATGCTGCCTTTCTCCCGGACCCAGCTGGGGCTCTTCTTCATCCTCCTCTGCCCCGCTAACATCATCGGGCTCTGGTGGTGAGTAGGACATCCCGAGGGAGGGCGGGTAAGCAGGAGGGCACGCAGGGTATCTCGATCTTTGGGGGTAGTCCCCCCCCAGCTTGGGGGCAACAGAGTCCTCTATATCCAGGCACCACTTGGGTTGGATTTGCTGCTCACTGGCTGTTTGATCCAGACTGGGGCACCCACATACTGTCAGGGTTTGGGTACACAAGTGCGTTGGAGGCAGAGGCTTGGGGATCCCCAGGAGTACAGGGCACACAGGTCCTGTGGTGAGAATTGCACTTTGCCTCCCTGCACCCCCATCCCACAGCATGGGAGGCTTGCTTGTATGCCTGAGGGGTGGGCAAGGGGGCTTAGTGGCTTCCAGACCCCTTCAATAAGTCAAATTTAATTAAAAGCCTTAGGGTCCCTACAGTGTCCCCCCTGAATGGTGACCTGGACACAGCAGGGACAAAACCCCTATTTGTAATGGTGCCCTCATCAAAGGCAGAGACGGTGCCTTGCAGGATACCAGAGGGGGTGGGGGATTCATTACAGGCACAGAACTGGGACCCAGCCTTGGAAAGCCCAGGTATCTGTCGAAACATGAACTATTTAAATCTATTAAGAATTTCACCCAGCCTGTCTTTATCCGGTTTTAAGTGCTTAGATTCCAGCTCCCCGGCGTGCCGTCCGGGCTATCATTCATTATCTGAGGCTATTCGTCTCCACATTGTCACAGTCTTTTGACCCCTAAAATAAAGCTCTCCATAAGCCTTTCCCCTCACGGTCCCCTGCCTGCCCACCAGTGATTTATTCCACATCTCCATTCCATAGCCAGTTTGCTAGCCCTGGCTCCAGGGCTGCAGTGGGGGCCTCTGTGAGTGTAAATGGTGCTGTTACAGTCAGTTGTACATCAGCTGAGAGCTTGTCCCTGGAGCCGAAGAGCTGTGTTTATTGCCAGGCAAGAGTTTAACATGGGTCTGAGAGGGACTTGCCTTGGGTTTTTTGCTAGAAGAGGGGAGAGCAAGGTAGGGCAAGCCCTGGCCAAGGCAGGATGCTTGTGGAGGGTGTCCACACTCCCTGCCACCTACCTCAGGGTAGCTGTGCCATTGCAGGACATATGCTCTCCTTCTGCTGTTTTTCCCTGGCCAATTCTCAGACACACACAGAGCTGTCCCTTCAGCTGTCCATGCTTTCTCTGCCCCATCCTCATCAATATCTCTAAGCTCATGCCCTGTGCTCCAGCTTTGAGGACATCTGCACACAACTGGAGCAGGTAGAGGTGAAGCAGAAGCTCATTTTGCCTTCATTTCAGGGGCAGGCAGAGAGCACCAACAAGAGCAGAGTGCTGGGGTACCGGTGCCCCTTACCGCAGGTGCTCAGAACTGCATCTCACCATGGAGTCTGGGTCCTGCTGGTGCCATGTGTGCACAGGCAGCAGCGACTTTGGGAGATTAGCAGGATTTGGCAGAGGAGGGCAAGGGGTCAAACTTGTTTTTTCTTCTTTTAAAAAAGAAGAAAAGGAACCCTTATTTTAAGAATAATAACTCAGCTGCCTGATGCATAGTGAATGCACTGGGCAGTGGAGTGGCTTCAGGGGGATCACCAGCTTACACTCTGCTTCACTCTGGACCCAGGGAGCTGGGAAGAGGTGATGGGGGATGACGCCACCAAAAAGATTTGCCAGTCTTCCTGGGACAGGGTATAGGAGCAGCTGGGTGATTCATGAACTGCATCCTTCAGAGTCTGGTGTTTTGGCCCCTGGCTGAGATCATCCCAGGGAGCCCTTCCTGTGTGGGGCAGAGGAGTCTGGGCACTCAAGACAGGCATCTGCTCCTGGTACTGGTCCCCTCTCCCAGGTCTGGGTAGTACTGGTGTCTGTGGGCTTTGCTGTTGGTGGGGAGGGATTCAGAGGAGCAGCTGTGTGTTGTGCCAGAGTTTCTGGAAGCCCCAGGACTGGTGGCATTGATAGAGCTGTCCTTTGCTGCCACTGATGCATAGGGACTTTGGTGGCACACCTTTGTATGTACATCACTGGGCACTTGTGTGTGCTTATCCAAGGGGGCATTTTCCCCTGGCCAAGAAAGAAATGTCTTTACAACTTTACCCTGAGTACATTATCTGTGTGGTGGGGGGGGGGATACAGAGGTTGCCTGTTCAAGCCAACTTTTTCCCCCACTCAAGCTAATTTGTGAGAGTGGTGTGGTGGGCTGTAGCTGGGCTGGATCTCAAGAGGCACAGTCCCAGCCCAAGCGAGCCTGGCCACTCATGGATGGTAACTGTGCCCATAGGGATCCTGGCAGATGGTTGCACCTATGGAAGAAGATTCAGGTATGATGTACAAGCACTGAGATCCCGCTAGTGACATTGTAGCCTGAGAAAGAGCATCCACATTGTGTTAGGATGTCCCCAGAGAGCTCACTGAAGACACAGACTTTTCTATGGCAAAAAGGAGCAGACTTTTGGTCAGTGGTCAGTGCCAATGGAAGATATATCACTCATGTGCTGCTGGCACCTTGATTAGTGCCAAAGCTGCAGGGAGTAGGCTCTCCTTGCTCCCACCAGCTCTGTAAATTCTTTCTTCCTCCTCCTCTGTTCTTTACACATTTCTTGCTCAGCTCCTTGTGCAACAGTGATTTCTCCCTGAGCAGGACAGGTAGGGACGGCCTGGGGCTCCTGGGCTGGCCCAGAGGCTGCAGAGATATGGAGCAGGCAAACTTAGTGCCTGAGGAACCCCAGGGCAGGATTTCAGCCAAGCCGGTTTGCAATTGGGCTGTGCTTCCAGGAACAGAGGCACTCTGGGGGTGGGGGCAAGCAAAGCCAGCTTCCCTGGTGCCTGTTGACTCTCCATGGGCATGGCTGAGAGCAGGCTGGAGATGGAAGAGAAAGCAAGGGAGAAAATCTTTCCAGCTGAAATGTGCTCTGCTCCAGCTGTGGGTCTGAGGGGGCCCAGAGGGATGGACACCTGCCCTCCATCCTCTTCCCATCCATGCACAAGGGCAGTGCACCTCCAGATTTTCATGGGATTACTTCAGAGGTGCTCAGGAAGGACCCCTCCCACCAGCCCCTGTGGCTGTACCCTTGCTTGAGAAGGTCCCAGTCCCATGTCCCTCAAGCCATACACCCTGGGTGGTTTTGTGCAACAGTGGTCTCTCCTTCTCTTTCACTGCCCTGACCAGCACCCACACTGCAAGGTTAGAGCCTGTAAGGGCAGGTTGCTGGGCTGGAGGGCCCTGCCTGCCTTGAGGTGAGCCTTGTGAGTCACCCCCTGGGCTTGCTGACCCACAGTTGCTACCCCACGGCGCCCAACAGACTGGGCTGCCCAGTATGCCTTCTCCCCTGGAGCAGCACCATATGGGCAGAAATTAATCTCCCAGTGGGAGACCCCCTGCCTAGTGCCATCTCCCCGTGCCCCAGGTCAGCAGTGGCAGCTGCTGACCTGGTGGGTTTTTCAAAGGGACAATGCTTCTCTTGGACTCTTTGAGACGACTACTGGCTCCAGCATTGGGCTACTTGTTTTCTTCCACAAAGGCAGCTGAACCTTCCCCAGTGCCATCCCTTGTCCCTGCTTCTGGTCACATCCACTCTCCCATGGTGACACCCAGGCTTTCCAGACATGCCCTAAACATGCCCCCAGTTGGAGGGTTTGTCTGGGCTTTGCGTCAGAACCTTGAGTGCTTCAAACCCCCCTCATGCAGGAGGATGCTGGGGACACCCTGACATCTGCTCAGGCTTTTCAGAGTCCTCCCACAACATGTGGTACCTACATCTGGGCATGAACTAGCCAAGCTCTCATGCTACCCCAGCTCCAGCCTCTGTCAGCACCCAGAAGAAGGACACAGTGACCACGACTGGGTGGACTTCTTTCTTCTTATCCCAGCCCTTCCAGGGTTTGGACATGGCTTTAGGACCACCACCTCTGCAGGTGCATGCTCCCTCCATCCCCCCAGTACCTGCAACACAAGTTTGGGCAGCTCCTGCTCACGACAGCCTGGCCTCAGCATGACCCTGCAGCTAGCAGGTCCATGGTTGATGCAATGCCACGCCAAAGCCTCCTTCCTTTAGGCAGCTTCCCAGCTGTTTGCATGCCATCCTTGCCAAGGAGGTGTAAGGACGAGGGCAGGGAATGGGGTCCCCCTTCTCTTCCCAAGCCATGGCATTTCCTGCTCCCTCAGTGCCCCGGGTGCTGCTCGGCAGCCAAACCCTGACTGTGCCCCCCAGGGCAGTGACTTGCTGCTTACTCACCACACCCTCGAGAGCCTCCTGCTCTGTTTCCACACCCAGCTGCCCTGGTTAGTGGGTTAGTGGCAGCACCCACGCAACACCCCAGGTGAGGGCCTGAGTGCCCACCACATGCCTGCACGGACTGTAGGAAAACTGGATGGCTGAAAATTCATCTGTGTGTCCCCCTTGCCCTGCTTGCACAGCTTGGAAGAGACGGGCTCCCTTTAGGTTTGACTTGTAGGCTGTCACTCAGTGTGACATCAGTGTGTGGGGCATGAGGTGACCTATGTCCCCAGGGATGGAGGTCAGTTCTCCAGGGCTGTCATCCTGCAGTTCTTACCTCTCCAGGTGGGTGCAGAATTACCTGTGGGCTCAGAGTGATGACTTGGGTACCCTACTACTGTGCATTGGCCTGCTGAAGGCCTCCAGAGGCTGGGATAGAGACCTGCATGTGAGGCAAGACACAGCCTTAGTACCCTAGAGCAGAGTCCCCTTGCCACATGGGAGTGCCCAGGCAGCAGTACTCAATGGGTGCAGGCCTGTCAGATCCCACATGGAGTTGGCATGGCCCCACCACTGCTCTCCCACAGGTGTGACTTCTGAAAGCTGACTATCCTCTCTCTCACTGTGTAGTTCTATCAGCCTCACTCCCTTGGTTTCCTGGAAACCAGGACCCCACTGGGTCCCTTCCATAATGGTCTGCTGGCAGAAGCCAGACATCCTGCTCCACATCATCCCTATGCCCAAGGAGAAGATGGTGACTTGGCCCAGGCTCCTTGGTCCATGATTTTGGCTGGGAATGAGACTGGGACATACTGGAAGCTCCATGACCATGAGCTGAGCTGGAAAAAAATGATGATTATGGCTCTTAGGAACCCCTGGCTCTGTTGCAGCAGGCACAGCATCCAGAGCACAGGGGTTGCATCAGAAGCCTCAGTGACTCCTGTTTGATGTGTGTCACTGGGCTCAGGCTGTGGCTGTGGCAGCCTAAGGGATGACAGCACCAGGTGGGCAGTGGTTTGCAGCCCCTTTTCTGTGCCTCAGTTTCCCCTTTCAGCAATGGAGGTTGTTTCCCTCACGCAGGGGTGCTGGGATGTTGGAAAGTGGGGCTTATCATCCCGTTGGCTTTTGGGGCAAGACAGAGCCCCCAGCAGCAGTTCTGGCAGCCGGCAAAGGGCACCAGGGGCAGGCGGGAGGGATGCTGCTGTGCTGCCGAGCCTGGCTGGGGCTCCCAGGCAGGAGACAGCAGGGGGCCGGGGTGCCCCAGGCAAGTTGCGGGGAGCCGGGCAGGCGACCCTGTTCCTTCACCAGGGCAGGGGGAGGAGTGCCCGGCAGCAGAGGTGGGGCACCTTAATTGTAGATGCGGGAGGCCTTGGAGTGGGACAAGCTCAGGCAGATCTGGGCCCTGCGCCGGAGCCCTTGCCAAAGTGGTAGCAGTTTGGCAGCATTTTTCTTGCCCTTGTCTCCCTCCATTCTCCCCCCCTCCCGAACCCTCCAAAGCAAAACAGCTCTTGGGCTCCCGGCAGCCTCCCTGTGCCAGAAAGTGGAGCCCAGCGGAAATTAATATTGCGCTGGACTTAGGCAGCCCACCCCACGCCTCGTCATCGTGGACAGAAAACTCCTGTGCTCTCCCGCCAGCCCTGCTGCCGCCCGGACCATGGGTGGGGACCCCCGCGGTGCCGGTGAGCCGCCCATCACCCCCCGGACCCGCGGGGCTGAGCTCTTCTTCCCGGCCTGATCCAGCGGGCTGGGGTGAGCCACAGTTCAGTATTTGATCTGACGGCGCCGGGGGGCTGGCGCATCGTTTTTATTTGAGTACAAAGAGTCATCTCTTAATGAAAGTCCCATCCCGGCTCCCCCTCTTCCCCACTCCACCGGCGGAGGCAGCCAAACCTCCGCCATCCTGCTGTAGATGTTGGGAGCCCGTGGTCACAAAGGACAGCGAGCTTGGGGACCAGCATGGAGGCTTGGATTCCTGTGTGGTCATCATGGGATGGGACTGGACAGATTTTCTGGTCACTTTCCACATGGGCCTCAGTTTTCCTATCTATGTAGGACCTGTGCCAGGCAATCTCCACGGCACTTCCCTAGCTGCTCCATCCCTTTGCAGAGGTCCATGTGAATCTTGCAGCAAATGGAAACTGAGCTGCTGGGAGCAAAGGGAGGTGGGTTCTCCCCGGCAGGAGTGTGGGCTTGCCTCAGTTTCCCTGCTGGAAGTTCCCTTCCCAGGCTATGCCTCTCTGTTGAGCTGTTTAACCTTTAAATGTCCAGCCAAACCATTTGGCTCCTTTTCCAGGCCGTTTGAGAGGGCACGTTCTCTCCAAGCCCAGCTGGAGTCTGGTGGGCAGGAGATCCAGGCAGCTGGGGAGCCTGACATGAGGCAGGGGGATCCGGGACGGGCCTTGAGCTTCAAACAAGGGGCTTGGAGGGGGTTTGACTAGGGACTAGGATTGCAAGCAGAGTACTGCAGGCTGGTGTCCCAAACACAGCCCCCCAGCTGCACAAGAGTGAAAAGGAAACTCAGAACACAGTTAAACACTGAGATTCAGCTTGTGATTTTTGAGCCCCTGGGGCTTGGCCAGACTATAAAGCTCTGGGTTTGGAAGCTGTGCAGCTGATGCTCTCCAGTGAGTGGGGCTGTAGGCAGCTCAGGCCGCCCAAGCACTGCTCCCCAGGGAATCCCAGGGAATGTAACCTCCCAATCATCAGGCATGTCCTGGTCCTGGGGTATAACGTGGGTCCAGCCCTGAGGTTCTGTGGGCATCCATGACCATGAAAATCATGTTGTTGAGCAGGATGAGCTCTGAGCCCACAGGAACAGCGCTGCAGGCAAGGGTGGGCTGAGTTTAGGGTGTGCTAAATTGGTGTGGCCCACGGCTCTGGAGTTGCCTGTGGCAGAGCTGGAGCATTGCCCGTGCCAGCACGAGGCAGGGTGCTGGCAGGCTGTGCAGCTGCATGAGCTGTGCCGTGGAGGGCACTCCAGGCAAAATGTGTGGGGAAAGTACAGGAGTTTCTGTAGCCGATGGCACATCGGGGAGCACAGTGTTGTGCTCAGACTTTGCCCTGAGGGCCAGGGAGCCAGGCACCTCACTCCAGCTGTGCTGGCAAGGAGGAGCTGCCTCTGACGTGGGCCCAGCCAAGACTTGCCCTCCCTCACTGGCATTGGCAAAGCTGGCGATGCCACCTGCATCCCTCCCTTGCACTCCCGCACCCGCCTGCAGTTCCATTCCCTGGAGTCAGTGCCTGGATTTGGGGAGGTGAGTACAGGATCCTGGCTAGCAGCCGAGGGGCTTTATCAGAAGCAAGGTCACTCATCTAGTCTCCCACAGGGTAAAGAGAGAGCCCCCGTGGAGAGGGGGAGACACACCAAGAATGCTGGCTGGGCTCCTTGTTGTGTCCACAGCTCTGAGAGGCGCAGCTGAATTGGGCATCAGTCATACGCCAGTGCCAGGGCAGGGTTTGGTCCATGCCAGCCCCAAAGAGCAGATGCTGCATAGCACAATATTTCTGCCATCTCCTTCTGGGGACACCACCATCACCCCCATGGATGTCCCCAAAGATGTGGAGTGGTATGCATCATCCTATAGCCTGTCCCACGGCTGGAGATCCCCCCGATTCTCTGAATGGATGGACAGGGCAAGGTATTGCCTGGGTGACCCACCCATACCTATTGTCCTGCCCCCACTGCATGTGTCTCTCTGTCCCCTTGTCACCCAGGCTCAGCATGGAGGTGGAACTGCCCTGCAACCTTGCCCTGTCCCTGGGGGTAGGTCTGGTCATGTCCCATCCACCATCCACAGCCTGGTCTCTCCTGGGCTTGGGTGCTGGTTTTGCTCTGCTCGCTGTCCCCTCCTGCAGGGCAGTGGGGAGCCCCCTGGTCATGGACCCCAACAGCATCTGCCGCAAGACAAAGCGTCTGGCAGGGAAGCAGGCAGAGCTGTGCCAGCTGGAGCCAGAGATTGTGCAGGAGGTGGCCAAGGGCACCAAGCTGGGCGTCCGGGAGTGCCAGTACCAATTTCGCTTCCGCCGCTGGAACTGCACCAGCCACAGCAAGTACTTCGGCAAGATCCTGCAGCAGGGTAAGGCCAGTGCTTCCTCAGCTTCCTGTTTCCCAGAAAAACCCCAGCCTGGTCACACACCTCCCCGGGACTCCTGGAGCAGAACCTTGGCGTGCAAAGCTGTGTGTGTGAGTGTGTGCATGTAGGGGGTTGCTGAGTGCTCCCCGGTGCAGTCACGCTGAGGTTTTACTGCCGGGACATGTCTCCCGCTGTTGTAATGAAGCAATTACCGATGCTCCCAGACAGTGCGGGGCTTCACGAAGCCCAAGAATGCACCCTCGTCTGGCAGTGATTTACTGCTCCCCCGGGACCCCAGGGTGTGCTGCGGGAAGGGGCCCGGGTGGGAGGAACTGCACAGCCGTTGGGAGCTGCCTCTCACCCCGTGGGTGCCCTTCACATCCCTCCTGCTGGCCTTGCAGGGAGCAGAGGAGTGTTTGTCTCCTGTCCCTGTCCCTGGGTGGGCACCCTGATGTCAACCTGAGGTGGCAGGAAGGTATGTGCAGGTCTCAGACAGTGGATACAGTGGTCCAAGCCAGGCCCAGCTGCATCAAAATCAGAGCAGAAGCAGAGCACGAGGGCACCCGTGAGTGTGTAAGGGATGGGAAAGCCTTGCCATGCTCCTCATGGAAAGAGGCCGAGAGTGGATGGTGCTCCAAGCAAGGGGAGATGCTTGAAGCACCTTGGGCTGGTAAGATCACCTAGTGGGAGGTGAGTTTAGTCCTGCCCCTCTTCCCATGTTTGTCCCTGTGCAGTGGTAGATGAAGATGCTGCAGCAAAGCCCACATCTCCTCAGCCATCACATCTGTTGGTGCATGGCCAATCCAAGGCAATGTGGGTATGTCCATGGGCCATGCAGGGGCGTCAAGGTGGCAGCTCTGGGGGGATTGGAGAGGGTGGAGTGTCCTGGGCACCCAGTTGACTGCAGGTACTAGTAGGGGCCACAGCTGAAGCCCCAAGGGAGACACTGGTCCATGGGAGGGGGATAGGCTCATTTAAAAAGCTGATTTGCAGATGTGGGCTCCCCCCGACACAGGGAAGTGTATTCAGTCATGAGGCAGAGAGTCAGGGCACATGGGGGACTCTCCTGCCTCTGGAGTCACCTATTTTCACCATAACCTGGCAGTAAGGCAGGTGGGATCTGTGTCAGGCACAGGAAATGTGGTGGTGCCAGAATGCAGGACCAGACCAGGTGGTGAGCGAAAGGTACTGGCAGATGAGCTGCTGGGTACGAGGGGCAGCTTGTGTTGGAGGAGGCACAGGCATGGGGATGCTGAAGGAGCCACCACACTGTCCAGCCTCACTGCTGGGGTGATAGAGATAAGCAATGTCATAGGGACAGTGGTGAGTTTGTGAGTCCCTGGCACTCTGAGGACATGAGGCATCCCAGCTAGAGGTGTGAAGTTCCCCACAGCAACAAGATGGGTGTCAGAAGCCCTCAGAGGTGCCAGCAGGCACCAGCCTCCCTGTAAGCCTGCAGGGATTGCATAAAGTATCCCAGCATTTTTGGGGTTCCCAGCTCCATCAGTTGAGTACCTCCCATCCAATATCCTTTTTACCCAAGGATGCTGCAAACCTCCCATTCCTGGCCACGGCCTCCCTGGCACAGTCATGTGCTGTCCCCTCTTCCCTTGCTGCCACCTGTGCCAGGTGTGGCATGCCAGGGCAGGCTGGCTTGGGGGCAGCCACGTGTCTGGAGGAGCTGTCAGAGGAGCAGCATCCCCCCAGGGCCTGGCTGGCAGGGTGGCATGGGGACATCTGCCGGCTTTGGGCTGTCTGCTGCGGGTTCTGCCAAGCCCAAGTGGGAGCAGGGGGGTGGTCGGGTGGCTTGCAGGGGCAGGAAGGCCTGGGGAGAGGGTGGCATCCCCTCAGTGGCACCGCCAGAAAGGCACTGGTGTGCCCAGTTCCTGCTAACACCAGATGGATGCAGGTGCTGCGTGGGCTTCTGGAGGAACTCATGGAACTGGTGCCCTGGTATCCCTCTTCCTGCAGCCTCCCCAAGTCAGAATACTAAAGATGGAGGGATGGGACACCCCCCAAAACCCACCTTCCCCTCCCTCCCCAGGAATCCCCTGCAGGCCACCACCCTGGGCCAGCCCTGCCCTGGCATTTGGGTGGGCAGGAGCTGGGCTGGCACGAAGCAGGGGGAGCGCAGGAGCCCCCTGAGCAGGGCGCCGCACCCCTGCTGCCAGAATCCCCCGCTGGCTGCGGCTGAGAGCGGCAGGTCCGGGCAGGGGAAAGATGCTTGGAATTTGTGTCCCGGAGCAGAGAGAGACAGGAGCAAATACTAATAATAAATAATCCTGCAGGGTGGAGGCTGTGCCGGTGGAGAGAGGGGGGCAGGCAGCTCCCCATGGCAAAGAGGGTAGTGGGGGGAGAGCAGGCAGCACAGCTTCATCACTTCCACCCTGCAGAGGGTGAGCGGCACCCTCGATATCCCTCACAGTGTTTATTTCCAGGTGCCAGTTTGGAGCTGGGGTTGGGATTTTTACTGCTTGGAGGGATATTGCAGGGTAGTGTGAGGAAGCTATGGGTACCACCTGGTCACCTGGGACCACTCTCTGCTCTCTGAGCTGCCCTCTTTCCTATGGGGCAGCACCCAGACTTGCAAGAGGAGTTGGGAGATTTGTTGCCTCTCCACAGCTGATTGGAGGAACACTGGCAGGGCCTGACCGTCCCCCAGAGTCCTCAAATCTGCTTGCAAGACGCAGCTCCTGCTCCAGGCAGCCTGTTTCAGGGTGGGTGCATCACCCAGGGAACAGCACCGAACACATATGAAGAGGGAGAAGGGGGGTCTGAGCCCCTGGGATGTCAGCCAGGGGGTGGTGCTTTGCTTGCTGGAGCTGACCCCAAGTCCCGGCCCTGTTCCATCTCCTGCAGATATCCGTGAAACAGCCTTCGTGTATGCCATCACGGCGGCTGGAGTGAGCCACGCCATCACGCAAGCCTGCAGCATGGGCGAGCTGCTGCAGTGTGGCTGTGAGCTGACACGGAGCCGGGCCCCCCCCTCGCCCACAGCGGGGCCAGGCACAGAGGGCACTGCCTGGGAGTGGGGGGGCTGTGGGGATGACGTGCAGTTCGGCTATGAGAAATCCCAGCAGTTCATGGATGCCAAGAACAAGAAAGGCAAAAATGACATCCGAGCTCTTATCGACCTGCACAACAATGAAGCCGGACGTTTGGTAAGACCCCTGCACTCTCTGTCCCCTGCAGCCCTTGTGCCCCTACCCAGCCCTTCATCTTCAGTGTCCCCAAGCCATTTACCTGTACCAGCTTCGGCTGAAATACGACCCAATATCTTTTGGGTATCCTTTGCAGGTGCTTTGGAAACCCCTCGGGCCACTCTCCACCCCCAGCCCCTCCCCCGGGCCAGGGCAGCACCAAGAGGCAGGGGGTGCGGGGCAGCGAGAGAGGGTACCGAGGGCTGAGCATGGCTGTCTCTTCCTCAGGCGGTGCGCAGCTACATGAGGACAGAGTGCAAATGCCACGGGCTGTCGGGCTCCTGCACCCTGCGGACCTGCTGGAGGAAGATGCCCCATTTCCGCGAGGTGGGGGATCGCCTGCTCGAACGCTTCAATGGGGCTTTCAAGGTGATGGGAGGCAACGACGGGAAAACCCTCATCCCCGTGGGTGACAACATCAAGCCTCCTGATAAACAGGACCTCATCTACTCGGCCGATTCACCTGATTTCTGCTCGGCAAATCGTAAGACAGGCTCGCTGGGTACCAGGGGCCGTGTCTGCAACAGCACAGCCATGGACACGAGTGGGTGCGACCTGCTGTGCTGCGGGAGAGGGCACCGGGACGAGACGGTGGTGTTGGAGGAGAACTGCCTTTGCCGCTTCCACTGGTGCTGTGTGGTGCAGTGCCGCAAGTGCTCCGTCCGCCAGGAGCTCAGCCTCTGCATCTGACAGCCTGGGGTCAGGCGAGGACAATTTGGGAGGCCACCTCCAGGCTCACAAGGCCCCCCTGGGACAGAGACAGGTGGAGCCAGTGGCAGGGTCAGCGTGGGTGAGCTCAGTTCTGTGCTCTGGGGAGTTCTGGCTTCCCCAGAGGGCAGCATGGGGCTGGCCCGGCATCCCCGTGCCCCCCTGTTCTGTGGGCACAGAGCTTCCACTAATAAAGCTATTTAAAGCCAGCATGCCACAGCGCTTCCTGGGGAGGGCTGAGAAGTGCTGACCACTGTACTGGAATGGAACTAGCCAGAGAGCTGTCCTGCCCCAGCTGTGAGTCCCAATCAGTCACACTCCTGCTAGCCTCTGGCCCTGCTGGGACCTGTGGCAAAGTCCAGCTAATTTTTTATCTACTTTCTGACTTTCTCTGTGGTTGTTGAGCCTGGAGTTGTGTGGGGATGAGGGCAAGTACTCTCCTGCTGTGCTCTGCTGCTTCCATTGCATTAGTGCTCACCTCCCATTACCCACAGCTGCCATTGATTGGGGTGTCAGTTTGTGTCCCACCACCATCTGACCTGGGATGTTTGCAGTCCAGGGTGCCTCCACTCATGCCTCATGCTGGAGGTACATCTAGCTGCCCTAACATTATGGTGTTGTGCTCTGACCTTCTTGAAGGGACCCTGTATTCTTTTCACTCCAGCCACGGTCACTGCAGTCCCCACTGCAGAGTCTGGCACACAGAAGCCCTGGACAGCGCTGACACTGTTGGCTTGGTGGTATGCAAGGCATTCACTTGGCATGCCATGGGCCACGTGCAACCCCACCTGGATGGCAGAGTGCCAGGCATGTATGTCTTTATAACCCGATCAGCCTGTGCCCCTCATGGACAAACACAGGGTGAGGAGCAGCCTGCCTGGCTGCCCAGCAAGGCAAGCTGCCAAGCCTCTGTTCCAGGGGCTCCAGGGATCTCTGAGGGGGTCCCTCCCATGCTGCAAGGAGCGCACAGGAACTGGTTTCTCCAGAGTTACCCAGCACAGGGGTTTAGGTAACTGCAGAGTGGGGTGTGTGTGCAGTACCTGCTCAGCTGGCAATGCCCACAGGGCTGAGGATCCCCAGAGGGATGTCAGCAGGGTGAGAGCCTGGGCAAAGAGGTCAACACTCCTGTGCCCACCCTCCATGTTGCATCTCTGGGGGATTCATGGGGGATGAATCACTGGGAGCTTTTGTGTCCACCCCAGTTCAAGAGAGCTCTAAGCCGAGGTAGCTGAGGTGGGCAATGCCCCATGTGCTGGGCACTGCCAGGCAGGGTAAAAGCAGAGCTCACAGTGCTGGGCAAACTGCAAGGCAAGGGAAACTGCATGGGGTGCTGGAGATGCCCACCAGTGGATCCTTCCTCACCTGCCCCAGGCAGCCAGCAGGGAAGGGCAGAAGAAGCAAGGTGCTGGTGAACCATTAACTTGGCCCAGCAATCACTGGGGAGGGAATCTCTGAATTTGTCAGCTGCAACTTTGCAGCTGGAAATTCCCTTCTGGCTTGGTTACAGTGGTGCTGGGAGAAGGGAGGCACACAGGGAACTCCTGTCCCCACACCCGCCCATGGGAACACGTGGGTGGGTGTGAGCAGGGTAGGGTGGGTGCTGGTGAAGGTACCTGTGCATGCAAGCAGCTTGGTGTGTGTGCATGCACAGGCAGCATGTTTATGCTTGTTCATGACCACATGTGTGCATGTGAGTTTGTATATACACCCATCACCGTGTGTGTGAGCCCCTCGTGAGTGTGTAAATAAGTTGGCCTGTGTATTTTCCTGCATCTCTATGAGTACACAGTGAATTGCCAGTGTGTGTGTGTGTGTGTGTGTGTGTGACACTGTCCCCACGTGTGCCTGTGTGAGAGCATGTTTCCATGTCATACTGTGTTTCCTCAGGTGTGTCTGGGACAGGGAGGACATGTGTGGGTGCAAAATGGTCCTCCAGGAAGGGAGCTGGAGAGCTGCAGGAGCTTTATGCTGGAAGATGTGCAGAGCTGTTCCATAGGCTCTGCAGGTCCCTCTGAATTGGATGCACTTGAGCACACCTCAAAGCCTGGACTGCCTGCCAGGAGAGGTCAGTTCAGGCAGGTCCCATGAAACTTTAGGTCACCCCTGTTGTCCTCTGGAACCATAGCTGAGACCACCTTTAGAGGGATTTTGAAACCCTCTGTGAGATGTTCAGAGCCTGAGCTCCAACCTTCGGCAAGTTCCTTCTCTGGATTCTGTCTCAGCTTCCCCACAATGGGCTGCTTTCATGCTCTGGGCTGCATGGACATGGCTCTGGAGATGTGGCAATGCATAAACCTCTGGGAAGATATTTAGTACTTTTGAATAAGGTGTCTGACGTGTGTCCTCTCTGCCATTGCTCCACATCACAGCTCCTGAAGGACGGAGCTCACAGAAGCCAAAAATGTGAAGAGGAAGCACATGGTGTGTGCTTGTGGGGTAATCCTCTGCACATCCATGAGTTACCTCTGCACTGTGTCTGTGAGCCTCTCATGGGTGTGCAAACCACTTGGGCTGTGCGTCTTGTTCTCTGTCCAGCTGGGGAAAAGGGACAGCTCTTGTGGGGGCTGACAGCTCCTTACCACAGCTCCCTACTGTTCCTGATCTGGCAAAGCCAAACACATTCCTTTGATAGCCAGGAGAAGCCCTGACACAGGCAAATGCTGCCAGTAGCCTGTCAGGGTCTGGACTGGCCCAGTGGTCTGGAGAGGGCTGAACAGCCAGCAGAGCCCCTAGAAATCTCCCAGTTCTCCAGACCTCCAGAGCTGCCTAAGAGCTCCCCATCCAACAGGACCTCACCCCAGATTCCTAACACACCCCAGCAGTCCCTAAGGGCAGTTACTCCCCAGGTCCCCTGAAGTGCCCCAGGAGCCCTCCAGATTCCCAGAAGTCCTGCAGCCATCCAGGCCCTCAGGAGCCTGCTGAACCCCTCAAGACCCAGCAGCTCCCGGCCTGGGGGGCGCAGCATCCCCGCCCGTCGCCACGGCAACCTGGGGTCCGGGGCACAGCGGGCGGAGCGACGGCAGGAGGCCGCCAGGGGGCGCTGCGGCACGGCACGGGGAACATGGGAATGGGAATGGGAATGGGGATGGGATGGGATGGGATGGGATGGGATGGGATGGGATGGGATGGGATGGGATGGGATGGGATGGGATGGAGGAATGCATGTGGACATAGGAGCGGGAATGGGATGGGATGTAGGGATGCATGGGGAATATGGGAGTGGGAATGGAGTGGGATGGGATGGAGGAGTGCAAGGGGAGCATGGGAGTGGGCACAGGGTTTAATGGTGAACATGGCAGTGTGATGTTCACAGTTGGACTTGATGATCTGAGAGGTCTTTTCCAACCTAAATGATTCTATGGCTCTATGACTGTGGCTGTGTGGGGGGGCTCCTGGAGGTTCACTGAGTTGTGCAAGTGGCTGTGCTTGTGGACGTGTGTGTGTGGGGTGTGTGTGTGGGTGTGCACGGGACTGTACTTGGGAGAATGGGCATGGGAGTGTGTGTGTGAGTGTGTACAACCCCCTGATTCCCATCCCCATGCTCTTGTGGGCAGTGGTCAAGCAGGACTCTGTTCTGGGTGGGGGCTGGTGAAAGCCAGAAGTGCACAAGGGTGGCTGTGTGGGTGCAGTGAGTAGCTGGAGAGTCCAGGGAGTGTAGTTGTAGATGTGCATGTGTAGCCCAGATCCCTGCTACTGGACAGTTTACATTGCAAAACTTTCAGGATCTTCCCAAGGGAAAAAGAGGAAGTTTATAATAATTGGATTTTAAAAAAAGAGAGAGAGAGAATCCCAGATCCCTGTAATGTTAATGACTTCGTTGGTTTTTTTGTTGTTTTTTTTTTAACATTTTCTTTGAAATGGGAAGAATGCAATTTTCCCTTCAATTTCCCAAGTTGAAAACAGCTGGACAGATTAATTCAATCAAACTTAAAAAAGAAAACCTCTCTGGACTGAGACCAAAAGTAAAATATTTTTGCCCCCCAAAAAGAAGCAGTTCAGGAAAGTTTGGAGTAATGCAGATAAGTCCTAAGAAGGGGAGGCCAGGAAACCTGGATACCAGCTCAGCCAAGCTGAATGGTCAAGCTTGGACAGTGGGACCCTTTCCTGTGTCAAACTCTTTTCTTGTGGCTGCACTGCCAGCTCACTGCTTGTCGCTGAGCAGGGGCTGCCTGGCTAGCAGCAGAGCTGGGTCCTGGCCAGGGCTCCTGCCTGACCAGCCCTGCTCTCCCGGGAGGCCTCTAAGTCTCCTTCTCCAGGCTCTGCTGCTCCCTCCAGGGAGCTGCCTGTAACTGTCCCCCTCTGTCCTCACTCCATTTCTCAGTGACAGATGTCAGTCACCCAGGCAGCCATGAGGACACATTAATCCCAACTTGCCCCGGAGGGCCTGGCTCATCCCTGTCCATCATGGGCAACCCAGCTCCTCCTGGCTCTGCCCTGTTTCTGGGACTCCACTGTGTGCAGTGGCTGCCTCTGGAGTGGGGAACATGGGTACTGGGGGGTGTCCAGGCCAGTCCTGGTGCAGCATTTCTGAGCACTCAAACAAGGGAATATGTTGTGACCCAGGGTACCTAAAGCAGAGTGCAGAGATTGGGTGTGATCTCTTGAGGGACAGGAGCTGGGAGATAACTCCAGCATCCTGGGAGTGGCTGTGCTGTCCTGGCACACACTAAGCAGTGTTTGTGAGGGCAGTGGGCTCTAGAGGCTGTCAGGGAGCTGCCTGACACCAGGGCACCCCTTAGCTCCCTCACCCCAGAAGAAGGGCAGAGCAGAGACTCCCTCACTCCTGGGTCCTGTTTCTGACTGCCAACATCTCACCTTATCCAAGTGAGATGGCCTTCACTGCAGGGCCTCATTACTTACCCTGTAACAAAGGCAGCAGCCATCCTCCATCTATGGAGGGGAATCTGCTTGTGCATACCCCTGGAAGGCAGAGCTGCAGGAAAAGTGACTGCTGAGGTGGCTTCATGCCCTGATCACTGCACATGGGGACCAGCACCTCCCACTTATACTTGTGGCTATGCATCCCTCCCCACAGGAGGCACCTGGAGCAGCCCTGCACAGATGTGCTTGGGCAGCCCTACCCAGCCACCTCCCTACTGCCTCAGCCAGCAGCCTGGCCCTTTTGGAGACATGCTCTCCTTGCCAAAGGCAGTGCAAGGCTTGGGATCCCCCATCGTGGTCAAACCAGCTCTGCCATGGGGTGTCCCCCAGCTCGGCCAGTCCCTGTTGTGTGGGAGGCAGTGTGCATGGGGGCTTGCTCCAGCCCCATGGGATGGTAATCCACAGCAGGGCTTCAACCCCTTCCTTGCCCCCTGCTGGGATCGAGGCACCCTCTGCCAGGAGCTGGGAGGAAGATGAAGAGGGAAGATCTGCCTCAGTGCAAGGATGCTCCCAGGGATGGCCAGAGGCAGCCAGGTCCTGCCTTTCCACCCTGACGCAAGGGCAGCGTGGCTGAGTGCTGCTGCTGGCCCTCACCCACTGCCCCGGGCTCTGCCAGCACCCCAGCCCTGGGCAGCTGGGAGGACTGGCCGGGCCAGACCCGTGGCCGTGCGGTTGGTCCTGAGTCACATCGAGCAAACTCGGGCAAGTTGTGGGGTGTGAGGCAGCAAGGAGGCAGTGATGCTGGGGGCTCCAGTGCTGCTGGGCTGGGGAAGTTTGGCATGGTGACTAATGCTGCCACAAAAGGCAGGGTCACCCTGACCCCACACCCAGCCCTGACTCATGCACCTGTCACTCCAGTCCCATAGGTGCTGCCGGGCAGGGGAGTGAAGAGAGCTGTGCTTCAGGATGCCAAAAGCTGGGTAAGTGGATGGCTGCATGGGCTCCCAGCAAACTTCCCCTTCCTCCTCCTTCTCCTCATCCAAGCTTCCCCTCACTTTAAGATTCTCCAGAGCTTCTCCCTGCACCCCTTCAGCCCCACTCTTTTCATCAGAGCTGCCTCATCTTCCCACACCTGCACACACAGACTGGCTGGCCCTGGTGGTCCCAGAGGCCATCAGCCCCTCCAAGGCTGCAGCATGGCCAGGACTGTTCTTGTCCAGAGCAGGCTGTTCTGTCCCTGTGCTGCCATCTGGTCACATCTGTGGGCCCACAGCCAGTCTGTAAAAACAAGTAGGAGCATCATGATACATACAGAGATCTCAACCCCTGCATTCTCCTGCCATGGATTTCTAGTGGGTCATCCTTAGACATCACAGAAAGGCAGAGAGGCTTGATTGTCCAGGACACAGGACTTGGAAGTTGCTTATCACAAGGCAGAAGGGGCTAGAGAAGGGCACATGCCGGGAGGAAAGGGGGGAAGAAAGCCAGTAAGTTACGGGCTGAGTGCTGAGCTGCTGGAAAGGAGTTCTGATGGAGATGACAACAGGAGAGTCAGCCCTGTTCTCCCAGGGGTGTGGAGTCTGTGGTGTAGGATGCTGGCAGGACCTGCTCCTGCACAAGGGAAGAGGAACAGAGTAGGCAAAATGCAGGCAGCCTGAGGGCTGGGCAAGAGGATGTGCAGTGTAAGAGATGGAGGGATGACAAGAGGGATGGAGAGACAGAGATAGAAGGATAGAGAGAAGGGAGAATAGGCAGGAAAAGGTATGGATGCTTCCCCAGTCCCCTGCACAAAGCACATCCTGGGGCATCATGTAACCTGCTGAAAGAAGTGACCTGCCTGAGTGTTTTGGCCTGGGCAGAGGAGCTCCAAGGGGTATTCCCACAGTGCCCTGCACCAGGTACTTCCCATCACCTTTTGTGCGCTGGCTCTGGGGAGCAACCGCCTTCATTCCAGCTCTGACAGCATCCCACATCCCTTCCTGGTCTCTGCAGAGTGTGGGGCTGCTGAGCAGTGCTGGAGATGGGACAGAAGCTTGGAGGTGACAGGTCCCATGATCCACTGATGCTGTGTTCCCATCTGGGGCCTATAGTAATGATAAGAACAGATGCAGTGCTCTCAGAAAGCTCAGCTTTTTGCCCTGAGCTTTGATGATCCCATTAGGACCAAAGCACCCTCCACCAACCTCACATGCCTGCCTACACCCATCCCTGCTCAGAGGGGCCAGGTCCTGTTCTCAGTGCCTCAGTTTCCAGGGGCCACAACAGGTGCTTAATCTTGTGCTTAAGGGCTTTGCCGGTGTAATGCAGAAGAAGGGCTGGTGCAAAAGGCTCACCTGGCTCCTTTTCAGCCCCAGGACATTGTTGGGACATGAGGAAACAGGTCCCCCCCTGCCTGCCCCTGCTGTGAGCACTGAGACTGTAGGACACAGTGGCTGGTCTCCTCCCCAGGTCAGCAGGAGCCTGCGAGTGAGACACCTCCTCTTGGAAATGATTATGAAAGGATAAAAGCATTTCTCCTCTGATTTTCCCTGGCATTTATTTTGTGTACAGGATCCTAACAAACATCTGTGCTCCTGAAGCCTGGATGCAAGGGTTCCTTCCCACAGGGAAGGAGCTTCTGGTGGGAAGGTGTCCTGCTTTCACCAGGGGATCTCTGGTGAGTCCAGGCCGAGGACAGCACAAGTAATCCCTGGGGTGGCCCGAGAAATAAAGGGGTTCAGAGGACCTGCTGAGGACACCTGAGCCAGGAAGTTGCCTGAAACTGGAGGCTGTTCCTCTGCCCTGCCCCTGCCTGCTAAGTGGGGGTTCAGATACTGTGTTCCAGAATGTAAAGGGGAAACTCAAGATAGGAGCCAGGTCTTGCGTGAGAGGAAGTGGAGAGGGTGGGAACAATGGCTTCTATGTTAGGGACCATTGTGTGTCATGTCCACAAGTCTGCTAGTGTGCTCTGCCCAACCCTGACACCATATCCCTCATCACCAGTCTGCACCTCCTTTGGTGGCAGGTGACTAAAGGGTCTCCTGACACCATTCCCAGATTCACTGCACATCACTTGCTGGGTGCTGAGGGCTCCAGGAGGATGGCAGCTATGGAGGAAGTGAGGAGTGCTGGGTTATGCTGTGCCAGGAACCCCTCTATTCTCAGGTCCTTGCCTGAGGGATGGAAGGTTCTGCACCCTCACCTCTTGCTAAACTGTGTGGGGAAGGAAGTTGGAGGGTAGACACTGGCTCTGTACCAGTGTCCACACCTGCACACAGGCTAAACCCACTCAGGAGCAGAGTTGGGGACAGGACAACAGCCAGCAACCTCAGGACTACAAAAGGAACCTCAGCGGTGATGCCACATTGCTGCACCCAGGGAGAACCAGCATAGTCTTAGGCCTCACCCTCAGATTGCAATTCATTTCCCAAAGGAAGTGCATTTTCCTCTCTGGTGCAAACAGGAACCATCACATGAGCACAGAAGGTAGCCCCTGTCAGTGCTGCCATGCTGCTGGGGAGGTACACAGTGCTCACCTGGTGGAGAGTGATTTGCCAGCTGCCAGGCAACTGTTTATGGCCCAAACACCACCCTGAGGTGGGCTGTGATGGGTGGGGATAGTGGGGGCCTGCAAGGGTACTGCCTGCCATCCCCCATCCCCAGTGCCCAAGAGGAAGCCCCTAGCCCCAGAGTGGGCACCCAAACTAAGGGGACACCAAGTATCCCCATGACTGGGAAGAGGCTGCATTGGGGCAGATCACATTTGCTGTGAGCCCAGTGAGCCTGGGCTTTTCTAGGGCCACCCTCCTGTCCCCAAGGGAGCAGCAGGGTGACACAGGGATAACCTGCAAGGCCACTGCATAGCTCCCACATGAATGATACCCTGCCCATCGGGAATCCAGGAAGGTAAGGGGTGCTCAAGAACTAAACTGATGGTGCCAAGGAGCTGGGCAAAAATTGGGTGCCCAACCTGGGAGAGCTCGTGGGCAGAGGCTGGCAGTGCTTGGTGGCCCTGTTGAGGGAAGGCAGAACCACATCCACAGCTTCTCCACAGCTGCCCTGCAGCACTGCTCTCCCAGCATTGGGTTGGGGGGAACCCAAAACGGGGCTGACACATAGGATGTCCATGGCCATTCTCCACGCCCACAAACAGAGTCACACCCCCAGCATGTGTCACTCAGGCTAATACCCCTGTGCACATTGACAGGCACCCACACGCCTCGCACCATCAGGAATGCCTTCCTGCACAATCACAGCTCGTGCCAGCAACCCCAGTCCCCATGTGCACACCCTGATGAACCTTGAGCATCCCCTGCACAACTCATGCCACAGGGACACTCACTCCCACTCCTCCTCTATGCTATGCACAGCCCTCTCCCTGTGTTCACTCAGACCATGCCCCATGTATTTCCTGTCTGCCGGTACACTCTCCCCACACACCCCACACCATACACTCTCTCCATCCCCATTAATACTTACCCATGCCCCCATACCCTGCCTATTCACCCTATGCCTCAATCACATTCAATCCACACTGTCCACACTTGACACACTCGCCTTACACCCCACGCACCTTCACCTCACACCCAGTGCACACAGGCATTGGGATTGAGAACAGTCATACCCTCAACACCTCACACATGCTCACTCTCACCACTCACACCTTCCCTGTACTCCATGCACACTCACCCTACTATGCATACTCACCCCATGCCATGCAACCTTATGCCATACCCAGTGCCTGCTCACATCCCCCGGCCCTACACACTTAGTCCACATCATACACACACATCACACCCCATGCACCTCACCCAGCCATGCACACTCACCTGTGCAACACTGTCACACCTGTGCACTTCTTTCTCACTGTGCCCAGGTACAAGGGTCCTCCCTACTCATGAATGCTGTGCACACTCACCGTTGTCCTACACAACACTCAACCAAGCCATGCACAAATCACCCCATACCCCCTGTGCCCTCACCCACACTTGGTGCTTCTCTCACGCTGAGCACATTCACTCCACACCTGGTGTGTGCTTATCCCACACCATGCACATTCACCCATACTCTGTGCACGCTCTGCTTCCTTGTGCACACCACTACACCCCACGCCCACAGTACCTTTCCCCCATGCCCTGAGCACACTCCCCCCAGCAGGGTGCAGTCCCCCAAGTCCCCACGAATATGGTCCCACACCACGTACACTCATCTCCCACCCCACGCACAGTCCTCACACCGTGCAGACATGCCCACGGGCCACGTACAGCCAGCTCTCCCCGCGCTCCAGACCCACGCTGCACATGTTCACCCCACACCACGAGCACTTACCCTGCGCCCTGCGCGCACTCCTCCGCGCTGAGCATTCCCACCACACACACTTCTCCGCGCTGTGCATGCTTGCCCCACACACCGTGCCCACTCACCCACGCTGTGCCCACCCCACGCCGCTTCCCCCCCCAGCCCCGCGCCCACTCTCCCGCCGCCCGTGGCTACAGACGGAACCTGGCCA
>JANPWX010000011.1:7012612-7047688 GCA_024734555.1 Trochalopteron elliotii
CGGAGGGGAACAGCTGCACCCCTCCATCCCCAGCCCCGCCGCTGAGAGCCCCGGCCCCACGGGGAGGGCGCCGGGAAACCGCCGCGCCCAGCCCCGCACCGGGGGCGGTCTACCCAGGGGGCTCCTGGGGGGGGTCTCGCCGCCCCAGCCCGGCCCCGCACGCTTGCGGCCCCCCGTTCAAGGGGCTGTCAGGGCTGCTGTTCCCCTCCGCCTTCCCTCGTCCCGACGGAACGCTGGTGGGATGCGCAGGTTCTCCCGCTCCAGGAGGCTGTCCCCCTTCCTCCCCGGCCTGAGACGCTCCAGCGCCCGCCCCGATTGCCTCAGTTTCCCCGCTTGCCCGCGGAGGACGGGGGAACGCCGGCTGGGATGTCACTGTCGTGGGGGTCGGTGCCTGCTGGATCTCCCTGCGAACCCTCCCTGGCTCCGCCTGTCCTAAATGCTAGAGGGGTAAGAGGGGGCCACCTGCCTTTCAGAAAGCGAACCCCCATATTCGCCATCCCCGTCCGTCTTCGCCTTTCCCCTGCCCGCTCCCAAACTTGTGCGCTCCAGGCAGCCAGGGGTTAATCGCGGTGCTGGTATGAGTGGGGGGGTCCCCCGCCCTTCCCCCTCCCTCCAGCCCCTTTAAATATAATTTGTTAACGTTGGGACTTGTATTAATTAAAGCAGCAGCCGCTGCAGCCTGTGACCTGGGGGCCTGTCACCGTGAAATCAAGTTTAAATCCAGATTTAAAGGGGGAAGAGAGCTGGGGGGAGCGCTGTATCCTCCTAAGAAGTGTGACAGTGACAGCTTCTTGCCGGTGCCTGGCCCTCCTGAGCCCTGGGTGGAGCAAGAGTCAGAAGGACCTTCCTTCTACTCTCCGGAGCCCCTGCCTCAGTTTCCCCGCAGTGCAATCGGGAGAAAGACTGTAACATCGCCCCCATCCCGGGATGCCCTGGGAATGATGGCTGACGTTGTGTCAGGCTCAGGACATGCAGGGAATGAAGTCGTTGCAGTGCTTGGGGCAGGAGCTCCCGGGGTTGGGGATGGTGGCAGCTGCATCCTGCTCTGCATCTTTTGTCAGCCAGGGCTTGCTTGACAGTGGAAATGAGTGCAGGAAACTGGGAAGAAGGTTTCCCCTCCTGTGCAGGGGTTTTGGAGGGATGCATTCCCTTTGTCTCTTCTCCCCTCCACCTCGACTCTCCCTGTTGGAGTCACTGTGGATTTGCACTGGGGCATAGTCATATACTACTCATGAAAGTGGTGGGATGGGTATAAACACCCTTGGGAAGCTGGAGAAAGCAGCAGCCTGATCTTGACAGTTCTCCCTCTCCCCTGAGCAAGCTGTAATTCAGCAGAGACGCTGGGGCTGAACCCTCCCTCCAGAGCTGGGTGAGCGCTGAGCTGGGGAACTCACCCCCTGACAGCTGCTTCTGCCCAAGTACCTGAACCAGGCTTGCAGGGTTTGAGGGAACAGAGGGGGAATCACCCTTCTCCCCAAGACGTGGCAGCTGCAGTCCTTCCTCCAGCATCCTCCTCCAAGTCTTGTTTCTGTAATCAAAGTTCAAAGGGCTTTGAGCTCCTTGATTCTCTCAGGGACCCAGCTCTTGCCTGTCCCAGGGAACAGGGAGAAGAGACCTTCCTGGGGAGAGCTCCCAGCAGGGCCCAAGCTTTCCTGAACATGCAGTGGGGTGGTGCTGGGTTCCTAGTGGACCATGCTGCAAGATGCTGGATGCTGCTGGGCTCCTAGTGGACCATGCTGCAAGATGCTGGATGCTGCTGGGCATCCCACTGCCTGCTGCTTGCTTTGTGTGTCTTCCACTTGGACACTGTTTAGCCCAGAGTCCTTCAAGGCATTCCCTGGAGTTGGGCAAACACTTCCTACTGTCTCCTTCTCCCAATTTGTCTGTTATGTGTACCTCTGTATTAGCTCCAGGCATCTCTTTCTGGACATGCTTTGTCTCTCCATGTCCCATATCCCATCTCCACACACTCCATCTACTTCCTCATTTCCCCAGGTAGCATCTCTATTTGTGTAAGTACCTGTATCCCTGCCATGGACCATGTGCCTCCCCTTGCACCCATCCATTCGCTATTCTCTATGCTTCTGTGGCCACAGGCATCTGGTTCAGTGGGGCTAGGATGTGACAGTGGACTTGGGATTGTTGCTGGGATCTTGAGGATACTCAGCACAGTGTTGGATCCATATTTCACAGCTGAGCTGAAAAGAAAAGGCTGATCACTCCTTTTACCTCCCTTGCGAGGACCAGCAGTGTTGGGGGGATACGGGAGATGCTGGGAGGGGATCAGCCAGCAACAGGGACAGAGCCAGACCTGGAATGGGCCTCCTTCTCCAGGGTCTCTCAATTCTCCCAGGGGGAAACCCACACTCTGTGGAAGGCGCGTTGGGGCAATGTGTGCCGAGAGTCTGCAGTGCATGGCCAGTGTGGGAGATCCCTGGGGGAGCACACAGAGAGAGTGCAGTCCTGGGAGATGCTGGGCTCCAGAGGCAGGGTGGCCAGATTTGGCTGCTTCTGGGCAAAGGCTGCCAGGGTGTCTGTACTGTACTTATGTTGTTGGAGGGGACTGCAGCCCCAGTGCTGCTGGGTATCTCTGCCTGGATAAGCTGCCATTGAGCACAGGGTTTTCCCAGCCTTCCCTATATGTAATGGGCTCAGTGTGGATTGAGAAGCATCTCCCTTCCCCATGTGTGTCCCCCACAGACTTTTCCCCTTCCCCAAATGGAAAACCAAGTGGTTGGCACATTGCTTGCTCTGAGCTCAAGGGTGTCCTTTTCCCTCCCAGCTCGTGCTCCAATGAGATCCTGGGCCTGAAGCTGCCATCAGAGCCAGTGTTGAATGCCAACACGGTGTGCCTGACGCTGCCGGGGCTGACGCGGCGGCAGCTGGAGGTGTGTGTGCGCCACCCTGACGTCACTGCCTCGGCCATCCAGGGCATCCAGATCGCCATCCATGAGTGCCAGCACCAGTTCCGGGACCAGCGCTGGAATTGCTCCAGCCTGGAGACCAAGAACAAGATTCCATATGAGAGCATCATCTTCAGCAGAGGTAAGGGTTGGACGGTTCCCCTCCTGTCCCACTATCCAGCACCTGCTCTCTGGAGCCTTCATGGGTTCCCCCTGGGCCCATGCACAGCTCTTCTCTGGCCCAGGGGATGAGGCGAGCTCTTCAGCATCCCCATGGATGAAGGCAGAGAAATGTTATGGTCTGCCAGACGAAGGAGCACTGCACTATGGCAAAGCTGCTCCATGCACCTTTGTACCTGCACTGGCCCTTGTCCTGTGAGCTGCTCCTCCCTGACCAGCTCCGGCTGCTCCTAAGGCTCTTTCCAGGCCCTCTTGCTTTCTGGCATCTTCTCCCATGTGGTGTAGGCTGGTGTTTGGATCAGTGCCATGGGTGCACAGCATAGTTGGTGGGTCTGAAGGTGGATACCATGCTCTGGGGTTTTGTTTGGTGGATACAATTGAGCATCTTGGCTCTGGGGATGGTGTTTTAGTGTGTTGTGATGAGTTGAAATGCCCATAACTAGTGGGACCTAGCTCTGTGAGCCTGTCACCCTGGTGTTCTGCCCTTATGGTGTTCTGCCCTTATCTTGTCTTTCCAGTGCAGAGAGCTAAGGGCTCACTCTTTTGTGAGACCATAAATCATGATGGCAGAGGGGACAGGGATACAGGCTGTCCTGGAAGCTCACCTGCCCACAGAGCCCCCAGCTGCACTGCTGAGAGAACTCTCCTAGCTCTCCACATTCTGCCAAGGATCCTGGTGCCGGGATCTCACCTCCCTTGCAGTCATGTCTGGCTCTGCCTGTATCAGGACCTCCCTGGTTGATACTCTCTCCAGCAGACTCTGGGATGCAAGGGGCTGGCCTGCATGGTGCAGATTAGGGTTGTGACCTGATTGGATCTTCTAGAGGACTTGAATGTATCTTTTCACCTGAATACCCTTTCTTGAAGCCTGTGCCTCAGCCTATTTCTAAGTGCCCATTGCCGCAGACCATGGTCAGGAAGGACAATATGGTGACAGTGGCTGACAGTCAGGGTGCTGAGGGCAGTCCAGGTGCCCAGCACACATACCACTACTCCAGCTCCCAAGAAAGGTGAAAACTACCTGAGAAACTGCTCACATACCTGCTTTGTGAGTCTGATGCCCAGGAGAGAGTTGCAACCATCCACTCTTCTTCAAACATCCTTCCACATCCTACATCTTTTTTCCCTGGGACTATGTAGAGTCTCAAAGAGGAGAGGCTGGCAGCTTGAGGCTTACATGTCACTGAGGGGATGTGGTGGCAGGAGCCCACAGGCAGCTGTAGCAAGTGGGAGAAGGCTGGAGAAGGGATCACAGAAACATTTTGGTGTCTGAAGATCTCTCATGTCCAGGGCAGCCTGGACAGCCTCAGTGGGTGGAATGCTACCTCAGAGCATGTGTGGCATCAGGGCTGTGGTCCTGCATGGAGCAGCCTAGGTCCCTCTCAGGATCTTAGTGCCTGGAGAAGGGCAGTGTCTCTTCCCTCTGTGCCCAGGTTAGAGCCTGGCAGGAAGGGTGGGGACTGTCAGCCCTGATAAGCATCGAGGTATTTCCAGGTCCTCTGAGGAATGCGGTTCACTTCTAGTCTCCTCAGGCGGCAGGAGACACCAACTTGCTGGCTCAAGTTGCTCACACACCCAGACAAGCTTCCTTGCTCCAGGTCCCACCAAGCTGGGTGAGAAGCACCAGCAGCAGAGAGCACTGACCTGCATCCCTCCCTCAGCCCACTTTGTCTGCTGGTGGCCTCAGTGACTTGCACCTCACTTCTGTCTCAGATGCTCCTGCAGCCCTTCCTCTGTCAGGGCTGTGGTCGATGGATGTGGGGACTCCCACAGAGCCTGGACTCCTGCCCCTGTCTTGAGCTATTGGATATGGCTCAGCCCAGGCTCTCAGCATTGGTGGGATCCCATCCTCTGGAATGGAGACACAACATCCAGCAGCAGGGCAGGATGGAGGTAGGCCTGCAGCATCAGAGCAGGCAGGCAGGCATCTCATGGCACTCCTATTTTGGCAGTAGAGGTTGCAGGATGAGCCCCAAGCACCCAAGCTATCTCATGTAGTTGTTTGGAGCCATTTGCCATGGAGCAAGCCTTGATGCTGGAGCCCTGGCCCACTTTGAACCCACTTATGTCCCTCAATAACAGTGCTGAAGCTCTGAGCTTTGCCTTCCATCTGTTACAGGCACAGCCATCAGAGAGGGGATGTATCTCAGGAGCCCAGTGCTGGAGGAGAGGCAAGTGGTAGAAGTGAGGGGTGCAGGCTCCATGCTGCAGACTTTAATGCATCTGACCTCCAGGGACCAGGTCTCTGCTTTGCACCCTGCCTCATCCTTGCCGTGCCTGGGAATGCAACGTGCTTGTAGGATCATTGTTTGTAACCCGAAGTGACAGACCCCTTTAATCTTTCATTCCTTTTCCCACTTCTTCTGCCATCAGTTCAGCTGTGCGTGAATCTCACTTTAAATTATTTGTAGCTGGTTTCTCCCTGCCACTCTCCCTGCTTGGCTCTGCTCCCCAGCTCTGTCCTGTCCTCCTGCATCTCTCACATCTTCTCCAGTGTGGGCGTGAGCCAGACAGGATGCAACACTGTTCCAAGCTGTCCCATGGTGCCTGTCCCACACTCTGCCCAGTATCCAGGCACTCAGTGGAGCCCGGGACCTCATCCCCTGGGGACAGAGAAGAGGACAATGGCAAATGAGTGCCCATCTCCTCATCCTGCTGAGCTGATCCCAGAAGCTTGAGTGCAAGCTCTGAGGAGACAGGAAGAAGAAGCTTCAAATCAGACAGTGCTGGGAGTCTGGGGTGGCTTCAGAGCAGCATAGCTGGAGACAGGGATGCTGACAGCATGCTGGGCAGAGTATAGACCTAGAAGATACTGCCATTCCTGGGGCACAGGAAACAGTGGCTGTGAGGCACAACAGCAGGTTAGTGCAGGGCAAGAGCAGAGCCCAGGAGTTTACCATCCCTGCTCTCACAGAGCAACTAGGTTCTTTTGAGACACCACCATGGTCTGTGGGTTTTTCAGGTCTGGTCTTTTGATGCTGCATCCTTGGGGTATGAGATGTTCTTTGTACCCTCTGTTGAGTCTCCAGTGCCATCTGCACTCACCATCCTCCTTGGCCCATGGCCCCTCCATGTTAAGCCAGGCTCAAAAGTGCTATTGCAAATCCTCCTCCAGTCTTCCCTGGCTCCCCAGCTGGCTGCCTATGTACTCACCACCTTCCTGCCCATTCTCTGGCACTGTCTCTTCTGCCAGGACTCTCCTGTCTCTGGTCCCATGCTTCTCTGCTGTACCTCCTTCTCCCTCCATGTGCTCGCCTGGCTGACAGAGACATCCTCTCCTGGCCTCAGGAGATGTAGGGGGATGGAGCAGTGAGGTGGAGGCAGGTGGCTGCACCTACATCAGCAGTGGAAATAGGTTCTCTGCTCCTGCTCCAAGGGTGTGTGCACGATTGTGTCCACCTCACTGGAGAGGGTGGCCTGTTTTCCTGGTATATTGTCCCACCACAGCATCTGTGGGCTGCTAGGCACTGTGTAGCTTGGCTGCACTGACCCATGCCTGGTTGCCTGACAAAAAACAAGCTACAGATGGTGGTGGGTCACTGAGTTATGGTCCTTGTCCAATATGTGTGCACCCATGGGTGGGTGCAATGCCATCAGGGCTGGGACTGTCTGGCTGCTGGGCAGGGGCTGTTTGAGGTGTGCTTTGGGACTGACTATTCCCCTTTGCTCATCCCAACCCCAACTCCATCTACGTGAAGCTTTGAAAAAATTAGGACCACCCGCCATGGAGGGGCTGGATGTCCTTGAAGGCCTTCAAAGGCTCATGGTTGGAGGGGACATGACTCTGGAGTGCAGTATCTTCTGGTTCCTGCAGCCTTTGGAGAGATGGGTGATGCTTCCATGCCCTGTGCCCACCTTAGAAGGGCTCACTGGGGACAAGGAGTCTGCATGGCCATGGCCAGATCTTGATTTTTTCCAGCAGGGAGTGAGGAACTCCCTGCAAGGATGGAAACACCAGGTGCTGGGGCCCAGCCAGCTGTGAAACGGAGCTTGAGGAAGCTTTGCTGTATGGTGAAGGAGGCAGGTGCTGTTACAGCTATCCAGGGAGAAGCTGCCAAGCTCAGGACCCCGGCACCCAGCTCTACAGAGCCCCAGCCAAGCTCCAGTGCCCGCAGACCGCAGTGCCTGGCCTGGCACACTTGCAGCTGGGCTGCTGGCAGGGTTTTGTGTACCCCCAGGCAAACCAAGGGCTTTGCCCACCTGGCCCTGAAGGACATGCGGGTCCTGTGGATGCTTGGCTTCATCCCTGTGGGTTCCCCCGTTCCCTGGACCTTTTCCCCACTGAGGGTGCAAGTGAGACCCTGGGGCCAGGCAGGATTCCTGGCCGTGTGGGGCTGAGCTCGGCTCCCTGCAGCCTGCACAGCACAAGGGCTGCTCTCTCAGTGCCGTGGGCGGACAAGGAGCGAAGGCTGCGGGCTGTCCCTGGCACGCTCAAGAAGGTGCAGGGAGGCAAGTTGGGATCTGCAGGGAGGCATTTAGTGCCTGGTGCTGGGCCAGACCCTGGCAGGTTCACCTGCAGTTTAATTAGGGAGAGGGGAGGGGAGGGGAGGGAGCGGGGCTGGGGGAGAGGCAGCGTGTTGGGACTGGCTGTCTCGGCAAGCCTCGCAGGAGGTGGCAGGAGAAGTTCTCCTCTGCCTTATATCAGGGCTGGGGCAATGTGCCCACAGCTCCTGGCAGCTACACCCCACTCCTGGGGGGTATTGCCATCAAGGAGGCAGCAGAACATCCCTGGGGTACCCTAGGGTGGGCATACATGAGGCTGTCCTGCTGGCTCCCTCAATGCCACCCAGGCATTGCAGTGATGGATGCTGGGAGAGAGTTGCTGCCTGGATGTGATGGTGAGCTGTGGGAGGAAGGCCATGACTCCAGCTCTCCCTGGTCTACAGACTGTAGAGCCCAGAGCTGTGCCTGAGCGAGCCCTGTAGCCTTCATTGCACATCTACTTGAAAGATGGAGGAACTGCAGCGTCCATGGTAGAGCCAGTGCTGCTGGGACTTGAGGTGTTGCTAAATGACCCTCCATTTCGTAGGCACAGCTTGACAGGGAAAAGTTTCCCTGCTAAGAAAGCTGCTTTGGGATTTGACCTGAGGAAGAGATTTCAGACCTGTCCTCCTTGCCTAGCATGGTCTTTGAGTACACAACAGGCTGGATGCCTGTGGTGGTGTCAGGATTGTGTCCTCCATTCTCTCTTCCCTGCAGGATGCAATACTTCTTGTACCTCCCACAGCTACACCTCTTCTGTGGTCTCCAGAGGGATACGGTGACTCAAAAATCACTACTGAGGTCTTAGGTGGCTTGGGTAGCTGAAGAGCCTCCCTCCAAAGGGCTCAGGGCTGGCCACCACATGCCACACTCGGCTGTGGTTCCTGGAAGCTTCCACCCTTGCTGAGCCCACGAGGCGGGTGGTTGTTGCCTGCAGTCATATTGCTCGTTGCTTTGCATCAATCCTCTGTCTCTGGCGGTGCTGGGTAGAGCAAGGAATGTAAACTGAACCTCCTAGCAGAACCATACTGGCATGGCTGCTGTGATCCCAGTGCTGCCCTGACCCCCTCCTCCCCTTTGCTCACAGCTCCCCATGAGAGCAGGTGAGGGAAGAAGGGGAGAAGGCAGGGAAGAATGGTGGGGCCAGGCACAGTGATACTGAGCAGGGAAAGGACCATGATGAGATGGGAACAAGACTTCCTGAATGCTGTGATGTTATGTTCTGGGGACCAGTCTGTCCCCTGCCCACAGTCTGGGGAATGGCAGCTCCAGGGACAAGGACCCATACCTCATCCATCAGCTCACATGTACTTGGAGAGCACTAGAGGAAGAAGAAGACACTTTAACCCACGGGTTTTCCAGCCATGGAGGGTGCCCAATCAACCTGACCTCTTTACCTGTAAGGACACAGGCTTGCTAGACGGACTGGGTGGGGTAGAGCTTGTGTCTGGGCTCTAGGAGGGATTTTAAGGAGATGCCACACCAGAAATTATATTTTAGGCTGGAGAAATGTGTGAGAAAGAGGCAGGGCTAAGAGGAGGGTGTTTTGCTCGGTGAAGGGTTTGCTGCCCCTGTCCCCAGGCACTGGCTGTGCAAGGAGCTAGGGATGCCTAGCAGGGTGGCAGTGGCAAATTGGGCTGTGCCCAGGTTTGGCATATGAAGGGCTGAAGCTGGCCCAGGTGGTGGGATCAGAGAACTGACACAGGGAGGATTTGGAAATCCAGGAGACCTTTCTGTGCTGGTTCTCCATCCTCCATTGCTCACCTGGGGACTGAAGTTCCCCAGATGTGGGCCTTCATGCTCCAGCAGCACTGTGGGTGTGTTGCAGGCACTGCCTGCCAGCACTCTCCCTGGGGAGGCTGCACGGCAGTGTACGCACCAGCAGCCCCATTACCTGCCCGCTGAAAAATGTTGTTCAACTTGTGCATGGAAAGAGGCAGGCTGAGAGCAAGCTTGTCCCACACCAAGGGGAAGCTGGGAGAGGCTCCTGCTGGCTTTTAAGCAGCGCCTCGTTAATTTTTTAAATGCACCAGTGTCAAATTAACACACAAAAGAGCAGCACGACTTTAAATGCAGGTTTCCGGGCTGCATTTCATTTTCCTTTAATAAGATCATAGCATTTGCTCAGCGGGCGGCAGCAAACCACGGAGAGGACATGCGTGATGGGGAGCACTGCCAGGGATGGGAGACAGCAGCAGCTGCACTCTCACCTCTCCTGACTCTGTGGCACAGGCAGGGAGCTGGCAGAGCTTTGGGGTGCTCACCCAAGACTCCTGTTTGATGGCATGGATCTGGTGAAGAAAACACCCTAAAACCTGTTGTCTGTTCAGCTGTGTCAAAGTCAGGGCCAATCAAACTGCTCGTGTCCAACAGAGGGAGAGAGGCTGGGAACTCCAGCTATTTATTTATTCACATGTGACGCCACAGCACAAAATCTGGCTCTCCCTCCATCCTCGCCTCATGCTGGGGCCAGTCACTGTGCACCAAAGCAAAGGGCACTGCAGGCTCCCCGCCTGACCTAGGAACCACAAACAAAAGTATTACTTTGCATTTCAAATAAAATAAAAACTCCCAGGGAGGAGAGGGTCCTCACCTGACTTCAGTGAAGGCCAGACAGTCTCAGGCATCCCCTGCTCACAGCTAGATGGAGCCCCATGGAACCCCTTCTGTGAGACCTGTCCATGTCCCCATCTGCCCTGTCCCCAGCTAATGACACTTGTGGGTGTCCTCACTCCCTGGTGTTTTAACGACAACCAGCTGCCAGCTCTGGCAGTGCATGGTGTGGTCACAGCATGCTCTAACTTACTACGGATGCTCATTTTTTTCCAGCGTGGTATCACATTTAGAACTTCTTGTGGGACCTGGCAGGGTTCAGGGTGGGAAGGGATATGGGCAGATGAATGGGGCTGGACAGGCAGTGCAGCCTGCTCTTTTTACTGCCTAATCTGCACCCTGTGAGTAAGCAAAAGTGGCCCATTCTTCAGCAGAAATATCTCTTGGCCAGCGTTACATTTAGTATAGTAGGAAACTCTGAGTGGACAGGGGAGGAGGGATTGCCTTTCCCATCTGAGCCATGATGCTGATGCCTGAGCAGTGCTGTGGTGGCATCTCCTGGAGTGATGTGAGAGCAGGGTGATGGTGGAAGTTGGGGTCCCAGCTAGGGCAGGGCTGGCCCTCAGGGTAACAGTGTGTCCTGGTGGGGATAGGGCTGGAGAGCAAAGAGTGGGGATTCACTCATGGCCTATATGGGAGCTGGTGCACCAGGAAAAAGCAAGACACAAGCTGAACCTCTAAATCCCTGCACTCCAGTTTGATGATTAACTCACCCAGCCCCCCACGGGGGTCACACCACCCAGCCTGAGCTGTCTCCTTCTTTGCAGGCTTTCGGGAGAGCGCCTTTGCCTACGCCATAGCGGCGGCTGGCGTGGTGCACGCCGTGTCCAACGCCTGTGCCCTGGGGAAGCTGCAGGCCTGTGGCTGTGACCAGAAGCGCCGTGGCGATGAGGAGGCTTTCCGCCGCAAGCTGCATCGCCTCCAGCTGGAAGCCATGAACCGTGGCAAAGGCATGGTGCATGGGGTGCACATGGAGCACATGCCGGCAGAGACCCCTGGTCTCCAGGACTCCTGGGAATGGGGAGGGTGCAGCCCTGATGTGGACTATGGAGAGAAGTTTTCCAAGGATTTCCTCGATTCCCGGGAAACCTACAGGGATATCCACTCCCGTATGAGGCTGCACAACAACCGCGTGGGCCGGCAGGTGAGTGGGGCACTGGTGACAGTTGTGGAGATGATGGTGGGAACAGGGTCCCCAGGACGTGTAGGAAAGCTGTGAGGGACTCGTGCTGGCTGCTGTAACGCTGGCCAAGAGATATTTCTGCTCAAGAATGGGCCACTTTTGCTTACTCATAGGGTGCAGATTAGGCAGTAAAAAGAGTCTGGGATTGTCCCCAGGGCACCCCCTCTCCCCAGTCTTGCCCAGAACGAAGGCAGTGATGCCCTTAGCTGGGGGGGCTGCAAGGATATGCTGGTCAAACACCTGCTGGCAACACTATCTCTGAGCATTGCTGCTGTGGCCTTGCCAAGGGACGCTGTCCCAGGCCACTGTCACCTGTCTGTGCTGCAATGGCGCTACTGGGGTGGCACAGCAATGATTCTGGCTCCTGCCTCTCTAGAACAGGGTGAACTGGTGCTGGGCATCTGCAGTGGGAGGAAGCTAAAGACAGGGAGAAGAAAGTCACTGGCATCATGGGGACACAGTGCAGATTATGCAGCACCCAGCCATGACTCTGCCTCCAGAAAGGGAGCCAGTGCCCTGAGGAGGCAGATGTGAATGAGATTGATTTAGGCAGTGGGCTCCTGTATGAGCTGGGAAACACAGCTTGCTCTTGGGAGCAGAGGTGACAGACCACAGCCTTGCCCCCCATCTCTAGGAGTGTGCTGGAGCCTGTCCAGGCAAGCAGGACAGCCTCCCCTCCATTCTTATGATGTCAGGTCTCGTTAAAGGTACTAATTAGTAGCTCACTGTGTCTGGAAGCTGAGGTTTAAAAGCAGCCTGATATTGGAGACAAGCATGCAGGCAGGAGGGGCTGGGAGGATGGCTGCATTTCCCTGCCTGCTTTTGCTCACAGCAGGTGCCTGAGAGGTCCCATCCATTGAATCCAACAGGACACATTTCCCCAAGATCCCAGCCACATGCTGCCAGGGCAGTGCCAAGGAATGTGTAGTGGCTGCAGAAATAAATAATTAAAAGTCAGAATTCTACAGGGAATGTTTCCTTGGAAGGGCTCAGACGTTTGGATGTGCCTCTTGCTTTGAGCCAGCTGTTTGAAGCCAGCTGTGAGGCAAGGATGCTGCAGAGCAGGACCTTATTGTGTGGCTTTCCCTGATGCTGGAGCTGAGCTTCACCACCCTGGAGAAGACACCCCAGAAGACACCTCAAGCTGTAAATGCCTGGGGAATACCAAAGCTTTTGATTTTTTTGGCTTTGTTTGCTTGTGTGTGGTGAAAACTCACTCAGTGTCAGGCAGCTAAATCCTCTGCAGGCTGGTCTGGCCCAATCTGGGCAAGACCCCCATTCCAGTTCTGACTGCAGGGCTCATCCTGATTCCCCTACCTCTCTCCATGCCGGGATCTCTGGGACTCTTGGCAGTGCTCAGAAACCTGTGGTCTGTGTTCCCTGTTTCCCAAGGGAAACCTCACAGCCTGCAGAAGGAAGGGAAGGTGAGAGAGGAATATTTGCTCTGCCAGGATGTCACGAAACATTTCCTGTGGGATCTGGTAACAGTGAAAATGCCTGGGGTCTGCTTGTCTCTGAGGGCAGGCAGGCACGGGACTGGCAATGTCATCTCTTGGTGGCTTCAGAGACAAGGTCTGAACTGATGAAAGAAGTCTGGGAGCTAGAAGAAGAGGCAGAAGAAGACTAAAGGAATAAAGGAGGGAATGGTGCCTGTGCAGGTGGGGAAGCAATGCCTGGACAGGATGCCCAGCTCAGGGGCCTTGTTGAGATCAGGGTGTGAGCCCATGTGTGATAGCTGTGGGTGCCAGGCTTTGGAACAAGGAGATGATGCTGTGCCTGGCCTGTGTCTCTTGGTGCCCTGCTTATTGCCAGGGCTGGTCCTGGCCACTCCACTGGGGATGGGTTCTCCAACTCCCCACCGGCTCTTTCAACAATCCTGTGGGTCTCACACCCACCCAAGCCCCACTTACTACTAGGGGCAATTTTCCTGCAGGAACAATCTCCTTGGATATCCCAGGAAAGGAATGGTTGTGCTGATTGCACCAGCTCTGTGGTCCTCCCCTCCAAGTCCTGAGGCTTGACCCTCTTTAGCAGAGCAGTGATGTGGACATGCAGGCCTCGTGCCATGCCCTGCCATGCACCATCCCTCTCCATGCCCCAAGTAGCTGCAGCACCCAGAGCTCTCCAGCATGTCACTGATTCTGAGCATTCTCTCTGTGGTTCCTGTGTATCCCAAGGGTGCTGTGAGTGTGGGTAAGCCTGTCTCCCAGCTCAGACCCTACAGTGCTGGAGGGAGGTGACAATTCCATGAGTGGTGGCATCCAGGTGCCATCAGATGTGGGTTTCTGTAGTGTAGTGGTTATCACGTTCGCCTGACACGCGGAAGGTCCCTGGTTCGAAACCAGGCAGAAACACACTGATTTTTCATTTTTACATCCAGCCACGAAGCTGGGCAAGGGATTGCAGCCACAAGGGATGTGCAGCACCCTCTGATAGTGGCAGTGGTGACCTTGAGGAATAGGAAGCCCTGGGATAATCATGGCTTGGTCCAACTCAAGGCTGAGGTGGGTGTTCTGCATCCCTGGGAAGCAGCAAGCTCTCTAGCGAAGAGCAGCAGGAGTGTGAAAGAGACTTTGCAGGTCCTCCTAACTCACCAGATCAGAGAGTGAGAGAGGATGAAAGGAAGCCAGGAACTACCCATTACCCTCACAACAAAGGCCTATGATAAAGCTCTTATGAGCGTGCCTGGGAGGAGCTGGGAATGTGCGAAAGAAAGCACCAGCGAGTCCGGGCATGTGTCGAACTTGGGTGTCTATGAGACAGGGAAAGGACGGGTGAGGGTGCATGGAGAGAATTCCATGACAAAAGCATGGGGCCAAGGCTCAGATGGGCCCTTCTTCCATCTCTCAGCTCTGTCAGAGTCCTGTCCCCTCTGTGCTGCCTCTGCAGGAGGGAAAGAACAAGCCATCGCTGGTCAGGGATGGATGGGTGTTGTGGTTCTGGGGCTCGGGATGCTCAGCAGTGATGGCTTGGGTGATGGAGATGGCCACACTTGACATCTTCTTCAGCCCCTGCTGCGACCAGCTGTACCCCAAATGAACCCCTGTCCTGCTGTCACACCAGTGTCCCCTCCATCCCAATGGTGAGCCTGACAGCCACAGCCCTGTATGCAGACTTTTCCTGGTCCAGCCAAGCCAGCAGTAAGGGAATGTGGGAAAGGATGGGGTCCCAATGCCAGCATGTTCCCAAGGATAGTGACAAGAACAGTGGTGAGCAGCTGGTGTTCCTGGCTGGCACACCCAGGACATGGTGGAGAGGCCAGGTAGCTCATTACCTGTGAGGTGGAGGCTCTTCCCGGCAGGAGCAGGACTCTCAGCAGGATGAAAGCCAAACTCCAGCCCAGCCCAGACCTCTCCACCATGTGCCCCAAGCTCCAGACGTGTTTCTCTGACCTGCCTTCATTACCATAACTGCTTAGCAACTTGGAGATTTACTCAAAAATAAGAAAACAAGGAATAAAAACTGCCCAGCCCTACCTAAACAAGGTACTCGTGTCACGTGTCCCTCCCAGGAAGGGGGCAGGAATAGGCAACATGTGGCCGGCATGATGCCAGGTAGCTGGGCAGGACTGGCATTGTAGGACAGCACCCTCCAGAGTCCACCAGGTGTCCTCTGGAATCCCCCCACAAGCCCTGGGGCATGACCCTGGGTATGGAGATCAGCCTGTGATAGTCTGCAAGCCCCAGCTGAACTCCTGGTGGGGTTTGGGTGTCCACATGGGAAAGGAGCTTGCTGAAGCCTGTGTGAGCACATGGATATGGGGGCACACAACCCAGCAGGGAATTCCTGTTGGAACAGAGCAGAGGACATTAAAAACTGTCTCTTTTCAGTCTGTGTGGGGGGTGGATATGTGGCCATGTTGTGCCCCTGGAGATTGATGGGCATGAGCTGTTTCTCTTGGCTTGGCCACAACAGTGTCCCTTACAGGGATGGGGGATGTAGGGGGTCCCAGCATGCAACCTGGGAGCTCAGCAGGCTTGCCTGGGAAATCCAAGGAACTCTACACTGGCCTCTGGCCCCTGCACAAGCTGTGCTTTCAGCCTAGCCCAAACCACAGCCAGAGCCCATCCCATGCACCCTGCCCTTGAATGGGGTGGATGTATAGCACTGGCCACACTGCAGCCTCTACAAACCATAAATCAAGGATGTGATCCTTGCTTGGAATTTGGGTGGTGGTGGGAGGCAGCACCTCAGGCCCTTGGCACTGTGGTCAGGTTGGCTGAAGGAGAGCAGGCAAGAACTAAAAGCAGAGCTGCTCCCAGGACTCCCAGAACTGGGGCTTTATGGTTTGAAGGCCTTGGGGAGGGGAAGGGAAGGAGAAAGCATCCCTTCCACCTGCCCCACTTGCAGTGCTACTGACTGGTGAGGTGCGTGGGAGACCCTTGCACTGGGGAGGTCCCAGTATGGCTGCACAGATGCAGCCATGCTGGCTTTGAACTGGGGCCCAAGATCAGGTTGATGCTGCTGGAGCCAAGCAGGAGTGGGAGGTGAGATCCAGTCTCCTCCTCCTCCCTGTGCTCAAACAGCTCACCCTCTCCTTTAGGTGCCAATCCCTTGCTGAAACATAAAAGCCAGTTGGTATTGCCAGGATGGGAAGGGACAGGGTGTGGGACATGAGTTGCACTGGGCACAGCAACAGGGTGCAGCCTTGCTGGCTTTGCAGTTCCAGAGCTTTGGTGGCTACTCATGCCAGCCCTTGATGTTCCCGTAGTGCCAACCCACACAGAGCTCCGTTGTGGCTTCTCCAGTCCCCAAAACGCGTCTCCTTCATGCTAACTCCTCTGTCCTTCCTTCCCCGCCCAGGTGGTGATGGACAATATGAGGAGGAAGTGCAAATGCCACGGTACCTCAGGGAGCTGCCAGCTGAAGACATGCTGGCAGGTGACGCCTGAGTTTCGCCTGGTAGGGTCCCTGCTCAAGGACCGCTTCTACGGGGCCACCCTCATCCGGCCCCACAACCGGAACGCGGGGCAGCTGGAGCCGGGCCACGCTCGGCACCGCCGCCGGGCTGGCATCAGCGAGCTGGTCTACTTTGAGAAGTCACCCGACTTCTGCGAGCGAGAACCGGCCCTGGACTCCTTGGGCACTCAGGGGCGCCTGTGCAACAAGACCAGCCCGGGCATGGACAACTGTGAGAGCCTGTGCTGCGGCCGCGGGCACAACATCCTGCGGCAGACACGCAGCGAGCGCTGCAACTGCAAGTTCCACTGGTGCTGCTTCGTGGCCTGCGAGGAGTGTCGCATCACCGAGTGGGTCAGCGTCTGCAAGTAGCCCGGCAGGGACGGGTGCCCACCCCAGGGTGCCAGGGACAAGCACGCCTGCCTGCGGCAGGGGAGGGAGGCGGGGATTGGCGCCGGGGGGCAGGTGGAGCCGCTATACCCGCTTCCCTCCGCTCCGAGGGAACAGGAGAGGACATGCTCAGCACCCTCCAAAATCAGCACTTTGTCGTCACCTGGGAAGGGAAGGGCTGCCCGCTGCCCCCCAACCCCACATGAGAGCACCAAGGTTCCCGGCCCCGGGGAGCGCACGGCCATGCTGTACAGACAGACCGCCGACACCAGCACCACTCGGGGGGGCGGAGGGTGGGCGTGGGGTGGGGGACTGCCCGCTGGCACCCAGCGGTGTGGAGCAGGATGGGGTCGTGGACAGCAGGGCAGGGGGAGCCCAGGGTGGGAGGGAAGGGGCGGGGGGGACACACACTAGCACTGTGCACAAGTTCCTCCAACCACATGCGAGGTTGTGCTCGGAGCAGGATGGGGTTGGAGCACCCCGTGGGATGGAGAAGGGGCACAGCTCCCCAGGCTGGGGCTCACCTCACCTCTCGGCTGGCTTGGGCTGTGGCATCTCGGCCGGAGGGGCGGGTGCCCGGCGCTGTGCTGTGTGTGTCTGTGTTATTATATGGTAAGTTATTTTCTGATTGTGAATAAAAGTGGATTGGAGACAGCATAGGGTATTTCAGGATGTGGCACCTTGCTCTTCCTGCTGTCAAGCGCTCTCCATTCCTCTAGGGTGACAGAAGGTTGGAGGGGGACCCTCGGTGCTGCTGACCTACTTGTGTGAGACTTTCTCCCTGGTGCTCTGCTGCCATCCCATAATAACCATCCCATGAGCTGTCTGCAGACTGGCAGGAGGCGGGGACCCTCTAGACACTTGCAAGGTGTCTGCTGGGAAGTTTCTGCCCAGTTGGATGCCAGACCCCATCCATCCCATGGGAATCCTGGATGTTCCCCCCATGCCCTTGACCATGCTGGGGCTGGCAGCTGCCCCACTGTCTCACACACTCCTGGGGAGGGATGGTGGGGCTGGAGAGGCTGGAGAGAGGAAAAGGCAGTGTGGGTGGGCCAGGCAATGGGGGTCTGCAAATGGCAGCTTGCTGTGGTGGTGGGGAGGGCACCCATCTGTCTGCAGCAGCCTGCAGGGCCCAGGCAGTGAATCATGCTGCTGCTGTCTCCTGGCTGATAACTTCCCTGCTCCTCCCACGGCTGTGCACCCCTTGGGGCTACACACACACACACACACACACACACACACACACACACACAAAAAAAAAAAAAAAAAAAAGTGAATTAAAAAAAAACTAAATCAAGGAGGAAAATACCAGGCTGGAAGGAAGCGAGCACCCCGGGTCCAGCAGGGAGTGGCCCATGTCCTCATTTCATAACACTCATACACACAGCTGGAGCTGGATCAGCTGGGGTGGATGCTCTGCCCTTCACCATCCCTGGATGGGAGGCCTGCCTTTTCCCCTCCAGGAGGGACCATGTGGATGGGGTCTTTGCTTCTGGAACCAGGTGAGGAGAAGAGAAGAATGCTGTAGGTGCTGGAAGGAAGTATAGGAGCTTCAGTGACCTTGTGGCACCTGTGTGACTCTGTCTGCCAGCACAGAAGGGACAGCAAGACATGTAGTCTCCACAATGGTTCCCAGCAGCAGAGACATTGAGCTGGTGTTCTTGCAGGAAACAGGATCTCAACTTGAGATTTGGAGCACCCAGGCTTGCCCTGTGAGGCATGAAAGCAATGTTGTTCCCATGGGGCAAGTTTACTCTGATAGGACATGATCCAGTAGTTAATTTTCTCTCATAAGAGCCTACTTTGCCATCTCCAAAATCCATCTCCAGTATCAAGGCCCTTTTTCCAAATCCCCAAGACTTTTGCCTTTTGGCCATTGCCCCAAGAACTAATTGGACCCCATGAAGTTCCCCTCTCTCCCAGGCTGGCCAAAACCGTGTGTCCCTAAGGTTGTGCTATTCAGGGCAGTGTAGCTCTGCACATCTATCATGCTCCAGAACTTGGTGGGTGACGTTGGCTTCCCCTCTCCCAGGGGCTGCTTTGCAGATGCCTGTGATCTTAGGGCTGCCTGGGGGGTTGACTGACTCACCATGGAAACTCTCACCACACTGCACTGGCCCCTTCACCCCCTGCTTGCTAATCCCAGGCCACCTGCTCTGCAACAGCAGGATCCTAGGATATGACTCCCCCATAAGGGGACCAGAGTGGGGACAAGGTGTGTTTGATGATGCAGAGAAGGGCCATTCCCTCCAAAGACAGATCACATCCCCCAGGGAGGCACCAGGCTCTGGGCCTCCTGGGTCTTCAAAGACTGCAGTTTGCTCTCACCTCGCCAGGCAATTTTAGGAACATAGCATTGTGAAAGAACATACCAGTAATGCCAGCACACCTAGGCTGAGACTCCCAGCACAGTGCCCAGTGTTCTTTGGTTCTGTAGAGACCCTGTGTGAGCTGGTGACACTCAGAGGAAAACATAAGCTCCCTTGATCTTGGTCAGTGTGCAGGTATCATGGTTGGGGTGCAAGTGCAGTGCTGGAGGGGTGCTTTGGGCTGCAGACAGCATGCTCTGGGTGCAGGCAGCTCCAGGGCACAGGCATCCTGCTTGCAGCATCTCATTTTCCTCCTGGGGCCAGCTGCCTCCTAATGCAATACTAGTCTTCAAGATCTGCTCTGTGGCTTCTCTGGCTGAGTGTCTGGCAGCCACAGGCAAGGTGCCAGTGTGCCTGTGGTTATGAAGAACAGTGTCCCCATGTTTCCCTAACTAGGAACCAGCCACCGGGCAGCTGTCCTAACACCCACATTGCTGGGCAGAGCACGTGCAGGACACCTCCTTTCCCCACAGCCACTGCTGAGCTTCCAGAGCCAGCTGCCAGTGAGGGCTTGGCAACCTGAGGTCTGGGCATTCCAAATTTTTCTTCCATGAACCATCCTCCCTGCTCCACGAATGGAGTATGTCCCAGTCCCACCAAAGAGTCATGTTGCCTCACACGGAAGGACTATTTGAGCCTCCTGGGTTGCTCCAGTCTTGCACATTGTGGTGCACAGCCCCCTGCTGCCCCATGAGGGACATCTCCACCTTGCAGAGCACTGCACACAGTTCTGGGCTGAAGTGGGAAGGTGCTTCACTCGAGAGAGAAGAATGACCATAGTGTATAACAGCCCAGGCAGATGATGAAGGTGTTTTCCAGTAGAGGGGACCAGATTTTTCCAGTGTTTTCCTGTCATCTTCCTAGACAGGCAAATCACTAAGGGAGTTGCAAAACTGAAAAAGAAAATGGCCATTCCTTTCACTTGCATGTCATAAAAGGGCGCTGAAGGCTCTAAAGAAGACAGAAAGTTCATCCTGGCAAAGCCAGGTAAAACTTATTCCAGTTTCATTAAGTATTTTGGCCCAAGCTCTAGAAATATCCATCCTTGAGAGTCCCTGCTGCAGAGGGAACCACCAGCACAGTGGCTCTGCTAGAGCTGTGTGAAGTCCAGTGGTTTTCTCAAACTTTGAACTTCCTGGTCCCAGGGGCAGGAAAGTTTCTCAGATCCTTCTAGTAAGCCAAAAATAAATCTCACTTCTTGCCCGTGTGGTTGTGGAGAGTGATAGGAAAACCTGACCTGAGTGTGACTGCTGAGAAGGCAATAGAGAGACCTGAGCTGGCCTAATCAGTTTGTACTTCTGCCAGGTCTGAAGCCAGATCTGCAGCTGTCCAGATGTGGATACCCCAGGCTGGTGCTCTCTCAGAGACTCTCTCAGGCCTTGTGCCCCCCAACAGACACAGGGTGGAAGTGCCAAAGGGACAGTGGATTCGCTCCAGCACAGCAGGTTGCTGCGTCCTTTCTGCTCTCACCCAAAGCCCCAGCTCATCTCTTGCTTCTGGAAAGCTCCAGCAAGGGTGGGGAAGGTCTCTGGGGGTGGCAGGGGAGTAGTGGGGGGGCTGGGACTTTCCCCAGGAGATCACAGAAGGAACTTTGGCTGGAGGGTGGGGGGAACCGATGAGGAGTTGCTACATCATGCCTCAATGAGCCGTGAGTAACTTCTCTGGTATTTCTTCCCCTCACAGAACAGTCATCAGAGCCAGATCCTGCCTGGGGGAATCACTACACGGGAACGCCCAGCCCCATCCAAATTCCATTCCTGCTCCCATCAGAGCTCACATTATGAAGCAGAGCCATGAGTGGACAGTTCTGCCCCAATGGTACCCCCCGTCCCATGCCCCTGGGGTGGCATGAACATGGGCATGGGCAGGGCTGGCAGTGCTGGCTGGCTGAGTCTGGTAGGCTGCTGACCCATAATAGCAGCCAGATGCACCTGGGCTACTGGAAGTCACGAGAGAGCAAAGCCTCATTGTGTCTGCTTATCCAAGGGGAGCAGAGGGCATCCCCTCTCCTGCTTTTGGTCTGGGAAACGGGCTACCATGCTTCCTCTGCTTGAGAAACAAGTAGCCATGGCTTGAGACGCATCCTGAGAGCCTGGCTGGCACTGTGCTGTGAGCTGAGATGCAGAGAGGTGCTCCGAGGCTTTCCTGACGTTCAGCCCCAACATGTCATGCTTGGCACCAGCACCCGTGCAAGCCCCCGAAAAAGAACAAAAAGTTTGGCCCTGACTGACCTGCTTGGCAAGGCAAAGTACCTACAGCGAGGCAGCACCTGGCTTGGGATAGGAGCCCAGGAGTCCTGTGCTCCCCCCACCAGGCCCAGCTCCTGCCCACCAGCCCCCTGGTGCAGCATTCCAATGGCATTGCCCTCCATCGTGAGGGATGGGCCACCTACACAGTGAGAAGGCTGTAGCCACCACTGTGTTGAGCTCATTGAGGTACCAGACCTTTTGGCAGCAGCCAGACCCCAGGAGTGTCACCACTGGCTGGGCAGACTGCAGCCTCCGTGCTCAGCCACAGCTGCACCAGCCCTTGGTCCTCCAAGGGAGTCCCTGGCCATGGGGCTGCCACACGCCTGCAGAAGGGCCAGCAGAGTTTGGACACGGGTGGGATGTGGAGATGGAGAGCAGAGGGAGGGTTTGAGCTGAAGGTTGTGATGGAGCCAGAGCAGCTCCAAAGGCTGGGGTAGGACAAACTCTAAGGGGAGGCTGTGCAAGGGATGAGAGAGATAGGGGTTGAGCAGAGTTTGAGGTGCACTGAGCTCCTTAGAAAGAAGATCTGAGCAGAGGCAGTGGGTGCACTGGAGTGAGAGCAAGTGACAAGATGCATGAGAAAGGAGGCTGATACTGTTTGGAAAGGGGGTGATGTGGAGGTCCTCCTCAGCCCAGACCCCAATGGCTGAGATCCTCACCAAGCAGACTGGCACCAAGTCTCCCTAGAGAGTTTCTGGACAAGAGGGAGAGCTCTAACCATTAGACCACTTAGCTTGTGTTGTGCCCCTGCTGTAATGGCTGCAGTTAGGGTTGGACCCAAATGTTCTTTACTCTCTCAATCCTAAATGTGGTCCTTTGGCCCAGAAAACACCAGGGCCACCTCGGGCCTCTTGGAGAGTGTGTGAGGAACACTGGTCCCTGGCTCAAGTCTGTGACACACAAGAATAGGGTACCCAGCAGTTTGCTTTATCCCTTGATCTGTCAGAGGGAGTGCCCAATCCCAGCCACTGCATGAATAGGCATTCCCAGCTCATTGCTTCCATGAGGCTGATGGAGGAGGCAAGAGGATGCCTGGCTGTGACAGCATAGGACACATTAGGGAAGGATGTGAGCCTGTAAGCAGCCTGGTAGGGACACCAGTACAGGTGGGGAAAGGGGGAGAAGCTTTTTGGACACAGATGGAGAACACCTAGGGCAGACTTTATGCTACTCCTCTCCCTCGCCCATTGTAAAGAGAGGTTTTGGGCTGAGGAAGGAGATGATGGAGGGGCACATCTGGCATGGGGGGCAGGACACTGATGCAGGAGGGTGGGGGCAGGCGGGGGGGGGGGGGGGGATAAAAGCACAGGGTCCAGGAGAAGGGAGTGACAGGAGCAGTGCAGAGGCAGCCAGCACAGCCAGGTGCAGTGGGAAGGGCTGGGGGGAAGGCAGGGAAAAGAGGCCAAGTGCAAAGAGAGCAAAGGCAGCGGAGGAAAAGAGAGCGTGGCCAGAGAAGCAGAGATGAAAGAGGGAGTGAGGCAGGGGAGAGATGAAAGGGCCACGGCACGGGTGCTCCTGCCTCCTCCCCAGGCTCCCGGGGCTCTGTAATCCCCGAGGAGCTGGCTCCTCTCATGTGGTGGCCCGCAGCTGTGTGCGGTCGGCTCAGCCCCACCGCTCCGCACTGGGACTTTCCAGGAGGGGGAGAAACCCAACACAAAACACATGACTTAACCAGCGCCTGCCAGGCCCCTGCGCACGCGGGGTTGGGGGCACACCCCGAGATGCCACAACCCACTGGGGCCAGGGCCAGATGGCAGACATGGTCCCCTCTGCTCTGGGGAGAGGTGACCCAGGGCAGGGTGAAAGTAGCACGAACCTGGCAGGACAAGGGGTAAAGCCATAAGGTGCAGGTAAGAACTTAGTTGAGCCAGGGAGAACACAGCTCAAACAGAACCTGCGTCAGCATGGGGTGGCCTCTTAGGGACACCCCTCTGAGGTCACAAAGGTGGGTGGGGTGCAGGGGCTGTACGGGCTTGGTCCTTCTCTCCAGATTTCTGTTAAGTGCCATATTGCCTGCTGGGCTTGGCTCTGGGTACCAGGGATGGAGCAGGACTTGGCATATGGAGCTGGAACTCATCCTGGTGGGTCACTGGGTCGTTTGTTTGACTGCTCCAAGGCAAACTGAAAACTCAGGCCACTGCAGATACTGGAGCAGCACTTTCAAGACACTTGTTACCTAGGATATCTCTGTTCTCCACGCCCAGCTCAGGCCACTACAGGGGGGTTCTTTCCCATAGCAGATGACTCTGCTGCTTGGCAGCCTCCTGTTCACCACTGACTGCAAGGATGCTGGGCTCAATAGGGATGCAGGCTCTCTTCTCATCTTTGGGACAGGGGAGCCAGAAGACTTGGTGCCCATGGAGGGTGCCCCATGTCTCCCTTCCTCCTTGTCTCAGTTTTGCCCACCCCAACCTTCTCTTCTGTGCCTATGTGAACCTGGTGAGCTCAGCTAGAAATCACTCTGACTGAGCTTGAGCAGCACCAGAAGCTGCCTTTGCCTTCTTGTCTCAGGGATTTTCCTCTCTCCATCTCCAGTCATCTTTCAAGATTAAAGATGCAACTTGGCCTGTGAGTTCCTCTGAGTCCCTAGTCAGTGTCACTCTGTAGGACCTTCCCCTTCCAAAGGCTCTCATGGGGCAGGGTTGTCAGCTCCACAGGTATTGCCCCTCTGGGAAGATCCCATCTAACTCCATTTTTTTGGCTACATCTGGAAGCATTCTGACTTCCTCTGAACTACCCCATCCACACTCAGCAAGGAGTAGGAATAGGACCCTGCGTGGGACAGGGAGGTCTCAGCTTTAATATGTTGCTCCTATCCATGCAACATCTGACTCCTGCTCTGCACCAGCTGTGGGGGGTCACACCACCTCAGCCACAAGTACAGGAAAGAAGGGGCACAGCTATCCCAGGGTGCTCCCCACAGCTGCACAGCAGTCCTGAAATTGCTCCTGGGAGCACCTCTCCATGCTGGTCGGGAGTGGTGACTCCATGGCTGCAGTGGGGTCTCTCTTCAGGGACCAAGCTGCAGAGGTGATGGGGGTGCTGCGGTGCAGAAGAGCCCAGCACATTTGGAGAGCAGGAGGAGGTGGCTGTCCGCAGGCCCCCATCCTCCAGGTACGAGCCAGCCCTCCCCAGAGGAATGCTCCAGCACAGCCGCAGCTGCAAGGAGGGGAGGCGCTTGCCAGGCGCCGTGGCACGAAGGCATGATAGGGCACGCTCCGCCGGACCATGAATACCTGTCCCAGACACTTAGAGGCACCCAAGGCGTGTACGGGTGGCGCAGGAGCTCACACCTCGTCAAGCCTGGGCGGTGGTGCTCCACCGGGAGAGGAGGCCCTTTCCAGTTCGCCCTCCCACTCCCGCTGGTGAACGGCAAGCTCCCTCTCGGCAGCAACCTGCTTCCCCATCACAGTCTGCACGTAGCGCACGGGTCTTGCGGGGGGAAGGAGGGAGGCAGAATGCCCTTTTCTCCCTGGCATCCGGGGTGCAAGGGGTCTGGCCCGAGGCGTGGAGTGGGCTGGGTGGTCTTACCGGGTCCCTCCAGCCTTAGCATCACTGCTTGAATTAATTGCCAAGGGAGTTGCTGAGCGACAATCAGAAATGAGATGTGTAACACAGTGAAAGAATAAAGACAAGCACAAGTAGTGGTGCCTGGTGACTTGCTGTCATTTGCTGCTTGCATGGACATGGACTGTGTGTCTGTCACATGCACGGGGATACATCCATGTGACCCTCACCTGTACTGCTCACACACAGCTGTGCCTCTGCTGCTCCAGGATCCTATTGCTTGGAACAGGCTGCACCTCTGCCACACCACTGATCACACTCCCTGCACCTGACCAGGAGCATGTGTCATCCCAAGAGGCCCCCAGATTGTGTGCTTGATCATGCTCTCAGCCCAAGTACTGATGCACATGTCCCTGGGGGCATCCTGAAGGGCTTGCTCCAAGTAAAGAATGAGGAAAAAGCTGAAGCCAAAATCTCCAGCTGTTTGCAACAGCTGCCTAAAAATAAGGATGTACTGCACCATGACATTGTCAGTGCAAGTCCTCTGCCATGAGCAGCTGGGGTAAATACCTGCCAGAGGAATGGGCTTTTGCTGAGCAAACCTGGGCTGGTATTGATAGCCCTGTGCTGGCTAAACTTGTGCTCCAAATCTCCTGGGAGCCAAGAGTTGGGAGTTCAACTTCTGTATATTTGGGGTAGCAAGAAGGCACCAGAATTCTGAAATGCTTTTAGTCAGGACCAAAGAGTCTGCAGCACTGGAGGAGTTTGAGCCAGGTGAGCTGATAACATTTGAGGACACCTGTCCTCAGAAGGTGGAGGCTGTGACAGGAGAAACGCAAAATCAGGAGAAGACTTCTGCCATGTGCCTCCAGATGCAGAACCCACAGCAAACCTGAAGTTGCTGTGAAGTGGAAGGCAGCAGCACTGCCATTGCCCCCCACGTACCTCTACGTGCACATACTGCCTATCCAGCCTTACAAGGACAAGTAATCTGTGCTGTCATGATGTGTCATGCTCACTGTTCATGGATGCTGAAGCCTGTCATGCGATGGAGTGTCTTGAATTGTCTTTGATGTGGCTGCCTGATGAAACCACTCCTGCAAGGTCCCTTGGCAGCAGCCCTGGCTGCAGGGCAGATATCCCAGACTTGCAGGGGCTCCCCTTCAGGTGATGTTGGTTGGACTGAAAGAGGAGCCTGACAACAATGGGAAACCCAGGATGTGCTGGATGATAAGAAGTTTTTCCCTGGAAACACTTAGCAGACAGTAGGTTAGCCCTGCAACCTGCCTGCAAGATGCATGCTGTCAGGTACAGTGCCAACACACAAGAGCTCCTATGGAAAGCACAGCAAGAAACAGCCAGGCTGGGAATAGGACCCAGAAATCCTGTTCCTGGTGCCACTTTCATGCCACGTGTCACCCAGACTAAGAGGGAGCCTGGTTTTTGTGTAGTCTCTGTAGCCTGGTGCTGCTGCTGTAGGAGATGCCTTGAAGACACATCCCTGGAGGCATTTTGTGATGTGAATGCCCCATGGCAGGCATGCCCTGCAGTGAAGCACAGTTTTAAATCAAGGCTGAACTGAGCAGGGGTGTGAGGCACTTTTGTTGCTTGACTTGGGGACCAGTCCATGCACAGTTCAGGGGAAGCTCAAGCTGAGCAGAGCTGCAGACACAGTTGGTCCATGTGGTTCCTGGAGCCTCCTGACTCCCCACTCCTGTCACGCGGTTCCTGTCACCACAGTCCCAGCACTTTAGGATTTGGGGATGCCACTCTATCCCTGCTCTTCTGGGGAGATGTCTTTTTCCACCAGGCACGTTTCTCCCTTATGCCTCTGCAAAGCCTGGGGCTGGCCTGGCCCCGTGCTCACCAGGGACCACAGCACTCCTCAGCCAGGCAGCCATGCTCGGTGGGAGCCTGGTGCTCCAGCTGCTAGCAGAGTCACTCTCCCTTGCCAGCTGCCCCACACTGGGGTTGCAAATAAACAAACACCCCAGAACCAAGCCCCAGCAACTCATCCCCTTCTAACGATGTAATTACAGTGAAGCAGCTGGTGAGCAGCACTTGAAACCTGGCAGGTAAACATGGCTTTGTCCTCCACCGCTCAGGCAAATTACTCTCCTCCTTCAAGGGGAGCAGTAATTTCAGGAGAGGGGTCCACGTTTTTGTGGTGAGGGTTGTGGCCAGAGACTTTCATCTCAGCCTTTTGATGCAGAGCGGGAATAATAGATGGCAGACGTCAACACCCCACCTTGCTGTGCTTCCTGCTCTGGGCCATTTTCCACCTCCCGGTGGGTATCTGAGTCTCCTTGCCTTTTCCAGTCCCTGGGCCAGCTGCCTCTCTCTCCTCTGCCAGGATGGGTAAGGGCACAGGGAATCTCAGAAAGCCAGGTCAGAGCTGACACCAGCCATCCAGGAGATAAAAGAGCCATCTTGGGCCCAGAAGGGCTGACAGAGAAAGGCACAAGGAGATGGCAGGGCCACATTACCACCCTGGGCCACATCACCACCCATCTCACTCTCTCAAACCACTGCTTGAGGGTTCTGTCTGCTCCAGAGCCAACAGACTAAGTATGCACTTGGATACCTTAGTGCTGGGCACCCTTCGAGACCAGTCAGGGAGGTGACGCTGCTCAAAATAAGAGATCACCAACAGATCCCCAGTGATGTAATCTCTTGCAAAGTGAGCCCAGACTATCACATGAGGGATGTCCCACTCTGTGCACAAGCATGTTACGTCACTGCAGTGTCCCCCAGTCCTGTCCCCTGCTCCAGTCTCTCAGCCCTACCCAGAGGTGCTTTGAGTACCCCTGAAGAGAAAAGGAGGCGTGTGGGAAACAGAAGGTGGATGCTGAGGAAGCTGCATGGGTGGAAGAGGATTGGGAGAAAAGATGGAGTGAAGGAGGATTGTCCCAGTTGGGAGAGATGGGTTTAGAAGACCCTTGCTCCCTGCCTTACCTCCCAGTCCCTCCAGTTCTCCCCAGTAAGCAGCCCTGAGCACGATGCTCCTGAGCTTTGGGGCCCTCTGCCCAGGTGCTGGCTCACCATCACCGTGCTCCTCGCTGCTCGCCCAGCCTGGTGTCACCAGAAGCCTCCCATGCTGAGCCCAGCAGAGCTGGGTCCCTCTGGGGAAGGAGGTGCCAGCATGGGGAGGAGTGCTACTCTCTCCTGTGGTGACAGTACAGCGTCCACACAGGGAGAGGGAGGGATGGGACAGCCCATGCTGTCACACCCAATGGCAATGCCAGGCTGAGCACGATGAGTCCAGTACTGTGGCATGCCAGCTGGGCATGGCTGTCCCAGGGCATGCAGTGGCAATTCTTTGAGAGACACTTGGTTTTGTGGGAGTGATTCCTGCTGGCCATAACACCCAGATATCATGTGCTGAGCTGTGCATGCTGGCAGCAAGGGGACAGAGCTGGACATGTGGGTGGTGGCTTTCAGGTACCTCAGGCTGACTCTCTGCACAGTGTCTCTGCACTGTTAGCCAAGGGCAGGCACACTGTGGATAGGTCAGACTGTCTCAGCACACTCTGCAAGAGTGCTGAGTTGTGATGGGATTGACACGAAGTATCAGCCACAACATGCTGCTTTATGCCCTCCTGGCTTGATGCTCTCCTACAACCAGAGCCAGGGTGTTAAATGCACTCCCATGGACCACTTCCAGCTCAGGTAAATGCACCTGCCAGAACCCTCTTCCCTGCAGTTCGAGGGCAGGGGCACCATCTTTCACTTGCTGGAGCATAGAAGGGATGCTGTTGCCTCCTGGGAATGCTCAGCCAATGCCCAGGATCACCCCTGGCAGGCCCAGGGTTGGTGCTGGCTGCCACAGAGCCAGGTGCTGCACAGAAGATGTGCATGGTCCAACTCCCCACTGACGTAACTCCTGGGAGGCAGACAGGAGTTGCCAGTGGGGAATTGGCTCACATTTCTTAGAGCACATGGGGAGCTGTGTGGAGAGGAGGTAATTGTTAAATGTGGGCTGAGATAGGCTGAGCAGGGAGGGCAGGAGGCCAGGGAGGTGGCAGATACCTCACCAGAGCTGGCTTGGTTTATACAAGTTGAGCTTTGTTCAGCATCTCCCCGGGGTTTCATGGCTAGGAGGTACCATCCCGTGCTGCTCAGATGACAGGGAGCCAGGTGGCTATTTTGTGGAGCCTTGCAAAACCTTCCCCACCAGCCATTCCTGAGCAGGATGAAGCATTGATGGGAAGGGGCCATGGCAGGACTGCCTCAATTCTACCCAAATGCTGGTGCCAAATCTTTGTGTAACAATGGCCTCAAAAGCCCTTGGGAGAGCAGCATGGGGTGCAGATGGTGAAACCTCCTTATCTGAACCAAGAGATGGTGACCACAGCATGACCAGGTCTTGGCAGCCTTTATCTGAAGTCAGGTTGAGGGCAGAAGCAGTGGGGTAGAGGCTGTAACCTTCCCCATCTTGATCATGGTCCTGAATACCAGAGGAAGCATCATCTGGGACAGATGTTTTGGTCCACATTGGCCAAAGACCCAAGGCACAGGGTTGCCAAGATTTAAGAACATCTGCTGGGCCAGTCTTCATGGACCCCTGCAGGCACCATGGACTCCTGTGGGCAGGTGAGAGATGTCATAGTGTGGTAGGAGACAGGCTCTGGCTGCTGGGACAAGTTCCTTTAGCCTTTAAGCATCCAAATGCATTTCCATGCAAATGCATTTCCATGCCCACTAATGTTGATGTCCAGATGGTGAATGGTGCTGGGACATGGCCCCTCCTTGCCAGGGGAAGATTTTGCTCCTGCAGTGCTGTCACCTAAGAAGGGAAGATCCATCAGTGTCTTGGACAAAGGTCTCTCTTGTGCCAGATCTCCTTGACACTGGGATCTAGCAGAAAAATGGGTTATGCACTAATCTAATGCAGCCCAGCTGCCCCCCACAGGCAGTCTCAGCAACCATGTGTGTGCCCCAGCTGAGCCTGTGGGGTGCCCATGGTGCAGAGGTGGCTCCCAAGCTCCCATGGCCCTTTCTGCTGTCACACACCATGGAAGTGGAGCCTCCTGTCCTGCAGGTATAACCTGTCCTTGTCCCCGTCCCAGCACTGCCTCACGCAAGCTGTGCTCAGCCAGGCAGCCAGGCTCTCTGTTCCTTACCACCAGCACCCTCCAGCCTGTGTGTCACCAGCAAATCTGGTTAGTGGTGATGCCACCTCTCTGCTTGCTGGTACCTCAACCAAATTAGCAAATGTCTCCAGGACTCTCCAGCATGTCCTTGCCCACACTGCCCTGTCTTGCTGACATCCCTCCCTAAGCTGTACATCCCCAGCATCACCCTCACCCATCCCCAGCACCAACCAGACACATGTGTCTCTGCATTAAAACATCACAAAAAAAGGCAAGGACCTAGCTGGCCCACATGCTTACCCTCACCAAGCTGGGCTGAGGCCCATGTTCACAGCAGCACATCTCTCTAACCTGGGGTCTATGCCCACAAGAACACATCTACTCCTCATCTGGGCCCACACAGGGGAGGTCTAGTGCAGAAAAGATGCCTCTGTGTGCTTTGCTGAGCAGGGTCCTGTGCTCGAAGCCAGCCTGAGAGAGGCCCCTTGCGTGGCTGCAGGGGTGTATATAAGCCCCTCTGAGCCTGCCTGCCCCAAGACTTTGCCCCAAGGAAGTGGAGGAAAAGCATGAGGGTCTGGCTTACACTGTGCTACAGTCTCATGGGTTATATGCAGAGGCTGCACAGCATCTCATGGCATCCAGACACCTCCTCATGCAGCTGTCATGGACCCCAACCATCCCCAGTTCTGCAGGCATGGCCCCTTGGCCCCTTCACTGCCTGATACTCATCTCCGTCTGGCTGCCAGATCTGGTAACTGAACAGAAAGGTTTTTCTCCAGGTCTCTTGCCTGCTGGTCCGTCCCAACACAGCCAACCTCTGTTTTTCTGGCTGGCTGCAGGCTGAGCAGTTCTTACCCAGCCCCACAGCTTTGTGCTCCCCCATACTGAGTGCTCCCAATTTGGGAAGACCTCTCCATCAACATCATGGCAAAGGCCTCTATAAAACTCATGAGGAAGGGCGAAAATACATCTGAATCTGTCTCACACTTTCCACAACCGCATTCCACCTGGCAGAGAGAGAGCAAGGATCCTGGGAGCGGCAGCTCCTTACCTTCTCACTCCCTTGGCCACAGCTCAGTGGCCGAGCTGGCTCCCCAGCACCTGCCTCCCCCCAGCCTGCAAGCCCCGGGGCAGCATGCAAGGAGTGACAGGTGAGTTGGCAGCAGCTCAGCCCTGGCACCCCTTGGCATTCCTTCTAAACCAAGCCCTTTGCATGCCGTGTTTCTGCCATGACGAACCAGCAGACATCAAGGAGAAGTAATTTGCTGGGATTCTTCTGGACAGGCATGTCCCGACGCCCACACGCCGCTCTCACCCGTGTGGACAGGAGACACGTGCTCTGATGTTTCCCGACACCTGGGCACGGCTGCTGGCTTGTGGTTGCTGGAAACACCGGCAGAGGGGTTGGGCCTGTTTCTCTCCAAGACCTTAGATTCAATGGATGGGTATCGGCTCAGAGTTTGCCCTTCCCAGTACACAGGTCATGAGACACCAAACATGCAGGGTTTGTGGAAAGACTACCAAGGCAGATTTTTTCCCAACAGGACAAAACCAGCTCCAAAGGCTGCAGTACTGCTCTGCCCTTCCCTCTGTCCCATCACTATGGAGCATCATTTGGCTTCAGGCAAGTAAGATCCTATACCTAAGCTGTTGCTCTGAATCACCAGGTCTGCCACCTGCTGCCACTCTGGTAACTGATGACCTTCCTTGGCAGAGCCAGGAACAAGCCCTGTGGTCTACTTTCCAGGATTCTCTGGTCTCTGAAAATCATTCTGAATTTCTAATTCCTGGCTCTGAAGTCATGCTATTCTGTTCCATCTCTTCACATCCCATGCCCTGTCTCATGGCAGGGCTTTGTGTAAACTTAGAGCAGGGCTCAGGAAGCAGGGCCTCGAGCAGGACTAGTGTGGCAGGGAAACAGTTCCCTGTTTCCTTAGCAGGGAAATCATTCTTGGAAGCTCAGTGTTGACTGTATCTCTTGTGAAACTGGACTGCTGGGACAGGTCTTGGGGTCTGGGACATGCCCAGATCCCATTGTATTAGCAGGAGCTCTGTTGGACTGAGAACAGGAGCAGAGGGCATGTCCCAGCCCCAGCATGGAGCAGCTCAGTGCCTTACTCCAGCTGAGGAGTCTTCCATCCAAGTAGGGTCTCAGGACCTTGGGCCAGTGCAGGCATCTCTCCTGGAAGGGTTTTCCAAGAAAAAAGAGACTGAGTCAAGCTCCTCAAACCATGCCTTTCCTGGCAAGGCAGACAACAGCCTCTGTCAGGATGGGCTGGGAATCTCTTCCAGCCAGGGCTGCTGCAGGCTTCCCCATCACCCAGGAAAGCCACAAGTGGATGGCCAGCGAAGGGATACATAGCCCAGAATCTGGTGCAGCTCTGGCATGCTCAGCCATAGCCTGGGCTCAGTGACAGCTGGGCTCAACAGAAAGTGCTGATTTGGCTGAATCCAGGCCAGGATAGCTCCTACACTTCCAGCAAACCAAGAGGCTGAGAGTGACACAGACATGGGGATCTGTTGGCAAAGGCAGCATCCCAAAAGACCCCTGCTCAGCTCCCACCACCCTTCATGGGGCCAGCCTGCCCTGAAGAGGAGTGGTGGGGTTGGGGTCTGGGAACACCCTCTCTGTGGCTTCCCTCCTAATAACGAGGGGATGACGCTATGTGTGCAGACTGTTCCTAAGGGAGGAATGTCCTTTCTTCCCTTGCCATGTTGTGGCTGGCTAAGTACAGCTCAGCAGCCTCCTCATGGCTTGCTGCTGTAAAGTGTACCTTCCACATCTGGCCTGAATGTTCCACAGCTGCTGGGCCTGCCCTCTCTCTCTTCCCAGCCCATCTGGGCCAGGCATCACCAAGACAGTGAGACCAGAAATACTGGGAGAGGGTGGGATGCCCTGGGAGGGGGTGGTGCTTTGTCTCCCGTAGGGATGGGCTGGCAAAGGGGACTTTCCCACAGGTGGAGGAGGAATCTTAAGGCTGTCTGTCATATGTCTTGGACCACTATAGTGGTCTTGCTTATATGGTTATAGTGCTCCTCCTGGTATAACTATAAGGACCTCTGCTTATACAGCTATAGGAGGCACCCATTTTTATTCTGACAGGGATCACTGACTCAAGAGGCTGCCCACATTCGTGCAGACACGTCTTCACCTCCCCCTGCAAAACAATAAAGGAGGGGTTCCAGTTTACCAGTCCACAGTTTCACGTGGACACTTCCCCTGTCCCTCCCACCCTTGGGACTGCCTTTATGGCCACATCCTTGCTGGCCAGGACTTTGATTTGCTGCCCTGATAAACGTGAAAATGGCATGGGCTGGGGTCATGTAAGCAGAGACCCTCACTGGCTGCCCCACGGAAGTGTTGCCAGTCCCTGCAGACCCGTTTGTCCCTCAAGGGATGCCAGACCGTTCCTTCCCACCAGCAGCATCAGGAGCACCGAGAGCTGCTCCGGGCTGCCGTGTCCGGCCGTGTCCAGGGCACATGGGGGGTGTGTGGGTGCCCAGGGGTGCGCAGCACAGGTGTGCGGGCAGGTGCGTGTGCATCCACTGCCCTCTGCTGAGGAGCGTGGGCAGCTCAGCGGGGCTGAGCCGTGCGGGGCTGCTGGGACCGGACAGCCACCGGCCACGGGCATCGGCAGCTTCCTCAGGGGCTGATTTTGCTCTTTCTATCCCTCTCATCTCTCACTGGGTGTTATTTTCTGGCCCCAGACCCCTGATCCCTGGCTCTCAGCTCTAGTCCCCATGCCACTCCCAGCCTTCCTTGCCATGCCTTTCCTAGTTTCTCACTGAGCTTAGTCCCTCTCTACCCCTTTCCCATTATTTGCTTGGATTATGTGCAATTATCCATCTAGTTTTTACTACTCCCAGCCCCAGCCAAGTAGATCCATCTGAATTAACAACCAGGAGCTGGGAGCCACAAAGGAGCTGCTGTCTGCTGGAACTGTGGGATAGTGGTGTACCTGCCCAATCCAGCCCTAGAGAATGTAGATGCAGCTGTCTGCAGCATCTATGCTCCCCTCTTCCCTGCCCCAGACTTGTGGGGCAATTCTTCCCAGCCTTTGTGACCAGCTTATACAGCAGTTGGTTGCAACAAGGCAGAGGGGTCTGGCCAGGCATGACCCTCTGCAGGATGCTAAGAAGGCAGAAGTGTGTCAACAGGGCCAGATTGAGACTCTCTGCAGCACCTCTATACTTGTCTGAGGAGCTACAATCACATGCTTTGATGCCTAGAGGGTCTCTGGTGGGTCTAGGGTATGTTTAGCTGCCAGATATATATGTTTCCCCCACATTCCTTCTATTCCCTCGCTAGCTCTGTAAACAGGCCCCTTAATTCAAAGCCTCAGAGGAAAGGAGAGAGAATCTCTGGTTATGTCTGCACTGGTAAAACAAACAGTCCCAGGGCATTGCCAGGCACAGCACTGGGATTGTCCCTATGGGAATTTTTAGCACTGTCCTTTTATGATTTTGTCTTGGGCCATCTTGCAGTGATCCAGACAATTTTTGCTCATAGTTTGGGAGTTAGCCTGGGTCAGGGACAATACCAGCAGGATCTGGCACACAGGCTGTCCATTTGCAGGATGCATTTCACAGCCTGGAGGTGGGCTGGTGCATGACAGAGGTCTCCAGGGGCAGAGAGAATTCCCAAGTGTGTTTAACTTAGCATAGGGCTGTAGAGAATCCTTCCCAGAGAGACTTGGAATGGGTGTTTTGGAAATGCAGCACCATTGCCCCTGACATGTCTGCTCCAGACATTTGGCAGGGTCTCTGGGTAGAGGACCTCCCAGGCCAGAAACAGAAATGTGATTTTTTTCTGTAGGTATTGTGCAGTCAGGGTTAGGGTGAAAGTTAGGGAGAGTTTCAATGGCTGGACTGTGGGACTGTAGGCAAGGGAAAGGCTTGGGACAGAACCTGTTGGTGGGATGGGGTAGAAATTCATCCATCCATGACACAGGAGTGCCTCAGCCCATTTTCCCCTAAACCTGCCTCTCACATACATCAATACCAACAAGATTTATTCACACATTCAATGAAACACTAGAGTGACCCCAAAGGACTTCCACCCCCTGGGTCTCTTCAGGCATCACTTGCCCTCTCCCACTGTGGCTACACAATACCAGCTGCACTTGCATACCTGCTGGGCCTGAGGGGAGGGTGAAGATGCATGCACACACACGTGTGTGTGTACATGTGTGTGTTTGTGTGTGTGTG
>JANPWX010000011.1:7047698-7058571 GCA_024734555.1 Trochalopteron elliotii
CTCACGTGTGTGTGTGCTCATGTGTGTGTTTTACTCACGTGTGTGTTTTACTCACGTGTGTGTGTGCCCAAATGCACAGGCAGTGGGCAGACGCCCCTGGCGTGCCATGTGCCTGTGTTTGCACTGCACTTGCCATGTGTGTTTTGGGGCACGTGTGGGATCTGGCAGCCTGATGAGGGTGCTTGGCGTGGGGAGGGGTGTTGTGCTCAACACCTGCCTTCACCTACGGCTGCGGTTTTGATGCAGAGAAAGTCGAGCTTTTGATGTCTGTGTGCGTGTGCTCTGCGGGTGTTTCACACAGCCTGTGTGCAGCCTGCCTGGAGGGCTGTTTGCACATGCATGTGTGTGTGCACGTGTGTGAAGTGTGAGATCAGTGTCTCAGCTGGCCGCCGCTCCTGCTGGAATCCCTGCCTCCCAGGCCATGTTATAGATGAATACACTTGAAAGCATTTTTTCCCCCTTAGCCATCAGATTTCACTGGGAGAAGAAAAGGAACCGGGCACTTTATCTTCATTAGCAGCTGGGAGCCTCTTGGGGCAGCTTTAGTCTGGGTGATGCTCCCTCCACCCCTGCTCTTATCCCCTGTCCTCACTCATTAGCCCTTTCCAGAGGGCAAAGGGGCTGCTGGCATCAACCTGCAGCTTTGTTGTGTCCCTCTTCCTCCTGACCACTGTGTCCTCCTAGCCCTGTGGCCTTCTCTATCTGTCCCTAGTTAGCAGGGCTGGGAGGGAAGGGGAGACATCCTTTTCCTTATCTGCCCTGGGAGACCCCAGAATCATTTCAGACTCCAAGAAGCTCCGTCAGTTGCAAGCTGCTGCCACCTCTGGGTTTGGCATTGGCTTAGGCCAGCACTGGCTCGTGGTCTGGAGCAGTTGGGGATTGGTATGGTGGTGGCTCTGTGGCCAAGCTCCCATGGGAATGGCTCCAGCTGGGCAGTTTAAGGGCAGCCCTTTCCTTCTGGAGCTGCTCATCACTGGGAAACAGTCATGCCCACATCCATTAATACCCAGTAACCATGACAACTGCTGTGGAGCTGTCATCCTGTCCCCAGGCCAGCCACCACAGGGTTCCTCTCAGAGGGGTCTCAGGGCAGCAGCTTTCCTTGAATCACTGCTGTGTGTGATGTGGCCTGTGTACTGCACATTGCCCCACTGCCAAGGGCAGGGGCATTTGGAGGGGATACAGCACCCTTCCCTGCAGCATACCAGGGCATCCCTAGGCAGGGCCAGGAGTGCTGCTGACAAGAATGGAGCAGGATTTGGGGGCTACCATGGCTGTGGGGAGGAGTTTAGGAGAGGACAGGAGCAGAGAGGGTGACTGGTCCCCTCTTGCAAGCCCAGATGCTAAGGTTTCAGTGAGACAGAGAGGCAGGGGTGTTGAGGGCAGACTGCCTTAGGTAACATTCCTTCCTGCTCAAAAGAAGCCATAAATCACTCATTCTTTATTAAAAGCTCTGCCTGACTGGGAGAGAAATGTCGGGAGCATAAATCAACTCTACTGCTCTCTTGCAAGGGTCCTGGCTTGCCAAGGACTTCTCCCTCCACTGTCCCCAGGTAGATCACAGCAAGGCCAGCCAATTTATGCCCACCCCCATGGGTGAGGGATAGGGGTGCAGGTCAGGGGCCAGTGATGTGGCCTGTTGAAAACCTAGGATTTCTGGGCCAATCCTTACCTGGGGAGTCATAAGGAATAAAATCTATCCAGGGAGCATGGACGCAAGTCCTTTGCTTTGCCCTGCTTCTCAGGCTCACAGGGAGAATGGGGCACTTCCCTGACCCTCTGGGTGCAGGGATGTTACAGAGGTGCTCATGCAGCTGTGGGCAGAGAGCAGCACCTCCTGGAGCCACCAGGAAGGAGATCCCCTTCTCCTTCCACCTGCCTGGCAGTGAGAAGGGCTGGCCTTCCCCAAACATGCAGCCTTTGCTTAGGAACTGAAAGGTGCCAGCTGAAGCCTCTGATAGCCTGCAGTTTTGCCACAAAAGATGGGGACTGGCCCCATTTTGCTGTTTCTGCCCACCCCTGGAGCAGAGCTGGGGGATGGGGAGTTCAGAAGGTAGGAAGACACCCCATCCAAAGCCCAGGGGCAAGCTGTGTGGGCAAGATGCCCATGACTGCCTCTTGCCTGCATAAGGCCAGGCAGGGGGATAAAGGTAGGCAAGAACCCCAACAGGAGGAGGACTCACACACTGTTAAAGCATCTGCAGGCACTGAGGTAGCTGCTCTTGCTTCTCCATCTCCTGTTTTTCCAGTTAGATGCATGGCTTAATATAGCAGCACTTATGTTGTAAAACATCACTCATAAAACAGAGAGGATGTGCTGTGTGGGAGCGTGTGCAAGCCAATCCCCAGCTGCTTTTTGATGTCGGCCTGGAAATTGCAGCGTCTTGGCAACGGCTGCTTGCTGGGGTTTGTGTGCAGCAGGGCCAAACCTGCCCTGGGTGAAAACCTGCAGTGATCTCTGGATGAGCTGGCAGGGTTTCCATCCATTCCAGGTTCTCTGTCCAGAGTACAAGGGGTGGGAGCTACTGGGGGGTGCTGGGGGACATATGTGAATTCCCCTGAGGGTCTCAGCCCATGCCTTGTACCATGGAGCTGGTGCTATGGGAGCCTTTCCTCAGTGAGGAGGAGCAGCAGGTATGGCTAAGTCTGGAGGCCAAGGGATGGGCAGCAGCCAGCAGCAAGTACCCATTGGCACTGCCAGCACTGACTGTGGATGCTGAGGAGGCAACTGTGCAAGCTGATTGTTTCTGCTGTGTTGGTGGGGGGAATCACTGCCTTGGCTGCTCCCAACAGCACTGGCCTTTCTCAAATGACTTCCCCTAGAGAGGGAACAGGCTAATAAGGGAAGCTGGTGAGGCAAAATCAGACCAGGCTCAAGTAGTTTGCACAGAGCCAGGCTTCCACACATGGGAAGGCTGAGCACTGCAGGCTTCAACCTGCATGGAGGCAAGGGCTTGACTCTGTGGGGTAGCACCAGGCTGGACCAGGCAGCCAAGGATAGCTCATCTTCTTATCTCAGCCCAGGCCTCAGCTGGAGAGGGAATGGGCTGTGAGGGGAAAGAAAAGACAAGGGGGAAGGAGTTGGGACCTTCTTGCTTGGGAACTTGCCAGGACTGTTCCTTCAAAGGGAAGGAAGTCCTAAACACAGGGCCACAGGCTTTCATCAACCACTTGCTGCAAACTCCGAACCCCATGGGGCTGTTTATCCTGGCACAGAAGAGCCTGTAAAATGCAGCCCCAATCTGGCCAAGAGAACATGGCTTTCCTGCCTGCAGCAAGCCCAGCAGCAGGACTGTGACAGCTCTCCAGCTCAGTCTTCACACAGCCCTGGAGCAGCTGAGGATCACCCGGGCACAGGGGTCTTGGGGTCCCATCTCAGCTACTCACAAAGCTGAAAGCAGGTCTGAGCCCAAAGGCAGGGGGACATGAGCAGCACTGGGAGCTTGTCACCACAGCTGGCTGGCACCCCCAAAGGGTCTGACCTGTTAAGTGTGTCTCCCAGTGGGCTGACCCAAGGTGCCCTGTAGTTTCCCACGTTCCCTCCCGCCTGCCATCCATCATATTTTGCATTTCTCCCTCTATCTTATCTCACTGCCAGCTCACCCCTTTGCAGCTGGTGTCTTGTTTTCTCTCTGCCCTGTCCCTTGCTCCTTGGCCTCACCTGCTCCAGCTCCAGCCCAGTTCCCATGCTGAAGGGCCTCGAGGCAGGTCTCTGATAAGGGCCAGACCAAACAAGAAACTTTTGTGCCATGCTGAGCTCATCCACAGGAACTGGGAGAAGACTTGGCCTGGGCAGGGCAAAGAGCAATGTACAGAGGGACAGAGTGGTTCAGTGCCTCCATGTGGTGTCAGACCTGCAGCATGATCCTGCCTCAGTTTCCCAACTTCTCTGAAAAACTTTCTTCTGTCCCTGCTCAAAGAAGCTTACGTCCCTGGAGCAGGGAAGGAAAAGGGCCCATGATGTAGGCTGAACTGGGGAGGGAGGGCACATGTCCTGCTGAGAGATGCTGTCAGTGCTGAGCCCTGTGTCCACAGTGGGCCTGGCAGCCAGCAAGTGCAAGGAATAAAATTCTCCCCCCTCCCAACCCGCTGCCAGGTTAATATTCCCTCTAACGACAGACGGCTCCTTTTATCCTCTCTCTCACTCCCGCCAGTGATTTAATCTTGGAACAAGTCATGATTATTTCCTGTACAGCTGCCTCCCTCACTTCCACTGCAGACCAGGCAAGGAGCAGACTCTCCTCCAGGCCCCTAGTCTGGTCATGACTGAGGGAGACAGACCCCCTCCAGCACCCTGAATTCCAGTCCTGCACTGGGGGTGCCATGGAAAGACAAGGGACATTCAGTGATGAGAACCCTTCATGGGACTGGCATGCATTAGAGGAGAAAGGAAGGTATGGTGGATTGCATGTGGAAGGTGGTGGATTGCTTGGCCAGGGGATCTTCCAGCTCCCAGCTTCATGAGGCAGGTCTAGGGCTGTGAGAAGAGTTTGGTGGGTGTCAAACTACCTTTGGGAGTTATCGTAGTATCATCACAGAAATAATTACCCCTGAACCCCTCAAAGCTAAGGCAGCTGGATCTCAGACTGCCAGTCCTTGATGCAGGGGTGCTGAGGACTGGCAAATGCAAGCTCTTCTCCCAGAGGTCCTCACCATCCTTTTGATCTCACAGGGTGGCACTGTTTGAGCAGATGCACCTCGAGCACAGGGCCAAAGGGCACACAGCCTGGGATTCTCCATCACTGGTCACAGCAGAGCTGCTGGCATGGCTAGCAGCAGCTCCAGAGGCTCAGGGGATTCTTGGGGACTCACACACAACTAGAATGGGCAAGATCCACTTTACATGAAGAGCTTGGCAGAATATGGGACTCACCCCATCCTCCATGCAGTGAATGCAGTTAGCCCCAAGTCCTGTAAAAACATGGGGCCAGAACACAACCAAGGACAGTCTCCCAAGTCCCCTTGTGTCACTGTTGGGGAGAAGGCTTCCAAAAGACTGTCAATATCCACTATCTACCTCCAAGAAGACAGTTACTGCTGGGCAAGTGGAGCTAATGGGAATCAGCACTTGTCACCAGAGTGTATGTACATGGACGTGCATGCTTGTGCTTCACCTTCAGGTGTGCATTACCTGGGGGCTGGGGAAAGCCAGGGTCCCTCCTTGCCAGGATAGGGAAAAGAAGCAAGAGACCAGGGCTGGCCCAGGGCCACCCCAGCAGCATCAAAACGTGGGGTGCAGCTCCATCTGGTGGACAGCCAGCCCCGCCCAAGTGTCACCAAGTCCCTTTGGCCACCACACGGAGACAACGCACCCCAAGAGCTGGAGCTTATGGCTCTGCCTTCCCAGTCACCATTGGGAAACAGAGCCAGGGGATGCAGCCTCGTCTCAGCACTTGGAATGTTCCAGTACTTCGGAATGCTGAGGCAGCATTGACCTGTGGATGCACACGCTGTTGCAACCATGCAGCTGCATCTGCACACGCACACAGCCTGGACAGAGAGCACCAGGAGAGCCAGTGCAGAGCCAGCTCTGCCCCCACAACCTGCCCTTTGCGTACTGAGTGTCCATGTGCCTGCAGGAGAGGTTAAATAAAGGCAGCCGCCTGCCTGCCGGACGGAAGCCATATCGAGGGACTCGATTGTTCAGTTCCTGCCAGCCAGGGAGGTGTGGGAACAACTCTCACCTAGAAACCAGGGGTCCTGAGCTCAACATCCGCCATCTACATGATCCTGGATAAGTCTTTGCTGACCGTCAAGGAGGGTACCTGCACAGATACTTTCGTTGCCCCATGCTTCCCTTTATCCTCTTCTCCCAGGATTCTCTGCACACACAGATTCTCCTGTGGCATCCCTTCCATCCCAGCACAGTGTCCTCGTCCCTTCACCCACAGCCGTCTCACTGCCAGGAGACCCCAGAGATGCTCCGAGCTTCTGGCAGGTTTGGCGGTGCCGGGTCTTCCCAGGTGACGGACAGCAGGAAGGAATCACAGTCACCAAACGGGCAACCAGACCCTTTCCCTCAGAGCCGTGGAATGTTCCCACAGCGATGCCAGTGGCCCTGACAGCCAGTATCCCCAAAGCAGAGGGGGCGGACAGAGGCAAGGAATTAGGGCGAAGGGCTGGGCACACAGCCGCTGGAGAGACATCCCGGAGATGGGGAGGGGACCCGAGCAGGGCAGGGCCAGCTGCGGGGGTGGCTGCCGCGAGAGGGCAGCACGGACCCGGCCCGGGCCACCCCCGAGCCCCCCGGAGCCGCCGCCGCGCCCGGGCTCGCCCAGCTCCGCCTCACCCTTTCGGGGCTCCAGCGCAGAGACCACCGTCACCTCCCCGCGCTGGGCTGGCAGGGGGTCTCCTGATGGAGCTTGAATTGGTTGCAGAGAGGATAATTAGTCCTTCATCAGTCTCTATCACCCTGCGGCTGTGTGGGTTTTCTCCTGCCACAAGACCTTACAGATGTGCTGGCAGGCATTTAAGCAGCCCATGGCGATACTTGGTACTTCCCAGTTATTCCATCCTGTTCCACTCAGCGCTTAGAGCTTCTTCCCTAAGGGCTTTAATCTCAGCAATCCTGTGAGGGATGTGGGCTGGAAGCATTGCCTTGGTGGCAATCAATCCACATCCTCACCCCTATGTCAGCAAGAACCGCCTTGCCTCTCCCACCAGCAGCCCAGTGCTAGCACCCATCTTTCTGCCCATAGATTAGGAAGCAGGGATGTGTTTTCATGTGGATTCAAGCCCGCTTCTGCCTTGCATGTTTTCCACCCAGAGAAGCTGCATTTCTCCAGCTCTCTGAGCCATTCCCATCACCACCATTCAGCAAATGGCAGGACAAAAATAGCTTCTCTCCAGGGACTGCAACAGGGCTGCTCGACTTGACTGTGCTCTGCTTCACTCTACTGTGTGAATCCAGGGCCAACTGTGGAGCAGGGACTGCACAAGCTCCTGCAGCCACCGTAGGCAGGCACTGCTCCCCACCCTGAGCCACACTAAGAGGGTATTGCAGGGTAAGCTTTGGTGGACCCACAGCTGTAGCCCCCTGCCCCTGGGGGCTGTGACAGGGACAGGAGACAGGTGGAAGGTAATCAGGAATGGAAAAGGGATAGATGCCTGGGCTGGGATGCTCAGAAGCACAAGCCAGTTCTCCTCCCTGGGCACTGCAGACATCCTGCCAGCCAGGTCCTCTGAGGCTTCCCAACCCCAGGGCTCCCAACACAGGCAGGACTTCTGCTGGAAGCTGTTTGCTGTGAGGCCTGGGGAGGGAGAGCATCAGGGCTGTCAGAGCTGCTCACTGAGAGATGTACCGAGACTGTGCTCTGTCTCCATGGGTAAAGCAGTGCAGGAGTTGGCTGGCCAGCTGCTGCCAGGGAGACAGTCCTTTCCCTGCCTGCATTTGCCAGTACAGACAGACCACAGCACAGCAAGCGAGCTATTAAAGAACAGCTCTAGCCAGCCAGCAAACACATGCTCATTCATCATTCTGAAGCAGGCAGGGGGATGTGCCAACTGCTTTAAGCCAGGACCCATCACAGAGCCCGTGTCCAAAAGCTCAGTAGCCTGTAAGTTGACTACGGGGCCCTGGACCCTCCAAAATGCCTTTTATGTCATGGGGGTGCTGGGAGAGCTGCCCTGCCCCAGGCTGAGAGCTTATGTATTTCTGAGCCAGAGCCCCAGCATGGGGACATCATGGCAGAGACAGTTTGGAGAGAATGTGACAGTTGGCATGAGTTTGCCTGAGCTGCCCCCACATTCCCACCTGAACCAGGCAGACAGAGCTGCACAGCTCTGTGTGGTGGGAGGCTCAGGTCAGGTGAAGCAGAACGAGAGACTGTCACGCACCCGCAGGGAACTGTGTGGAGCCGGCAGGTCAGTGCTAGCTCTCTCAAAGACTTTTTACAGTACTGCCTACAGTTCTGGTTTTATACCAACTTCTCTCCCCTGGTGCTGCTGTCTTCCCACCTGTCTCCATCCCTAGAGCCCAGTCAGCTCTGCTGGGAACCAGAGTGCTCCAACTTCTCATCTGGAACACCCCTGATTCAGGACAGGGATACCCTTTTACATGGCTCAGATTAAGGTCTTGGACAAGAAAGCATCCCTTTGTTAGAGCTAGCAGGTCACTGAAGTGTGTGTTGCCCTGCTAGAGTGACCCTTAGTCACAGAGGATCTGTGTATACCAACAGCGTCCCTGAAAATCTACCCTACCAACAGCTGAAGATTTAGCCAAGGGCAGAAGTCTGAGAGCTCTGAGACTGACTGTGCCTGAAGATCTATCTCATTCCTCCCTGTCATCGGAAGGCATGTCATTCCTGCTGCCTGAAATGGGAACCCAAATTCCCTGGGGAAGGGAAATGCTGCCCTTCCCTAATGCTTTGTTCCTTTCCTTACCAGCTGACCAAGAAAGAGGTCAAGAAGAGATGGTCTCAAGGATGTAGCTGGGCTATATCATTGCCTACCAACCTCAGGGCTTGAGCCTGAAGAACAAAGCTAAAGAGTGGGGAAAAGATCCTCCTCTTTCACATGGAATTGCAGCTGCCTCCCATGTAAGCTGCAAAGCTGCTTCTTTACCCACGTAAGGAACTTCCTGCTGTTCTTGTGGGGCTTGGGTAATTCCACAATGCTTGCAGGAAGCTCTTGCCCCTGTCAGCAATACTGCCTTGGAGAAGGACTAGGGGCCTGCTGACCTCCTCTACCCCAGAGCTGCTGCCGCAGCAAGACACAAGCTGCAAGCAAGAAGGGAATAATGCCCTGGAGCTCTTCTGCTGCTCATAGATGAGGCCTTGAGCTGCATCACTAAACAGCCCTAAGCTGGATTTTTAAAGAGGCTTCAGCCAAATGTCTCCTCCTGGGAGTGGTAGGAGATGCACGCACTCTGAGCAGAGTGGTGCAGCAACCACAAGCCCAGCCAGGGCTGGGGAACTCTCTGGCCTCTGCTGTGAAGTCCAGCTCACCACTGCCAAATAAGAATAACCTTTATGAATGAGTTCTGGGAAACCACTTTGGGAGAGCTCACACAATGTGGGGGAGGCTTCGTGTGAAGCAATCTGAGAGCGATTTTACTTCAACAGGAGCAAGTAGTATGCAGAAAGGTCTCTGCTTCCTCACCTGAGAAATTCAGCTGTGGGTTTCTGACGAGACCAGGTGTGCACACCGGAAAATCCTTAAACACGCAAAGAGAGCAAAGACAACAACTTCCTTCCTATCCCCTCCCTAGGATTCCTCCATCTTCTTGGCTAGGTTGAAACCAGTTATGTGTATCTAAAGATGCTGACTTAATTGTCATCAGGAACCTTGTCCTGAATTTCTTCCTCGGTATTTATACCCCTTTACCAAATCCTTATGGTTACTTCAGCCCAGCCTAAGCTGGCCTTGAATAGGTAATGCTGGCCCAGATGCACTTTGGTTCTGGCCACTCCCAAAGCAAACCTCTGCATTTGAGGGTCTCAAATGCCTGTTCTTTGCAGATGTCACTGCAGGGATGGCAGCTGGCCACAGTGCAGGATATGTGGGAATGACACTTTGCTCTTCATTCCTGCTGTGGCCCAGAGGGTATAGCCTCTCCCCTGCTCCCAGAGGGGCAAGTCAGCCCCAGGCATCAGGAGGCCAGTCTAGAAGCCTGAAACATGGCTCCGAGTCTGCGCTTTCTTTGCAAACACCTCCAGCATCAGCAGTGCAGTGGAAGTGGGGAGGGGAGAGGGTGGGCTGGTTTAGCTCCTCCCAGCTGATAATTCATTACCGCCTGTTAGCCTGAATCCATCCGGCAGCAGCTACATCCTGGCAACGACATGTGTTCATTTCACACATAAAATGCTGGATCAAAATGCATCCTTGAGACATTCTCCCTGAAACCTTTTCCAGCTGCCTCTCCCAGTGCTGCACTTGTGGGACCAGTCCCTGCAATTGGGACATTTTTTTCTTGCTGGATGCCTGGCACTCATCATAGAAATCAGGGCTGCAGCTCAGCAGAAATACAAGGGGGATCTTCCTGCATGGAGCAGAGAGGTAGCAACATCTATGGCATGCTCTGATCCATAGAGGGAGAAGCAGCATCTATGCTCATGCACATGGCTGGCTTATTGCATACCATTTGCAATGATGCAGAAATGCAGCATCTCTTCCCTCCCCTCCTTCCCTGTGTGTCTGGGAGCTTTGGGCAGCAGAGCTGGCTGGTCTTGCCTTGGGAACATGGAGGTGGTCTTGTCCTGTTTCTCCAAGGTCCCTGACTTCGGCCTGATGCTGGTGACTGTCAGCCTGGTGGTAAATCTCCTTTCCACAGCTGAGTGGGAAGAGGCAGGGCATGTGAAGGACCATGGGAGTGCTCCCCCGTGGCACCTTCTGACTCCCTGTGGAGCCATGCCCAGGGCTGGGCTGGTTCTCAGGGGAGATGGGACTCAGCTGCCAAGCCTAAACCTTTCATGTTGGCCTCCCAGTCACAGCCAGCCTTGCACCCATCCCAAGCCTTCTCCTGCTGCCCTCTGAGCACCCGTTCTTCTTGATCCTCATGCCTCCTAAGCCTTTCCTCTAGCATTTTCAAAGGTTTTTCTTCCCCACCGTGTAGCCCTAGCACCACTGGGCCAGGGGGGTCTGCTGGCCTGGGAAGGTTTACCCCTCCCCTTGTAGGTAAGAAAACAGAGCAGGACTTGACATGAACAGCCTCCCTAGACCCTTCCCGTGTCCCCTGTCCTCTGGGCTCCCCACCACGTCCCCTACACAAAGGGCATAGGGGCTGTGACAGCATCGCAGGTCCCAGCCCGTTCTCCCTGGCGGGCGCACCGAACGAGCCCCATCGGTGAAGGTCACGCCGGGGCGGCGGCCGCCGGGCAAAGCCGCGTCGCGCTGCCCCCCGCCGCCACCCATCGGCGAGGGGCGGGCGCACCGG
>JANPWX010000011.1:7063511-7127700 GCA_024734555.1 Trochalopteron elliotii
TCAAGCCCCAGCCTTTTGAAATGTTTCCAGCTGCAGTGAGGCCATGTCCTTCCCCTCCTCCCTTGTGTTTCATTGATTAAGAGTCCTAGGCCTCACTGGGGGATTTAGGAAGAGCTAATTGCAGACTGGTAATTGAAGACAGCTTGGAGTCTCTGGAAATGTCAAGGAATGAGAGAGGAGCTTAGATGCTCCCATGCATTTAAATATCCATCAGTGGCTTAGCCAGAGCCTTACTGGAGGGAGGGAGACATGTCTGGTTTTTCCTCCCTCAGAGGACCTTGTAGAGCTGCTGGGGGGAGCAAGGCAGGGGGAGCACTAATCTTACCTTGTCTGGGAGCTTTCTGCTCCCCCCAAGGCAAAGGAGACATGATACAACACAAGCAGGGCTGGGTACTGAGGGTGACAATCTCAGACAGGCTAGGGAGCTTGGTTTTTCCCTTTTTAAAGCTGTGATTTGACACACCAGACTCCTGTGCTACTCCATGATTGATGGTCTGGACTCAAGAGCCAGCTATTGGACAGCAGCAAGGGGAATGGATAGAGCTTGTCTCCAAACTTGTGACCCCTGCAGCCACCAGTGCTCTCTGAGGAGCAGTGAGGGACTGAGACCCTCTCAGAAGGGGCTGGGCAGTCCCCTGTGCTGTCAGCCACGGGGCCCAGCAGTGTGTGGGGTTGCAGGGATGGGAGGATTCACATCAGGTTTGGGACTCAGAGGTAGAGCAACAGGGCCAGATCAGTTATCAATCACCACAGGGATCCAGATGAGGGATCCCAGTACTTTCCTAGTTTGAAATTCCTCCACCAGCAATACATCTCCTTCCCATGCCTCACAGTGGGTGTCCCATCTGCTCCACATTGCAGCAGCAGAGGTGGGCACTGCAACCTGCAACAGGTTCAGCACCTCCTGCCCCAAGGAGGTCTCTCCTCAGGCCAAAGCACCATTATTTTCCTCTCCAAAGGGCTCTTAGATGCACCCTGGGTGGCAGTGGATCCCAAGGATGCACATGTGAAAAAGGGAGTTTCTACCTGGAGTCATGGAAAAAGCCCTATGGTATTTTCCTTGTCTGACTGCTCTGTCTGTGGAGCAAACCCCATGGGCTAGATGAGCTGGCCATGGCACTGGGACATGGAGCAGCCAGCCTGGCAAGCCATGCCTCCTCCTGTCAGACAAACAGCAGGGAAGCTGTGCTTTTGCTATTAAGAGTTGTCATCATCCCCCAGAAGGACTTGGAGATGCTCCATGGGAGGAAAATATTCTGGATGATGCAGACCCAGCACCTGCATGGCTGGTGAAGGACCTGCCTTGGCCCAGCTTTCTGCACAAGCTTTTCCTCATTTGCCTGCAAGGATGATGGAGAACATGTTCCTTGAGGCAGATGGAAGTAGGAGGTCTCTCTTTTGCCTCTGTGGGAGCTGCTTGAACACTGGCTCCATTGCAGCTTTGGGCTGTTGCTTCTCTGTTGAAATGGAGATGGCTTGTGGGTGCAGGTTTCTGCTCCATGGCACTTCAGTCACAGCTGCTAATGGGGTGCCTGTGGGGGAGCAGATGGGCAAAGTGACCCAGGGAGATGGCAGCAAATGGAAGAGAGAGTATGATGGGTCCCAGACTAAACTGGCTGATGAGATATTTGTACTCAGATAAGGGCAGAATGCTGCCACATTGTCTCATCTGATGGAAGACACCTCCAGGTTGGGTGGAAACCTGCAAGAGCTCTGCCTGTGCTTAGGGTGACCCAGTGGCAGGCATGAGACTGAGGGAGGTGGGATAGCAAACAGTTTGGCTCCCACTGTAGCCAAAGCATGGCCTGTGGCCTTGCCTGGCTGATGTGCTTGGGAATGAGGAGCACAGGCTGGGGACAGCTCCGTGCCAGGAAGCTGGGGCAGATGAGGAGAGGGAAATGGCTACCTTGGAGCCCTGCTGTGATGGTTAATCCTTCTGCCACAGAGCCTGGCAAAGCAGAATGCCTGGGCTGCATAGTCTGGGTCATTACCTCCAGCTCATTGAGAGCTGAGTGTGGAGGTTTCCCTCCTGTGTTGTGTCCCCTGCCTGTCTCACAGTCCTTTGTCACTTCTGAGGACTTTGCTCCTTAGGGGACAGTCAGACAGAGCCAAGCTGTGACCCAGAGCAGATGTGGGGAGCCTGTCCCAGGGAGTGAGTATCCCCTGGGTTGGAGCAGGGACTGCTCCCTCATCAGAAGTCCTGCATTAGAGCATAATCTGGCATTAGTGCATTAATCCAGTCCTCCTGCTACTCAGCTCCTGCCCTCAGCAAAGTCCACACCAAGGTCTCAGTGTACAGCTGGGCAGCAGTGGCACCAGGACACTCTCCCTGGCTGCCCCTGATGGGCACCAGCTGGTGGAGCAGGGACAAGGTTTGGGTTTATGGTGGCAGTACAGCTCCAGCCCTCAGCACATTGCCAAGGGAGAAAGTACCTTCTGGAAGCATCACCATGGCTTCCTTGGAGACACTTCACATGGGGTTTTGGATCCTCACTGCCTGCACCTGCAGGCTCTGGCTGAGCCACACTAGGTCATGAAGCACTTTGCAGGGAGCCAGGCCAAAAGAAGGTGGTGTCTAGAGAGAGGATGTGAGTCAGCAGCTTAGGGGTACTGGGCTGAGGAGCTAGTGCAGCTGGGATGAGGAGAGAAGGAAATAGATGGGAATTGGGAGAGCTGGGGAGGGTGCAGGAGTGGGCAAGGAGGCAGACTGTGTCCCCCAGGGCAGACATGGCCTGGCTGTACTGCAAAGGCTCTTCCCAGCGTGAGAAATTAAGAAAGTGGCAACTTCACTAAAATAGGTGAGGGACTAATCCATTCCCCCTCTGATCTATTATGGGGGGACTAGAAGGTTTTGGAGAAGTTGGAGGGGTCCCCCTGTCATGCTGGGAAGAAGTTGTGGTCAGGGCAGTCCTTTTGCCAGCTGAGCAAAGCCAGATACAAAGACACATTTGTGGTTTTTTGGGTTTTTTTAGTAGAAAAAAAAATCCTTCTTCCTTTAATCACAGGGCAGCAGAAGCAGCTGCCAGGCCATGTGCTCTACTCCCTCAGTCTTCTCAGCACAGGCTGAAGTCCTTTGGGACTGTGTTTCCCATCTCACCCTACACAGGGCATCCAGGGACTCTCTGCAGGTAGGTTGGAAGCCCACGGAGTGCAGCTGAGCCACATAAAATAGGCTCCCCAGCAGCTGGTGCACCCCACTGCCAGAGACAGTGCTCCCCCCATCTGCCCCCCGGGCTGGGCACCCCTGCTCAGGGCCATGGATGGTGTCCACAGGGAGCCGTGCTGGGCTCAGCCCTGCTTGCCCATTGGCAGGATTTTGCTGCAGTCTGCTCCGAGCCGGTGGTTTTGGTGACTGAAGAAATCTGCAGAAAGCAGCACTGCTGGTGGACTGGGTCAGACTGGGCTCTGGGGAGGGGAGAGGCTGGGCTGGGTGAAGGCGGTCCTGTGTTCAACCCTCCGATAAGCTCAACATGTTGTGAGGGGAGGTGGCTCCCAATGGGGCCTGGGGATGGGAGCATCCCGAGTTGCCATGGTGACACCGGCTGCATCCTCAGGCAGGCAAGAGCATGGCTGGTGCGGTACCGCACGGGTGTCCCACCCACCCCCCCTCCTCCCTGGCTGCCGTCCCTGGGGAGTGCGGGGCTGGTGCCCGGCTTTTGGCGCTGCACCCTGGGGACAGAGCGGTGGTACAGTGCCAGGTGAGCTCAGAGCAGAGCGAAGCAACCCGCCAGCTGCAGCCTGTTGCACTGCGTGTGTGCGGCGGTCCTTCCTCTCCCAAAAAGGTAAGTTCCCCTTTTCCCTAGCTTGTCCCGCCTCCAGCCCATCAGGGACCGGCTTGCAAGGTCTCTCGTGAGGTGGAGGTTGGATTCACCTGGGCTTCCCTGGTGCAGACGCTGGCAGAGGGATGGGAAAAGGGGGGAAGGGAGGAGCTACTAGTGACCCACATCCCTTAATCCGTGTCCTGCCCTGCGTCACGCAGTTACCTAAGCCCTGAAGCAGGCTCCCCCGGCGAGGGCACAGCCCTCTGCCCCGTCTCTGAGGGAGCCAGTTGTGGCCATTTCCTCCATTTTGTCCTTGCAAAGTGAAACTTGAGGGCAGGGGGTGTCTCCAGCCTATCTTGGCTTTGGTTGCGTGGGGGTACCTACTCCTTTTCCCCCTCACTTCACCTCCTGCCGTCTCTGGAAACCAGTCTGTGCAACACTCAGAAACCTGCAGGCAGGGTTAGCCCCTTCCCAGTCCCTGCAACTCCTTTTGCTCTCATGGGCTCTCTGCTGGCAGCATCAGCCCCTCCCTCCCACTTCACAGCCTGAGCCCTCCCCAGAGGACACACTGACATCAGATCCCCCTCCCTTAAGCTGATTAGAGCAGTAAGGATGCATTGGAGCAGATGCCACCAAGGCTACGAGAGTGACCAGACCCCGGAGGGATGCAGAAGGGGCAGCATGGAGCCCCCAGATCTGGGAACTGCTGTGATCTGGGGCGTGAAGGGAGAGGAGGTGGGGGGTGACCACTCCTTCCATGGCCTGGGTAGTTGCATGACTGCCCCTACACAGCCAGTTTGATCCCTGTTGCAAGCCTGGGAGCCTGAGAACGGCCACTGGAGGGGTGTCTCAAGTAACCCAGAGGTTTCCAGCTCTGTCCTATCTCTTGGGGATTGTAAGAACCAGAGGTGATGCCTGGAAAAAAGATGATGCAGCCAAACCCTTCTCATCCCAGCTCTGAAGGTGTTCTGGCTCAGATGGGAGAGGATTTGTTGAGTGGTTCCCACTCTCGCCAGCTTGCTTCAGACAGGAGAGGACACAGGTCACAGCACCTCTCTGTTTTATTGAAGACTAATCCCACCCCCCCAGCCAGTGCAGAGCTCAGCATGCCCAGCTCTTCTGCATCCACTGGGCCAAAGTCCTGCTCCAGAGGATGGGGGCAGCTCCTTGAACCCAGGGGGAGAGACCCAGGGCTGCCCTTTGATGTCTGGGGCTTCAGTCCTGTTGTCATCCTTCCTCTGCTCCGCCACCCACGCTGCCTTTTCCCTGGGGATTTTCCCACTTGTGGAGGGTGTCCCACCAAGCCCTGCATGTGAGGGGCTAAAGCTGGAGTAAAACTGGAACATCAATCTTGGAAGTGATGAGCAGGACATGGGCTCATGTGCAGGGTGTCAGGGTCTGTCTGTGGTGTGATCCTTGGGCACTGGGGAGAGGGCAGAGTTGCAGAGACCAGGCTGTGCTGCCTCCAGGCTCTGGCCTTGTCTTGAGGACTGGCAGTGAGCCCCACACTTGTCCCTGGCACCCCCAACCCCAGAGCCCTGCCCTGGGCATGAATGAACCCATAGAAAGCATCTGCTCTCCAGACTGCTCTCCTGAGGTCTGAAGGAAGCTGCCTTCAGACAGCAAGTATAGGAGGGATGGAGGAAAGGAAGCCTTTGGAGACAAAGGTGAGAGGACCAAGTAGTCAAGGAAGGTCTCCTTTCCTTGTCCCTTCTCAGTGGAACCCTCATTCATGGGCACACCTGCCCTGGGACCCCAGCTCCTGATTCCTCTCTGCAGGGAATGGGGAGGGCAGGCACAGGGTGGAGGCAGAGCTAAGGACATTCATGGTGTGGGCAGCATGTTGCAAAGGAAAGGTGGGGCAATGTCCCTGCCAGGAGAGGGGCCCGTGGTTTCTCCTTCCATTCACACCCTGCTTTAGGTATCCACATCTGTTCCCAGGCTCATGGATACTTCCTTATCCTAAATTTAGATGGCTTCCCTCCTCCATCAAAGAACCACATCAAAGAACCAACCCAGCTATCCTGCAAGAAGCCCCCATCCCCCACACCACATCAAACCTAAAAGGGGGCAAGTGAGAGCAGGGCACAATCCCATCCCCCATCCCTCCCCACTGAGCTTCCCAAATCCACAGCCCCATGCTGCCAGGGACATGGAGCATCCACTTGGCACAGCTGAGCCTCTAATGATAATGGTTGTTCATGTTGTTGAGGTGGGAGGCTGCCATGGCACTGAACGAGGCTGAGGGCTGAAGACCGTGCCCAGGGTAGAGGGATGGGCTGGAGCCAGGCCAGTAGGAGAAGCCGGCCGGTGTCACTCCCGAGGTCATGAGGTTGAGTTTGGAGATGCCCGAGAAGGGCAGTGGTGTCAGGTTTCCCTGGAATTTGTAGAGAGTGTGATCGGGGGTGGTTGGCTGGCACACCTGTGCCAGCCCGTGGAAGTCGAACTTGTAGGCGTAGCGCTTGCCATGGACCTTGGTCATGATGTTCTTGTCGTAGTAGTAGCGCAGTGCCCGGCTCAGCTTGTCGTAATTCATGTTGGGTTTGCTCTTCCGCTCGCCCCAGCGCCGCGCCACCTCGTCAGGGTCGATCAGCTTGAACTCCCCGTTGGTGCCTTCCCAGGCGATGCAGTTCAGGTTGGCCCGGTCCGAAAGCAGCTCCAGCAAGAACTGCCACAGCTGGATCTGCCCGCTGCCTGCAAGGCCAGGCCCCAGAGAGGTTAAAGCTCCCTCCCAGGGCACAAGGTGAGGGACAGGATGTGCCCCAATCCCCCCCTGGCCCACTGTTATGTTACCCTCTCCCACACCCACGTTATGGCTGCACCCCATTGCATCTTCCCTGCTTTAGAAACGCATAAGATGGTAACAAGGTTATGTCTCCTTTGCGACATCCCAACCCTATCCTACACCCCAGATACGAGGAGATGCCCTTGCACCTTGGGAGGGAGTAGGAGTGCTCAGAGGTCAACACAGGTTGCAGTGGGTCCAGTGTCTCCTCATTCCTCCCACCCACATTCACACACCACTGAAGATGAATAGCTGCTTGTTTTTTTTTTTTGGGGGGAGGATGTGGCCTTGTTCTTTTATTGGCAGCCCCAAGAAGGACATATCTTGGCAGGACCCAGATCTATCCCAGCACAAATATTCCCCACTGCCATGTCTGCTTGAAACTGGGCTGGTCTCACAGCACAGCCCCTGCTCTAGGGACACTGTGTCCTGCACAGATGTCTCCATGGTCAGCTCAAGTCAGGGTGCAATACTGATCTGAACTACACCACAGAGACACAGATAGGTGTAGGGGAGGGAGAGACGAGGACATAGTGTGACCTACTGTGGCTTTGAATCAGGCATCAATGATGTTCCTTATTTCTGGAGGAAAAATGTCCTCCCTGAGCCATGGCCATTGCATCTGCAGCTTGCATTGAGGAGTATCCTTGGTGGGTGCCTGTGGTGTCCCTGTGCCAGGCTGTGCACACACTGGAGCCTGGAACACCTCAACATGCCCCTGGTGAGGCACAAGGACATGCTCCATCGAGTCTGGCCAGAGATCACAAGAGGAAAAGGAATCTGGACCTTTTGGCAAGGAGGAGTCCTACTGCTGGATCCAGACACCCTACAGAGCAGCCCTGCACTTACCCAGACACTCCACTCTGCCTCCCCTGAGCAGCGTTCCTTGCACATCCCTGCTTCTGATGCCAGTCCTTGCAGCACAGTCTCTTTCCAGAGCAGAGGATGTGCCTTTGCGACTATCCCTGTGTTCTTCTACCATTATTTTGTCTAAAGGTGCTTGGTTTAGCAGAGGTTTAGCACCCATGACCTCAGCAGCAAGAAGTCCTACAGCTCTGCTAAATTTCCCACAAAAACCCCACCTTATTCTGCTTGGTTTAGACCCATCTATTTTATTTAGTGTTCCCTGTATCTTGCTCTAGAAGAAGCAGGGAACAGCCATTCCTCATCCATCCCCATTCCATCAAAACCCACTCAGACATCCTGATCCAGGCAGCTGAGCCCACGTCTTTCCAAGGTGTTGTATTTCCTGGTTCCTCACCCTGGGACCAAGGTGGGGGATCTCTCCTCCCTAGGGTGCATCTGCAGCCCTTGCCTCTTCTCCATCACCACAGCCCACCCTGGCCTCCAGCTGTCTCCCACCCATGGATGTTCCACCCCATGCAAGGAGGTCAGGGAGGTGTTGGGGGGTACACCTAGGTGGGGTGTTGAGGCTCAATCCTGCGTGCCACAGGGTGCCATGATAATGCACCTGAGAGCTCCCTAAGGAAATATCCAGGCATCCAAAAAGATTCTTCTCACTGCAACACATTGTTTAGAATGTGGCTGGGCAGAGTCTGCAGTGCAGAGGCAGAAGGGTTTCCCCAGTTCCATCTTTTCTCCTGCTCCCACCACTAAACCAGGGCTCCATTTTTCCTGCTCAGAGCACCCCTGGTCCCTGCCTCCTAGCAAACAGGAAAGCTACATGGCCAAACACTGTAGTGCTGGCCCCGCGACGCCCAGTGCTGCTGCACTCCCAAGTAGGCTCCAGGGGCTGCTCCCTGGCCAGCACTGCCCGTGACCCCTGAGTGGGTTGTTTCAGATGGATGGCTCCAGTTCCCGGGGATCCATCCCTTCCCAGCCCTGTCCGAGCCCCAGCATTTCACTGGCAGCTCCCTCACGAATGATGTCTCAGCTCTCCTCTTCCACTCGCAGGAACGGATCTCCGGAGCCCGGATTAGCCCGCCCCACTCCCGGGATGGCTGGCAGCTCCCTCCCCGTCGGATGTCCCGGACCTCCTGGGAGACCAGAGTTAGGACCCTACACTCTCCCCGCTGCGGGGCTCGGGGGAATGAGTACCCCGCTCCCTTCTGATGCCAGGGGACGGGAGCTTCCGACCGTCGGGGTTCGCCGCTGTCCCCGTGGGAATTGGCGGCAGGATGCTCCCAGCCCGAGGCACTCGCAGCAGCAGGGAACGGGGGCTCCGCGGTGGCCGCGTCCTGCATGAGCAGTGCTCGGCAAAGGACGGGAAAGGGTCTCCAGTGGCTGCTGGGCGGGAGAGAATGCGAGTGCCCCGGGGGTCCCCACTCCGTGCCGGCCGAGGGGCCTGTGCAGGGGAAGGGGCAGCGATGCTCTTACCTTTCTGCACGCCGGGGCTGAGAGACCCCCACGCCTGGCTCTTCCCGTCTTTGAACAAAGTTTCCCCGACTGGATCTGGGGGAAAAAGGGGGCGCGGGTGGGGTGGAGGGAGGGCTGGAGCCAGGCGGGACCGCGACCCCCCAGCGCCCACCCGCGGGCAGCGTCCCCGCAGCCCCCGGCCGCTCCCCCTCGCCTGCCCCGCCGCTGCGGCGAAGCCAGGAAACGCGTCCAGGAAAAAGGAAATCCGATTTCCGACCCAGCCGGGGAAGCTTTTAAATAGGAATAGAAGATCCCGTGGGCTGGGGTAGGGAGGAGAGAGGGAGTGAGGGAGAGAGCTGTGGGGCAGGGGGAGAGGTAGAGGAGGCGGGTGGGTGGCAGGATGGGTGACAGGAGCAGCGAGTGGAGGCGAGGATGTCTGTCGGCATTTGGGGAGTGGACCGCTGTGGAAATGAGGGATAAATGGGTAGATGGATAGAAGGAAGGAAAGAAGGATATGAGTGAATGGATGGAAGGACAGAAGAGACGACCATCGTGAGTGGGTAGATGGAGGAAAGAAAAGTGTGAAAGATCGATGGATGGAAGGGCAGGTAATGGATAAGATGATGAGAAAACTGGCTGGTGGAAGGGACATTGGGTAGATGGAGGGGTTGGCTGGTAGCAGGGATGGAAAGGGGGATGCAGGGACAAGTGGGTGGGGTGGAAGGATGGATGGATGGAAGCACAGGGGATGGGTGGGTGGGTGGGTGGAAAGATGGGTTGGAAGAAAAGAAGGGTGGATGAACAGATAGAAGGACGGGGTGACGGTGGGTGGATGAAGGATGGGAAGATGAGTGTGCGGGTGTGGAAAGCTGTGAGGGCAGCTGTAAGGAAGAAGGAAGGGATGGTTGGGGTGCTGGAAGGCAGGAAGACAGAATGGACAGGGGATAGGGGGAGAGGGGATAACAGGGTGGGCGCTGGAAGGAGATAGGGCAGAGGAGAGCCCCAGGGCCTCAGCGGGACAGGGCGGGCAGGGGCCGGGCGCTGTGCGGTGCACGGCGCTGCGGTGGGGCAGCGGCCGAGGGATCCGCCCGTACCTGGCAGGTACATGTTGAGCAGCAGTGGCACCGCTCCGGTGCCGTGTCTCATGGCAGCTGTGGGGGCGGCCCGCGGGCTGCATGTTTTAATATTCCTGCCCCTATTATTATTATTATTATTCCACTTTATCAGGGAGCAGCTGATGGCGAATAAATGGCAGCGGGACGGGCAGGGGACGGGCAGGGGCCGGGGGAGGCGGGGGAGGGGGGAGTTTCCAGGCAACTCGCAGGGGCTGGGGCCCCGGCTCCAGCAATTTCCTCCGCTGTAATTAAAGCGGGCGCTGCCCCCCCCCCCCTCCCCCCGCTATCGGGCCCGCATCAGACTTTAATCACGGCCGCGGGTTTCTATGGAGAGCGGTTCGGGCCGCTTCCTGCCTCTTCCGCCTCCTTAACTCTTCGCAAACAAGGCGCTGACATCCCAGCTGGGAGCGGGCTCGGACACTGCCTGGAGACTGCCCGGGCCCGGCCTCCCACCAGCATCTCGCTTCCTGACTCGCCGATCGAGCAGCATCTCCTCGGACCCCTGCATGTCCCTGCGCGGCATCAGCATCAGCATCGGCGCTGTCCCCCTGGCGTCTGGCTCTCCGAGCCACAGTGCTACTGGCCACGGGGGTCCGTGCCTGCCCCTTGCCCAGCTCCAGCTACTTCGGGACAGTCCTGGGGTCTCCTTGGAGTTCACAGAGTCCTGGGGTGGCCCAGGTGGGTCCCCACCAGGTCCCTCCACCTCCAGGACAATGGTCATGGGGTTCCTTTGCAGTGCCCAGAGTTTTGGGGTGGGTAAGTGCATCTCCAGTTGGTGGCACCAGGTCATACCACAGCTCTGCCACCTCCCTGGCTCCTCTGTGCCCTTCTGAGTCTCTGCCCCAGGGATAGTTAAGCCTGTGACCATCCCACAGCACCCAGCCCAGTCCCAACCTGTTGCACATCTTTATTAGGATCTGTAGAAGCTTTATTAGGATCTTGTAGAACCCCCAACACCCACACAAAGCAGGATGGCTCCATCTTCATCTGTTTGTCCTGGGCTGCACCGGGGTACATTCTGAAGACAGGAGGACATTTTGTAGAGAAACTTATGATGGAGAAAAGTGATACCAGCTCCAAAGAGACACATCTGGCCAGGTTTTTCCCTGCCACACATGGCTCCAGCTGCTATATGCACTTGTGGGGTGCTGTCAGAGTCTCTGTCCCCCAGGTCAGGAGTGGACACTCCACAGGATCCCACAGCTTGAGGCAGCCAGGCAGTATGCCAGCAGCTGTCACCAGTTCTACTCCATGAGTCCAACACTGTAGAGCCAGGCTCACAACTTCTCCTGTAGTGTTTCATTGATGTCTGGCAAAAGGATGAAGTCTTATGCTGGATTTAGCTGCCTTTCTGGAAAGTGACCATTGCAAGACATGAATCTGATGAAAATCAGGATACGGCCATGCCAGGCTCACTGTTATTATTCATACTGCAGCCAAAATGTGCCTGCCCTGCATAAGAAGCTACAGCCCAAGGGGAGAGATGCTCAGTCGGGGCGGCACAGGCCAACAGAGCTGGTGTGTCCTCTTGGCAGGGGGTGTCCAAAGAGTTTAGGAAACAGGAGGTCCCTTGGTTACTGAGCTCCACCTCTGCCTCAGGTGCTCCACCTCTGCTGCCCATCTCCATCATGGACAAAGAGCAGATGCTGGCAAGGGGAGACATGAGCAGAGGCCATGGTATTCCCCCAGAAATTCCCCACCAATCCTCTTTGGATGTAACAGCCCTTAAAAAGTTTCTCTTCCCCCAACTTATCCCCTGAGCTCCCCTGAACCTCTCAGTGGGGTGTCCAGCTCTGTACAGCCCAGCAGCCCTGGCTGCTCCCTGCATCTCTCTCCTCCCCAGCCCCCAAAGTGCAGCTCTCACAGCAGTGGCTCCGCAGCCTCCCAGACTTGCTTTCGCTGCCTGAGTCACTGAAACAAACCTCAGGCAACGGAAAACAAGCCCTGGAGACAGCGGGGTGTGGTGGGGAGTGTGCCAGACCCACCAACCTGTCCTCTTCTGGCAGCCTGGGTGACCATGATACTCCTCCAGAAAACCTGCATGGTGGAGGGCAGGGAGGGGGGGGTCTGGGCTGATGGACATTGCATCAGCCCAGAGTAGGGAGGGGGCAGGAGTGCAGCAGAGATCAGGCTGAGAAATAGGTTTAGGGCTGTAGGAGCTGAAAAAGGGGGTGCTTTGGAGGGCACTGGGGATGGAGATGCCTGAGTCCCTGGGAAAAAGCCCATGAGTAGAGGGCTTAAAGTGGGACATGAGGGGACTGGGGTCTTCGAGTGATCTGAGGTCAGAGGTGTGTAGAAGAGCAGGGAGTGTCAGATCCTAAGAGCTGGCAAGCCCTGTGCCCATGTGGAGCTTTGAGGACCTGAGTGATGTGACCCCAGGTTCAAGGGGGAGCTGGGACATGGGGGAGCTGGAGCATGGGGGACATGGGAGACCCAGAGGATGAGGAAGACAGGGTATATGAGAAATCCAGGAAGCAAGGACCCATGTTCATGGGGGAACAAGGCACTGGGCTGTGGGTCTGAGGGGGATCAAGGAGATGAGGTTTCAGGTCTCTGGGGCTACTGGGGACAGAGCCTGGACGTGTGGAACACCCAGCTGGAAGCAACTGCAGGTCCCTCCGGCTGCAAGAGGCAGTCTGCCCCCCATCCCCCCACTCCAGAGCTCTCCTCCCACCCCCGGTGGAGCATTAAGAACCCCAGACTTTGCAATGACCCCCAGAGCCCACCCCTACCCCCCCGTCACAGCCCTATGTGCAGGTGCCCGGGAAAACTTCACCTGTGAGCCGGCGTTGTGGAGCGGAGCCGAGCTGACGTGGCCCTGGGCTGGCTGCACCTGGCCAGGAGTGCCGGAATGTGTTTGTGCTGGGGGAGAGGCCGTGGGGCCGCGGTGGGGTGGGGCCAGTGGGGACATGGAGGAGACGGGGGAGGGTTGGGGGGCACCCTGCAGCCGGGATGCTGTGTGGGAGGGGGATACACAGGTGCTGGGTCTTCTGCACAGTAACACTGGGGCTGGAGGGGAGAGAGGGCATGCAGGGATATACTTGTGTGCTCAGTTGTGTGCAGCTCACACACACGCGCACGCACACACACACACACACACACACACACACACACACAGACACTCATGCACATGCTGACACACACACCAGGGCTGGGGTCTCTGCACCCAGCTGTGAGGGGTGTGCACAGACTGACCCCCAACCCAGTTTCCCAGCACCCTTCTGGGACACTCCCTGTCTCAAGGCCAAGCATGCTTTTAACAGGGTGGGCATCAGGGAAGCCAGGCATCTGAAGCACTTGGAACTGTTCCGCCATGCATCCGTGTCCTGGGTGTGGGGAGCACCTCGGGACCAAAAGCCTGTGCCCCAGGAGGGCTTTGGAGTGCCAGACCAGGACAGAAGACAAGGAGGAGGAGAGGAGGAGGAAGCGATGTCCTGGGTGCAGGGAGGACCTCGGGACGGGTAGCCTGCACCCCAGGAGGGCTCAGGGTGCTGGAGCCATATGGAAGAGGAGAAGGAGGCTGGGAAAGGGTGCTGGAGGGGGAGGAGGCTGGGTGGGGCTGCTGGTGTCCCAGAGCCGGATACTGGCACGGATATGCTGGCGTGGCAAGGCTGGGGGAGGGCACACACACTGGCAAGCACCCAGCCAAGCCCCCTACCTGTGGAATACTGCCCTCAGGCCTCCTTCCCCTGACCTCTGCACAACCCACCTTCCCCCCCAAGCCCCTCTGTACCAGTGACCCCAAACCTGACACAACTGTGTTTGCCCCATTTGTTGTCAGAGTCCTGTCCTGCCACAGATGACCCCTTTGTTCTTTCTCCTTCCCAGGCCCACAGCAGGCAGGGACCCCTTTCTCTCTTCCAGAGGGGTGCAGAGGAAGGGCACCTTGAGTTCACAGACTTTGTAGCAATCAATTTCCCTGGCATTGATTCTGGGGGGAGAACTCAGGGCACTACCCTGCTGGCTGCCTCTTCTCAGGGCACAACCTGGGAATGTGCCCTGGGATGTCCCCTCCCACCTCCAGCCCTTTCTTTGCCCAGTAAGTTCCCATTTTTCTAGCCAGAGCATCACAGCAATGGAACTGTGCATGGACAAGAGGTGGGATACAGAGAGCTCAGTCCAGGGTGGAGCTGGCCATGAGCCCAAAACTGCCTGGGGAAAGGGAAACCTCACCTTCCACCCCACAGAGGATCCTCCCAGCATGGCAGCCCCCTGAGGAGTAGAGCAGAGGCAGGAGCACTCTTTTTTTTTGACAAATGCCTTTATTTGCTACCGGATAGAGGTCTATTGCACAGCAGCCTGGAGGCTGCAGGGCACACAGCCCTGCTCCTGTTCAGTGCTGGACGCGGCGGATGGATTGGATCTGGTTGGTGTGGGCCTGGCTGCTGTATTCATTGTACTTCTTGAACTCGCCGTTCTGTCTGTCCCGCTCCAGCACGTACTGGTAGCCCCTGTATCCTGGGTACTGGTATGCCACCCACCTGCAGGCAGACCCTTGGCTCAGAGCCCCGAGCCAAATCATCCCATCCCATCCCATCCCATCCCATCCCATCCCATCCCATCCCATCCCATCCCATCCCATCCCATCCCATCCCATCCCATCCCATCCCATCCCATCCCATCCCATCCCATCCCTCTGCTTGGCTTGGGTGGAGAGGGACAGAAAATACCCAATGGCTTGTATTTTCAAGGAAAAGGTAGCAGGAAAGCTACCTTTGTCGACCCTTTTTTGAGGAGGTCCCCCTTCCACATCCTGGAGGGAGGTGTTTGCTGAACCTCTGCTCTTGGCACCCCTCAGTCCCCGCCCCACTGGCTGCACTCACGCTCCGGCGTTCACTTTGATGGATGCCACCTCCTTGTTGCCCCAGCCCATGGCCTGCAGCGAGGGATAGTCGTCACTCAGCTCAAACTTGTGACCCTGGAAGTTCTCAGCCTCGTAGAGGATGACTTTGCTGTCATTGTGGTTCTGTGGAGAGAGAGAGCTGGAGGTCAGCAGGAATGGGTTGGGTTGCCCAGGAATAGGGGATGTGGCATCAGCGTGACACACACCACGGCACTTTGAGAGGCCTGAGATCGTGACCAGCTTTGGTGCAATGCATGGGGATGTCCTTCAACCTGGCACACCCTCACTGTGACACCCCAGAACTGCCCCAAGGATTCTGCTCTCATGTCCCTGTGGTCCCAATGCACAGCTGTCAGTGAGAGTTGGTGGCTACAACCTCTGGACCCACACGGACTACTGCCCTCAGAATCATAACACTCCTCAAGGTTGCAGGAGGGTTCAGGGCAAGGCAGGATGCTGAGAGATGTCCTCTCAGCTCTGTGGGGCCTTTCTGGGCGCTGGACATGGAGGGGTTAATGGCTGGGACACTGAGTGATGCAGCACTGTCCCCCATGCCCAGCCCCCACATGCATCTATCTGCACCGAGGAGCAGTCCTGCCAGTAAGGAGTGATCTTATCGCATCCCCTTTATTAAAGCCTGAACATATCTGCCTGGTGATTATTAAAAGTTGGGGGGGGACCCCCCTCTCGGAGGCGCAGACGTGCCGCTGCTGCGAGCACCAGTGTCTCTGCAGATGGAGCGATAGAGCCGCGTCTGCCTGGCCACGCCTCAGGTACCCTGGGCGGGAGGGGGCCGGACCCTGCGCTCCGAGCATCCCTGCGGTCCCGCCAGCTCGTCTCTGTTCATCCCATCCCCGGGAATCGGGGCTGGGGGACAAGGCCTTGGGACCCCAGCGTGGGAGGTGGCTCTCCAAAGCACAAAGCAGAGGGAGCTGGAATTGTGGTTCTGGCTAAAATGTAGACCTAAAAAGCATCCCAAGATCTTTGCAGGGAGGTGGGCCTGGTGGGTGCAGCTACTCGTCCCCTTCACACGTACATCTGTGTACACCTCACCCTCCATCCCATGCCCCGTGTAAGTCATCCTCCATCCTGTCCCTCATTACCTCCATGCTGGGCTGCCTGGAGGAGGCTCTGCCTGCCCTAAGCCCTCCCTCTGTGGTGTCCCAGTAACTCACTGCGCATTTGACAGGCCGGAAGGAGAGGAGGTGCTCGGTCCGGTAGCCACTGTTCCCGCTCCAGGCCTCCCACCGGGGATAGTCACCCTTCTCCAGGATAAACTGCTGTCCCTGGTACTCAGGGTACTCGAAGCCTACCCAGCTAGAGGGAAGAGGAGGAAAACCCTCAGGGATGTGTGACACAATCCCCAGGATCAGTCAGGGGTCTCCTTCCTGGGCAGGGGACAGAGACATCCTGGCAGGTTATGGGTCTGTCACAGATGTTGGGGTCCTTGCTAGCAGCAAATGTCCCTTTTGAAAGTGGGACCCCTCTCCCCAGAGCCACATCATTGCCTCCAACCTGTGCCTTGGCTTGGTAGGGTCTGCCTGATCAGCAGATGGGATAACACAAGGAGCACAAGCAGGGAGGTGGCATGATAAGGCTGTGTTATAGCTGAGGAAGAACTTGGGTGTTCTGGCTCCCTGGCATCTCCCAGCAGTCCCCTGGGAGCAGTGGGTTTTCTGGAGTGGGGTGTGCCAAGGGGCCGCGGGGCTGGCGGAGCACTTACGGGCCAGACTCCACCTTGATGGAGCGGATCTTGCGGAAGCCGCGCTCCATGATGCTGGGGCACTCCATGAGGAATTCGCAGCGCTTGCCCTGGAAGTTCTCCTCCTCCCACACCGTGATCTTGTACTGCCCCAGGGTGTCCATGGCTTCACTGCTGGTCATACGGGTCTCTCGGCTGCTGGCAGAGCCCCACGTGTCACCCCAGGGCAGGTGCCCACCATCAGCCCCCAGCCACCCCACTGCCTGCTGCTGAGCCTGGGGTGCCGGTGGTGCTGCCCTGAACATCCCATGCCACTGGCCCCTTGCCCCCCCAGGCTGCCATGGGGGCATTTCCCATTCCCTTTCCTTTGCTGCTGGGGAATCTCTCTCCTTGTGAATCCCAAGCTGCAGGGGGAATTCGCAATGCCCAATCTCTCCATGTGATGTACCCAGGACTGCCTCGGTTTTTCTTCTCCCAGGCTCCCTGCGCTGGCTCCAGGAGTTGTCTGGGTGCAGTGGCACTGTACCCACTGCTGGGAGGCGGCGGTGACCCCAGCTCAGACGCGGGTGCAAGTGTAGCCCTGGAGTAGAGCTGCCCGGCTCTTCCATCCCTCCTGGCAGGGTCCCTCCTGCCCGCACAGGGCACCCCCGCTGTGCCACGCAGCACCCCGCCACTTGCCCTTCCCCAGGGTGAGCGTTGGCTGGGGAGCTTGGTGTGGGGTGAAGGGAGCGGAGCAGCGCCTGTGCACTGGGGTCTTGGGGGCTCACAGCCTGGTACTTACTTGGTCGGAGGGCAGGGCACAGAGGCGAAGGTGGCGGTGCCGGTGCCGGCTTCTCCCCTCGCCCTTTATAGGCGGGCGCTGAAGTGCCGATGGTGCAGGCGGCCAGGGCGCTGTGTCAGCAGGCAGGGGATGGGGGGGGGGACGGGCTGCTCACCCACCCCAGACTCCGGCTGTCCATTCCACTTAGGCAGTGTGGCGAGAGCGGCCCCCCCGCGCCCAGCGAGGCTGACAATGAAAGTGCTGGGCTGTGTTTGCGCAGGGGCTCAGGGCACAATGGGCAAAGGACCTGACGCGCCGCTTTCCTTTTTGCCCCCGGACAATGTCCCCGCTTGGCCCAGGGATTAGAGACCCAGCCTTTCCCAGGGCACCCGCAGCCTTTGCCAGGGTTGAGGCTTGTGGGAAGGAGGTGCCAGGGTGAAGGGGGGATTTATCATCTGGGAGCTGAGGGGCACTGATGTCCTCACGCTGGAACACAGGACTTCTCTGGGGCTGCTTCTGCCCCTCCACATGGGACTCTGCCACCATGGATTCCTTTTCCAGCCAGGCCCTGCAGAGGTTCCTGTGTTGGCTGCAGACTGGGCGCTAATGGACCCCAGTTACATGCTTGTAACATGCTGAGCATTTCCCCAGGCTTGACAAAGAGCTCCCTGTGCTCCCATTCACCTTCCAGTTGGGCAAGGGACACTATACACAGCGGGAGGGGACCAGCTTTGGGACAGAGCTGTGTCCTTCACCTGGATAGGAAGACCAGCCCTGCCTGGAACTGCACGGTGCCATTTAGTATTCCTAGGGTCTCCTACCAGGACCTGGGATGGGTAAGGCCAACACAAGCTGGAAAGAAGGAAGAGTGCCCTGATGAGCTGTAAAATCCTGGGTGTTTAGACAGCTGTGTTTTCTTGCAGCATCCCTGTGTAGTCTTTGGTGAGGCCAGGCACTCCCCACCTTCAGCTGGGCCACTGGCCAAAGGGCTGGACCACTGCACCTCAAACCTTCCCAAGAAAACTCCAGCCCTTCTGGGGGTCCTGGGCATGGGGTCAACATCACAAGAGACCGGACATTGTTGGTTATGGAGAATACAGTCTGGGCAGCTAGGGGTGGTGTTAGTACGCCTGGCATCAACAAGAATCGGGGACTGAGGGGTGGCAGCAAGGACCGGCTGGGGGAAGGACTCGAGGGTCCTTTTCGTGTCCTCCCCACTGCTCGACGGCTCTGAGGAGGCTCGGTGCGAGTCCGCGCCGATGCCTGCGGGCCCCAGCAGAGGGTGCAGCCTGGCAACGGTTGGAGCAAGCTCCAGTTCAGGGACATTAGTGGCGCTTGGCCGAGGACAGGCGCTGGGAAAGCGACTCTCAGCTTGCGTTGCCTGAAGTGTTCCTAGCAGTGAGGGGGAGACCCTCTTGAAGCTGTCTGGGGTAACAGAAGGTGGAGGGAAGGATAGGGATGCTCCCTGGAGAAGGAAGCAGACTGGGGACTGCTGTAGACTGGGGACATCTCTCAAAATGCTGGGAGACAGGTCTGGGCAGTGTTTAGGGAAGCTATCACCTTGGCGAAGGTGAGACAGGATGCAGAGCTAGTGCACTGCAGCGTCCTCCCACGGTGCTGCCACCCCTTGCCTGGGCTGTGTGAACAGACGTGTGGGGCACTGGTTAGTTGGGGGTGCTTGAGGGATGAGGGCAGCTGGGAACTCCGTGGGGTGTATTACACCCCAGGGCTCTGTGGGGTGTATTACAGAGCCCCAGTACGTGAGGCACCATAGAATATGTAGGATGCTGCAGGCAGTTATAGGATGTGCATGTGGACTGTGTGGGGCACTGTATGGTGTGCTACAGGATCTATGGGGCACTGGTGGTGTGCCATCTCCAGGTAGTCTCTGTCACCAGCCAGCATTCCCCTGGCTAGGTCACCCAAGCCCCCAGCTACACCCGCCCAGCTGGGGACAGGGGCGGAGGGAGGGTAGTGCGGGGGCAGGCAGCGGCTCTGCTCAAGGGCAGCTGCTAATGCTGGCTGTGGGAGCTGGTTAGCACTCGCCCTGGCCTCCTGCATAGGCTAATTTAATAAGGGCCCCTCGTAGCTCCCGGCTCAACTTGTTCCCTGCACCAGCAAAACAGATCATGTTTCTCAGTGCCACTGGGCACAGCACGGCAGCCGCAGCCCGGGGGCACCGTGGGAGCACAAGGTCACCCAAGTGCTCCATGCCAAGCCCAGACCATGCCAACCATGGGGTTGTACTCGGTGCCTTGTGCAGGCACTGCTCCCAGGACAGTGCACAGCTCGGGGAACCGAGCAGGCTGAAAGGCAGCCACAAGAGAGGTGAGGCAGGTGCTGCCCAGGAGTCCTGATGCTGATGCCACATCTGTGGCAATACAAAATTTTACCCATTGATGTTAGGAATATCTGGGCTAGATGACCAAGGTAGCACAGCTGTGTGTGGTCCAGCTGGATGACACCAGGGGTTGAGCCCTGGTCACATCCTGCAAGGACTTCTAGCTCCTCTTCCTCTCTCCCCAGCCCTGCTGAGGGCTGGACCACCATTCCAGGGGGCTGGAGGTCCGGGGGCTGGGCGGAACAGGAGCAGATGGAGCTGGTGCCAGCCCCTGTTTGTCTTTCTCCTAGTTGCCTGGTGCTCTGTTTATTCTGGGGATGGCTTCCTGCTGTCAGGGCCAAAACAGGTGGCTTTTATTTGCAGGGTCTGGCTAATTAGATCAGGGGTGGTGTGTCATTGCACCCACACAACCCCACTGCTCCCTTTTTCCTCCCCTTTCACCCCCAGCCTCATTTCTGTGGGAAATCATCCTCCTTGAAAAGGATGCAAACACCCTCCTTCTCTCTCACCTGTGCTTCAGAGCTGCTCTGAACATGGACACACCAGCACTGGTTAATCCCGGCCAAAACTGCTACTTCCACCTGCTGGATCCCTGGATCCCAGAGCCAAGAGGGTTGCTGGGATCCCCAGTGCCACTTGTCCCCTCCAGAAGCTTTGCTGGCCACATGAGCCATATGTGTACAGGCACACACCTGCCACAGAAGCCTCCTCATGCAGGCACTGCCTTGCACGAGGAGCCCTGGCACACGCCAGCTGCCCCACATGCACGTGTCCCCTGTGCACCACCCAGCCATCCCATCCCTGCAGCCAGGAACTCCTCGGAGCGCAAAGAGCCTGGCATATGTTGCTGGGATTAGCTCCCACGCAGGCGGACACGCACACCGTGGGCTGCCAGCTGTTCCATGACCAGAGAGGTCCCAGGCACTCGGATTCCCCCAAGGCTGGGCTTGCCACATACCAGATGCAGCTCCTGCTGCCCCCAGGGCAGGATGAGTCCAGAGAGTGAGTGGGAGAGGAGCCCACTGGGGACCAAGATGTTGACTGTTCTCAAGGTACCGTCACCAATAGCTAGGGAAGGGCAGGGATGCAGTGGAGGTCACAGCAAGTGGGACACAATGCAAGGGGTACCCACACATTCTTACTCACAGCCGAGTCCTGCAAACAGCTGGCTGAGAGGGTCCTCCACACAGCAGCCCTCATCCCAGCCTCAGATTTCCACAAGCACCTCAGTCAGCCACCAGTACCTCCACAGGAACCTGCTCTCCAGACCTGCCCACCTGCTACTCCCACTCATACTGTGCCACCCCAGACATACTGCTCACCCCCTCCTTGTGGGACTATATGGCTGCCCACTCTGCCCTGTGGCACCCACAGCTCTGGAGGTGCACCTACAACAACCCGACAAGACAAGGATGCTCCCAGGGAGACAGGCTCACCCTGCATCACCCATTCATGATCTGACTCTGGCTGCCCCCAGCATGGGGATGTGCTCAGTCCCCAGCTCTGCCAGCCTTGCTCAGTCCCCACGAACTGCCAGGGGAGCTGTGGCCTCACCTGCCTGCTCCCCACTGTTCCCATGGGGACTAATCCCACCTGAAGGTCAGGGAGGCTCCGCCAGCTGCTTACCTCCTGTCTGTGGATTACAGCCTGGGTGTGAGCAGGTGGCAAAGGCTGCTTCCCCAGGTTGGCTCAGCCCTGGCAGGGAACTGACAGCAGCACAAAACCAAGCCAGACTGCTCCAAAAGGCAACCCAGGGTGGCATGTCCCTTTCAGCCTGGAGTGTCCCATCTGTCACACCTGACCCAGTTGGGGACTCTAGGCACTGGGGCAGAGGAGCCAGTATCTGGTCCTCTGGTCCAGATCCTGACCTGGACCAGATCCTGACATGGATCTGGACCATATCCTGAAAGGGAGACCACTGGTGCCAGCCACAGGTGACCTCAGCCTGGTATCTCCAGGGTACCCCATAGCTTGAGTGTCCTGGAAAAGCTTGCTGGTCTTCACAGAGTCCCCAGTGCAGACCAGTCCCAGGGGTGCAGTGTTGGAGACAAGGGAGCATGCCCCAGCCCACACCCAGACTGGCCTGGATGCAGCTGCTGATGCATCTCCTTCAGCACATTGTATCATATTTGGAGAGATACCACGGGGTGAGCACAGCTTCCCAGACACCAGCCTTACCTATAGCAACTAGGGTGTCGACACGGAGGTGCAGAGTACAAGATTAAAGCTGGCAGCCCCTGGCAGCCTCAAGCCAGGGGATACCAGCTCAGCTGGCACCTGGCCAAGATCCCACTCCACCCCAGTGCTACTCCACTGCCCTGTTGGCCACATCTGTAGTGGGGGGCACCCCAAGGCTGGGTGATGCTGATGCAGGAGGCAGATGAAAAGGTTGGCAGTGGCGGGTCCCCTCCTCCAGCAGCTCTGAGGATCAGCACAGGCAGGGGCTGAGCCAGGTGCTGCCACAAGAACAGAACATCCTGCCTCAGGGCTTCCAAAGCCGGCAACAGCTGGGCCAGAAGCAGCAGCCCTGGCAACCTGTTCAGTGTCCATCCCCTGGGCAGGCTGCCCACGCACTTCCCAGAGCCACTGGCTGGGAAGAGTGGAGCCCCATTGCTCACCCCTTCCCTGGAGGCCCTATGAGAAGATGGGGCTGATATGGTCCAAGATGCAGGACTAGTATAAGCTTTGGGTTTTTTCCCCCAGCATCTTGAATCCTTCATCAGAGCTCTCCCTTATCCCTTACTCTCATGGGGGTTCAAAGACTTTTTTTGGGGGCAATTGTAAAACATGTCCTCTCACCCCAGTGGTCTGTGGGTGCAGGGGGGAGGATGCCAGGCTGTACCTATGCTATCCCTGATACTCCCCACAGCCAGGAATGGGTTGGAATGTGCAGAATTGCCTGTAGTTTCACCACAGTAGAATGCAGATCCATCCCTGGGACCCACCTCTCCCCTCTACCATATCTGACAGAGGGTAATAAGCTTGTCCCAGAGCTCAGGCAGACTGAAGTTTGCCTCTTCTTATTATCTTCAGCTGGGGGTGATGTGTGGGATGGACTCACTGCCTGGTGATGCAATCTGAAGCTACAGCCTGGCCAGGGGAGTACAGGACCCCAGCACAGGGTGAGGACAGTCCCTATACTCCCTGCCCCAGGTCTGGCCATGCCAGGAGCAGGTTGGAGCAGCACCCTGCCCTCCAACATTAGCTCATTCCCAGGGACACAAGAAGCCTGTCTCCTTGTGCAAACTGTCTGGGTACCCACAGTGATGCTGGGACAGACTGACTTTCAGGGGCAAGGAGCTCCTGCTCTGCCTGGGCACCTCTTTCAGACACAGCAGAGATGTGCCAAACGGGCTGAGTGGAGTCAGTTGAGGTCTAGGGATGCTCACATCACCCTGGTTCTCAGCCCCTGAGGTGCCCACACAGCCCTGTGGGCTGGTCCCCTCCAGGGCACTGGCATGCTGAGGACAACCCACATCCTGAAGTAAAGCAGTGTCTGCCCCAGGATGGCACACCCCATCCGGGCTGGGCAGGACATGAGCAGCCCAGAGGCTGTCAGCAGCAGTGCACACCTCTGCTCACACCCACACCTTCACACACACACACGAGGAAACAGAGCAGCAAGCACTGCAGGGGCATGGCCAGCACCACCCGTTCAGCTCAGCAGGAGAACACACACACCTGCACACACGGGACAGGGATGCACCAGCTCTGCTCTGCCTGCCAGGGAGGGCACACGCATTGAAACACCTATGCAAATATGCAGATATGCATGCACATACACACCTGTGTGAAACTACACCTATGTGCAAATCCAAACCTGGGCAGTTAAGTCTCCCCAGAGCTCCTCCTGTGCCCTGCCCTCTCCATGCAAATTCTCCTGGTGCAGAACTGTGCCACAGAAATGCCCAGCCCAGGTCCCAAAGCTGTGCCACTGGCCATGCAGAGCCTTTGGGGCTTGGGGAACAGCACCACCCAGCACAGACAGCAATATGCCACTGTGCCTCATCCCATGCCAGCCCGGCACAACCCTTGGTACTAGCACTGGCTCTGACATGTAGAAGTGGGTGTTTAACACCTCTGGATCTGCCTGTCATGGTGAGAAGCTCTCCTTTGGGTGCTTATCCTGCTAGAGAGTCATTCCCCAGGCAACACAGCCCTCAGGGCAATGTGGCTTCCCGGAGCCATCCCACCTTTGAACGGTTTCACTGCTTCCCAGTGCCCCTGGGCTGGCAGAGCTGGGGCAGTGAGAATAGGCTGAGAAGGTGGCAGGGGGCAATGAAACTAGGGCATAATGCAGCCCAGAGGTGCTGGAGCAACCACATGAAAGCGGAGGCGGCATGGCCGCATTTCCACAGCCTTGCTCTGCCAGATACCATCTCCACCAGGCTCTGCCCCCACAGGGACACACGTGCAGGGCCTGGAGCACATGGACAGCAGTGTCTGGCTTTGCTCAGAGTTATTAATCATGTTCTGTTTGTTCCCAACCTGAGCAGGGCAGCTGCAGAGGGTTGTGCATATCGGGGGATGTGTTGTGCTTTCTCAGCTTTTCAACTTTGCCAGGATTGGTAGCAGGAGACACAGAGCCTGGAAACACAGCCCCAGGGGGCCCATGACCACAATGATGGCCAATCACTGCACTGTCTAGGGGCTGTTCCCAGGCTAGGATGCACACTTAGCTCTAGAGGGATGCAGGGAGCATGGCAACCCTGGAGATGCTCTTTGATTTTGACCCATACCTACAACACGTGTTGGAAACTTCCCAAAGCATCTGCCCAAACAGATGCACCTAGGAGGTGCCTCATCTCTGCCCCTTGCAGGGGCACCCCAAGGAGGGAACAGGACTCTACTGCTCCAGGACCAAGGCTGCTGAGCTTTGTCCTGTGCATAGCTGCATGGGGGTGAGGGAAAGCAGCAGGAATCATCCTGTCCCTTAGCACACTCCCTGAGATCCTTCACCTCCAACGTCCATCCACACTGGCTGGATGGGCTGAGTCTTTTTGGTGTTTGCAGTGAGGCGGTGGATGGGCTCAGGATCCACCTGTAAAATCAGAGCATCCCTGAACATGGTGGGACCAGAACAGGATCCTGTGATACAGAAGTGCCTGTGCCTGAGGGCAGGGCAGAAGCAGCTCAGGGCTGACAGAGAAATCACAGGCAAAGCCAAGCACAGACAGTAGGGAGGCAAGGGATCTTTCCATTCCCAAACAGTATACTGAGGTGGGAGGAAAGCAGGTTCACTGCTGTCCCATGTCCTAGCTCTCCATGACTCCCTGCAGCCTCCGTGGTGCTAGGAGCAGCCTCAGGCTCTGAATGTCTGCTCTGGCTGCTGGGGGAGAGGGATGGGACCAGGACAAGGAATGGGAGTCCAGAAGTCCAGGTCAAGCACTTGTTCTTGGAGAGCAGGGCAACCAGTGTGCAGGACTGTCCTGGAAGAGACCCACTGGCTTGCCAGCACCACCCCCCATACTCTTCAACAGCAGGCATAGGCAGAGGGATTGCCACCAGCAGGAGCTGGCACCTGGCCTGCAGGCTTAGGGTGCACAACAGGAAACACCTGCCCTGAACAGTCAGACAGTCCCTGGAAGGGCTGGGAAGTGCAGGTCCTGGGAGTGAATCAAGGCAGAGGGGCATGAGAAAGGACACCCCCCATCCTCTGCCCTGCTCCTTGCTGCCTGCCCTCCCTCCCTGCTGCATCAGCGTCTGCAGGTAAAGCTCTCTTGGTGCCAGCAGACCATTGAGACCTACCTGGGTGCTTGGCAGAGCCTGCTAAACTCCACCCTGGGCCAGCACTGTGCCAGGGCTCTCTGTGCCTGCCACGGCTCTGTAGTGCTGCCAGGGCCAGGCTGCCCTTCCCCAGCAGGCTGCTACAAGCAGCCATCAGCCACACAAGCAGGATGTGTGTATGCCTAGTGTGTTACATGTGCCTGCTATGCCATGAGCACATGGACATGGGTCCTGCACGTCACAGCCTGCAAAGCTGAGTGCCAGAAATGCCATGTGTACCACTGCCACCGGGGCCCCATGTCCCACAGTGCCATGTGGAAGTCCCACAGTGTCCCTTCATGCTATGTGTGGATTGCATCATCTGTGTGTTCACTGCTGCTGTTCATCTGTGTGTTTGGGTGAGATTGCGTGTTGTGCGTGTCCCTCGTGCGCTTTGCTCCGCACACAGCCTGCATGTTCACCCCGGCACGCAGGAGTTGCAGGCAGGCGTGTGTTCCCTCGGCAGGCTGCAGGGCACGGCCGCGCTGCAGAGGAGTGCGGCGGGGCCGGCTGTCAGCGCCCGCCGTGCGCTTGCAGATGGGCTGGACCTGCCTAACGCGAGCCGAACGAACAAAACGTTCAGGTCAGGTATTGCACGTGGGGCTCGACGCCAGGCAAGTGCAGAGATGCTCCGACTTTAGATAGTGTGGGCTGGAGGGGTGCTCTGCCGGGGGCTGTCAGCAGCCCCTTCCACACCCTTCCTCCCGAGCTGGGTCCGTCCAGGCTGGGAGATGGTGTTCTTGCTGCACACGCTGCTCCACACCAGCTCCTCCGGGGGTAAAGTCCGGAAAGTGGATGCTTGACACCTGCTGCCTGGGAAAGCCAAACAGAGCAGGGGTGGTTTAACTGGCATGCCAGGGTGGAGAACAGGGAAGAAAGGAAGGAAGGAAGGAAGAAAGGAAAAAAGTAAATAGAGGAGGGAAGTGGAACAAGAAAGGACTGGAAAATACAGGTGAACGAGAAGAGTTAAGGAAAGGGGACAGGCTGGACGGTGTCCCCTGAGCCCATCCCCTTCCTTCTCGGGAGTTCAGGTGTATGACCGGACTCCCAGTACTTGTCCCAGGAAAGCCCTCAGGATGTTCTCCATGCCCAGTTCCCTGTTCCCAGCCAGGCAGGCAGGACCCTGGCCAAGGTGTGCTGGGCTATAGCAGCTCACCTGGCTCCGGTGACACGCTGGCAGCTGTCAGGTGAGCGGCTTCGCCTTCCCCCGCTGGCTCACAAGCAGAAAATGAGGGTGACGCTGGCTGGATGGGGCTTTTATAGTCCCGATAAAAATAGCGCTGGCTGGCCGGTGATCGGGGGGCCGGAGAGATGTGACTGAGCAGAGACAGGCAAGAGGGCTGGGCTGGCGGCGGCGAGCCTTCTCCCCAGCACACCTGTCACAGCTCTGTGTTTGCTCAGAGCAAATATTGACCCAGGGAAGGCAGGCTGGGCAAGGGAGGCGATTAGCCCACCTAGATTAGAGGCAGAGCAGGTCTCTATGCAAACTCTCCAGGGCTGCCTTTGTTAATGGGAGCCTGATGGGCTGATAGGAGCCAGGAGCCTGGGTGCTAGGGTGGTGGGGAGGAGGAGGTGGGGGGGAGAGGAGGAGACATTCATTAACCTGCGCTGGAACAACACCAGCTGTCACTTTTCCACCCACCTGCCCGGCTCACTTTGCAGCAGAGATGAGAGGAGAACAGGGGGCCAGGGGAAGCAGGTGTGAGGATACCCTACCTGGGCAGCTCTAGGATGGCAGTGGCTTTCTTACAGTGCTTTGGGCTGCTGGAAGGTCAGGGAGTTGTGAAGTTTCAGGGCAGAAAAGTAAATCTAGTGCCTACTCTAAACAATCTGAGTGTCAGCAATAGAAAAGTCTTCCTTGTTCTCACCCCAATCCCCCTACTCATGCTGAAAATCCCCATGGCACACCAGGACAATGCTCACACTTCATTTAGAGCAGTCCACAGACTTCTGAGCTAGGCAGCAAAGCAGACCTCAACAAAACTTCGGGAGCACTCTCTTTGGGAGTGTTCCCTGCATGGCCACACAGGCCAGGAGCCAGCTGTCGTAATGCAGCAGCAAGAACAGGATGTGTTTCACTCCATGTGCACATGCTTCCCCGTGGGTCACTGCATCCCAGAGTCACAGCACTCCTGTGTCCCAACTGTGTCACTGCCCAGCAGGGTAATGTGCAGACACTCCCATGCTGGCTCTGGAAGCAATGTACAGAACTCACAGAAACCAGGAGAAGTTTACACATACTCCTGCAGTGCCCAGCCAGGCTGCTCAGCCCTGAGCTGATTTCAGCCAGAGTCAGCAGGAGCTGGGCTCTCTCCCCCAGTTATTCTGGCACCCACAGCTCCTTGGATAACAGAGCATGAAGTGCAGCAGCAGTGGCAGGAGAAGCTCCTTTGTGCGAGTGCAGTGGCCTGTTTGTTTGTGTAGATGGGTGTGTTTGTGGGTGGGGAAGGGGGTAACACTGGTTTAACTCCCACAGTGTACACCTGCAAGAATCCTGGTCCTGGGTGTGCTTTAGAAACCATCACCATTGCTCCCTCCAGAGCTGGAGTGTACTTGCAGGTTGCAGTAAATAGATTCCCAAATGTGAGAGGACAGTGGCAGATCCTTAGCGGCCACTGCCACCCAATTCTTCCTTGGAGACTTGACCCTCTCACACTCATTATTTTGAAAGGCAGGCTCCATCCCTCCTGTCTGCTGCTGCTTCTGCAGGCTGGGGTTCCCCAGGCCTGGCACTGGGAAGAGCTGGAGTGATGCCAATCTGCTGCCCTTGCTCATCCTGGTCCTTTTTCAGTAGTTTTGGCAGCAAAGGAAATGCAATACCACCAGTACTCTGGGTTGTGGTGCAGTGAAGAAGCGTGACATTCCCCCTCCTTGTGATGCTGTGCAAGCTGTGATGCTTGGACTTACATATTTCTCTTTTCCTAGTATGGGAAATGTGCTGGACAGGACTCCCACCCCTCCCTGCCCCGGCACACACCACCACAGCAGAGCTGCAGCTCTTGGCATAGGCTGATTGGCTGCCCCCTTCTTTCTGGAGAAGCAAAAAAACCCAAATACCACAGGTGCTGCTGTAATGCCAGCAGATATCTCCAAGCCTATACATTGTGTCAGAACTGCTCTTTCACTCCAGCCTCTCTCCTGCAAGGGCAGGCCCCCACCATTTGCCAAATAGCAGCAAATACTATCCTTACGTTTTTACAGAAAAAAGGAGAAAAGCAGGTTCCTTGATCTTGCAGAGTGCCCTGCACTGCTACCCAGGGGAATGTCTTCCACCTGTTCTGGCATCTCTGGGGCAGCATCTACCAGCTTGTGCCATTCCCTGGACAGCTGGGCAGCACTGGGACCGAGCTCTTAGTAGGGCTGGCCTTGGCAAGGCAGCCTCAGCCTCCTCTTGCAGCTGCCAAGGGCTTGGGCTGCCTCACTGTCCCAGGAGGACTGACTAGCTCACATCAGAGCACCTCTTTTGTCTATCAGGAGCCAGCATGGTGCCCTGGCCTGGCCTGAGCATGGTCCCCACTCCCAAACACCAAAGCGGCACATCTGAGCCAGCAAAGCCCAGTATCTCAGAGACGGGAGGCCAAGGGTGAAGGATCTGTCCAGCTCTGCCAAGGGTTTTGGAAGGATCACCCTCATGGTTTTGCTCTTCACACTGCAATCTGGTCAGGGCAAGACTTTTTCAGGTTTTCTCATACACTGTACAGAGGGAGAAGGGGCTGATTCCAACCAGGGAATGGTTGATTCCTTGTCCCCTAACACTGCTGCCTTCCCCACACTGAGATAAAGACCTGCCAAGTTGTGGCTTTGCAGGAGAATCAGGCTCCCCAGCTGCAATGGGACAGCAAAACCCAGCAGACATCCTGCCAGGGAAGCCCAAGAGCAGCTTTGTTCCCTTCCCTTTATCTCCCACACAATGGCACGATTCAGCAGGTGTTAAATGTTTTAATGGGATTCAGGATAGCTTCTGTTGCCCACCTGCCCCAAGGCCATTTCATCCCTCCCTGGGAGCCAGGAGTAACAGCCAAGAAGAAAGTGCCTGTTGTGTGTTGCCTTAACTGCCTGATGACTAAGTGCTCCCGATATTTCACACAAGGAGAGGGGGAGTCCCATTAACCTGCCAAGCTCAGCCATTAGTGTGCTGGCCATATACCTGCCGGGAGCCTGGCCTGGCTACCAACCCCAGTTCCGTGGGAACATCACCCATTTCACCACCCAAACACCAGTGGGAAGAAGCAGGACCTGTACCTACAATATTCCTGTTGGAGAGATGTTCATTTGAAACGTAGCTCTGTTGGGCAGGGGCCAAATCCAGCCCTGGGAGACAGCACAACAAGCTCAAACTTCCTCCTGCCTGAGACCCAAATGTCATTAGCAGAAACAGAACTTCTTCCCCCCTCTTTTGGGAGCTGAGCTGGGCTGTGAGTCTGGGCCTACTACAGTCCCACAAGTTCATTGCCCTTGGCAGTGGGTACCAACAAAACCTCTTGCAAAGGGAAAGACCCTCCCTGCCAGCTCTGCACATCTCTCCCCTCCCCTCCCTACTGCCTCAAAGATCCAATGAGAGAGAAGCCCCCGGGTGAGAACATCCACACTGTAGGTTCCACACTATGCAGAGCTCACCCCCAGCACTATCTGGGAGTGCTGTTGTCTCTCTTTGCTAACAGGACAGTGATGGTCACACGTTAAAATGTTTTCCAAAACCAGGGTCAGGGTCTAGTTCCCAGTCTGAGAAGAAGAACCGGGAATTTCTCCAACCTGGGGAAGAGGCTACCCCTGGCATATTTATATTTTAGGATGAGGATAAAAAAAAGAAAAGTGTGTGACAGCTGCTACTCTCTTTGCTTAGTGCACTCAGAGTGGTTCTGGTTGACAGGCATCAGAGAAGACCTACAACAGAGGTGACACACCACCATCTCACAGTCCCTAAAAAAGAGCTGAGAGAAGAAAAATTTCTCTCTCACAGGTGTAAATATCTCTCAGATCTGTTTCCCTGACTCACCTGTTGTTTAAGGCATCATCTTTGAGATCTCTCCTACTGGAGTAATACTTATCAAACAAGTGAATTTCCCTCTAATAGTGCTCCAACAGGCAAGTACAGTGTGATTTGTGTTCTCCAGATCCAGGCTGGGAGCACAGGAGAGTGGGGAGAATGGGAGCTTTAATGAAAAAAAATAAATAAATACCTGCACATTTGATGGCACTTGGGCTCTCTCCATTTGTTTTTGGGTGTTACACCAGACTAACACACAGCATTCCCCATGTTAACTCCTCCAGGTACTGGATGCAATGGTGCACTTTCAGTGAGGCAGCCTAAAGAGCATTAGATCACACAGCTGGTCTGAGGATGGACAAACTGATTGAATGTGTCTTCACTGCTCCATGCTGCCCTTGGGTAGCTGGATTAAACCTGCTTTAGGGCAATAGTGAGGTTTCTGCCCTTTGCTATCCATTTGGGAACTTTGTTGCAGGACTACAGAGCATGTGCAGTGAGCAAATCCTAGTGAGGAGTCCAAGTGGAGTGAACAGGCAGGCCCTGCTGCTGTCTCGAGCTGTGGAGGAAGGAAATGGTTCTGCATTACCTGTCCAGCACTAGCCAAAGCCCAGAGGAATACAGAAAGACTGCTGTGACATAGGAGACCTAGCACACAGAGTGTTGGAAAGGAAAAGGGGGCTTGCACTTCTCATAAGAAGGATCCAGGACCCATGTGGAGGCCCAAGGCACTCAGGCTGAAATCAGGAGCTGGCAGTGCCTCTACTGTATCTCTGACAACAGGAACAGCTCGGCCCTGGGGCTCAGTAATGGTTACACACGCAGGGCTCCTGCACAGAGAGGAGTTCTAGGGTGAAGCTGGGGTGAGCCACAGTACCCCAGGAACAGCAGGCAACTGCTCTCTGCTGAGCGGGGCAAAAGCCCTCCACAGCACCTTTTACACAGACTTCTCTTAGGATGCGAGGGAAGAAGATGCAGCTCTGCTCTTGGCTGGGTCCTGGCACTGGGAAACAAGGCATGAGGGTTTGGAGGGGACACCAAAGCTGCATCCTCATCAGAGCTGGGTGGCTGCATGAGCCCCATGTTGCAGACTCCATAGTAGCAAGGCAGAAGAGGGGAGATGTTGCAAACACAGCCCTACTGCCTGGCACAGCCATCCTGCAGATCCTGCCTGGGAACAGCAGCTGGAACCCAGCATCAGTCTGTTCTGTGCTGGCCACTGGGATTTCTCACAACTCACACTGCCACCTCCCGGCTGTGACAAACGGGCTCCTTCATTGTGACACCTCTAGCAGCCTGACGGATCCCTCGGGCTAAGCCAAGGCTCAGCTTGTCCCCTTCCCTAGGTGACAGCCTTGCAGTTTGAAAAGGGAAGACCTTGTCCAGGGTTCACAAACCCAGATGCAGGAATTACGTATGTTACACACGGTGTCAGTGTCTGAAGGTGAAGTTGCTTTTATTGGGTTGCTGTGTGTGCTGATGGTGCTGCAGCTGCCCCCTCGGGCTGGTCACTGTGAGGGCAAACTGCAGCTGCCACTGGAGCAAGGAGAGGAGGAGGATTCATTACCTACATTCTACTGATGTCATCACCTCGTTGCCCAGATGTCAGTCCTTCTTCAACTACATTTCAAAGCAGATTCCACTCCTCTCAGCTGGTACAGACTGAGGGTAGTGGGAATTGTCACAGTGGTTGTCCATGTGCTCCCTGTAGCATAGAGTTCTTCTCCGATGATTTGGCCAGCCACAGAAAGGAGAAATCTCATGAACTCTGCTGTGGAGTTGTCTCAAATTGGTGCTGAGAACATAATCAGGACATACCTCCTCAGAGAAAGCCAGCATGCTGAGCTAAGGTCATGGTGTGGGAGGGTCCAAGTTGCTCTGGACATCACAGGGATGAAGAATGGAGAGAGCTGATGTGCCTGAAGAGCTCAAGCAGCAGAGTACCCAGCAGCTACACTCTGAAGGGCCGGGGTGCCGAGTCGTTGATTCTGAAGAAGAGATGGCAGCCCTGGAGACGACATCTACATCCAACAGCCCTCTTCCATTAACCCTCAATCCCATCTCTCTGCACTTCTGCCCAAGCTAGGGCAAACCCTTATGCCTTTCACTCAGGTCCAAATCTACCTTCCCCACCAGTAGCCATTCCCTCAACCTAACTAGATCCCACACCACACCACAGTGGACTGTGAAAACTTTGCCCCCTTTCTGCTGTCAGAGGCTGTGCTGCCTGCTCCTTGACCCTTTTCCCAAAGGATCATACTTGTGCTAGGCTCTCCAGCACCTCAGGCCAGCTGTTCACCCAGAGCTGCATGAGGGTCTCAGGCCCACAGAAAGGCTGTACTGTTACCACCTCTACCCTGTGGCTCAGGACAAGCCAAGAGAGGGCAGAGACTTTGGGATTGGATTCTTTGTTTTGCACAAGCAGCATTGGCATTGATAGGCAGGGATTCAGCTAACCCACATGGTCTAGAAAATGGGTTGTGCCTCAGCCTGACATGTTAAGGACAGGTCCTGTCCCCCACCAGAGCACAGATACACTCTGCTACCTTTGGGAGGGCAGGGGGGGTAAAGCAATGACCCTGGGCTGGGCTGTCAGCACCACCTCCCCACGGCTGGCTTCGATCAGGATATTCTGCAGTGTGTTTTCCAGCACCAGCTCCACAAGGTTCCCAACAGCTGGCTGCCTAGAAGGACAAAAGTATAGCAGAGGACAGCTATCAGAAAGCAGATAATGCAGGCTGTTTGCTGTGACTCCTGCCAAGAATCATCAGGCACAGCAGTGGAGTACACACTGTTTCCTACACACTGAGACCAATGAACCAAAGACTTGAGTAATGGCTTGCTGACCCTTGTCCCAGAACTGTCACCAGCTGGTGTCAGGCCCTGACCTTAGACAGAGCTGGGTGACTGTATTTTACTGGTTTCTTCCTCCAAGCTGCGCTGTAGCTGCTATTAGTGAATAATGCTTGTAGCTTGTAGCAGCATACAAGGGAGCAGCCACAGCAATTGCAAGGTGGTGAAATACTGCAGTGAAAATAAAAGGTAAGATAAGCACATACTGCACCCTAATGTCTAATATGGCCTGGACTGCCTGAGAGCAAAGCAGATTTCATTCACTGCCAGCATCCTGGCACTGCCCATGGCTCAACTCCAGACACAGTAAACTTCTCCCTACAAACCACATTTGGGAGAGAATGACTAGATGGGCTAGCATTGACTTCCACCCAGACAACACAGAACACACCAGCAGAAATTCTGCAGGACTGAAGAAGAAATGGATTTCTGGCCAGGCAACGTACTGCCATGATTCTCTTGACTGTGCAGCTCTTGGCTTTCATGTGTGAGCTCTTCCTCACCTATTTATTATCTCCTTTTCCTCCAATTGCTTATGGTGAAAAGTCTCGCAAGACTCCTGCAAATCACTGGGATAGGTTTCCTGACTCATTTTTTTCCTCTCTCCATCCTTCTCAAGGCCAAGATCTGTTGAAGCAGAGACTCTGGAAGGGACTGTGGAGCCCTGTGTACTGTCCTGGAGCTCTGCTGATTTTGCAGACTGGAACTGGGAGAAATATGGAATAGGGTCATCTTGGATTTTTCTCACTGACTTCTGGAACTGGCCATTCTCCAAGAGGCTTCTAGGAAGAGGAAAATAAAGAATAAGCTCCAGCAAATCAGCACTCTGTATGACCCAGAGGATTATTACAAGACACCACAAATCAGAGGAAACCACTGACTGATGTCAGTGTTTAGTCTGTACCTTCTTGCTTTCTGGGCCTAAAGGAAGTAGCAAGAGGGCTTGAGCCAGTGAAACTACCTCTGTTTCCCCAGTGCTGGCTCTTTACATTTGCACAGCTCACAAACTGAACAGGTGTACCCCAACACAGCCTGCTTCCAAGATCACAGCAGGTGGAGTTCCCTGGTTCCTGGGAACTCTGAAAAGATGGGCTCAGCCGCTGGCTGGGGAAGAAGCCCCTGCCTTGGCTGTCACTCCAGCATCCGAGCTCATAGTCGCCAACACAGCCTTTGGCAGGTGGATCCCCCATTCTGGCAACAAGAGTGGACAGAGTCCTCTAGAATTAGCAGAGGGCTGGCCATGCTGCACACATTCTCTGGAGGACAGGGGCTCCAAACCAGGTGAGGGTGAAGGGACACACACCTGATGACACCTGTGAGTATGTCAGTCACCACCTCCAGCTCCTCTTTAGAAGCAGCAGCCAGGGACAGCCATTCAGGCTCCATGTCTGTCCTGTTTCTATGCCTACTTCCATCCACAAATTTGCTCTCTGAGGGCTGGGAGCTGAAAGAGCTGGGAAAGGAGGAGTTATTCCATCAATGGTAGCACTACAGAACCAAACTCTCAAAGACCAGCACCCTCCTGGCACTTCAGGAGCATGCCAGGCAAGCAGTGCAGGCAAGCAGTGCAGGCAAGCAGGGGAGGGGTGGGAGCTGTCATATTTGTGACAGGAGCAGGGACACTGTCACAAGAGAGGAACACTGAGCTCTGACAGTTGAGGTGGGGGAAGAAACAGGTCATGTCAGCTAACACTGGGGAAAGGAAGACAACCTCTTACCTAATTCTGAGGCACTAGAGAGGAGCAGAGCAGAGCACCAAGTTCAGTGCATATCAGAGCATGGGCAGCCCTGGCTCAGATGAAGCTGCCAATCCAAAAAACTCTTATCTCTTACCGGGACAAGAAATATCTGGGAAAATCCAAGGCGAAGTTGCTGAGAAATTCTTCAATAGCGTAGGACCTGGCTGACACATCAAGGTGTAAGAGCAAGGGCATGGGAGGCTCTGGTTTGACCCGCACCTGGCTGGTGTCTTTGTCCAACTGCAGTCCCCTCTCAGCATGTCCAGGTGGCTGACTGGGTGTAGGGTGGCTTTTAATAGGGGGTAATGTCTGTTGGAGAGAAAGAAATGGCAGGCATATTGTTGGTCCTTTGGCCACAAGTGGGCTGGTGTACATTTGACCACAGGCATGAGAACTGAAAGCCCAGCAACTAGAGCCACCAGATCCTGGGTGTCAAAATTACCTTAGCACCACAGTGCTGGTAACAGGCATGAGCAGCCATAGTGGAAATCAGGTCTGTTCCCTTCTCACTGCCCAGTGTGCCAGCCCCAAGTGTCAACAGGGCTTCAGGGTCTCCCTAAGGTACATGGGCCTGTTGTTCTCCAATCCATCACCGTGGAAGCTCTTGCAAGCACACTGGGAGTGCTGCAGGAGAAGTGATGTACATGGATGGAATGCATGGGGAAACTGTCCTCCCCCAAATCTGAAGGGAAACCAGGAACTGACTCCAGCCACACCACATGGGCCAACTTGGAGTTGCATTACCAGCAGCCAGGTTGGGGGAAGTTTCTTAGAGCAGTAGCCAGGATGCCTGGGCCAGAAGGGCACCACTGAGATCTGGAGAAGTCCTCAGGCATTGCAAGACTTTAATAATCTTTAAGACATGGCTGTCCTGCCTCTGGGAATGAGGCTAGGGGCCTTCACTGCTCCTTACACAGACACAGCAGGCTCCAAATTACCACTGGAGGTTAAAACCCTTGAGGACTAAATGAAATTGTTTTTACCTTTTTGCAGCCATCCTTATGCTCATCCATGCCTTGATCTGCATCACTGATCATACCAAACAGCACAGGGCAAACAGTCCAAGCTAGAGTTGCCCTGAGCTGATTCCTTCACAGAACAGTGCAGGGTATGCAAAGGCACTCCATGGAGTCTCAGGAGCACTGCTGCAGCCTCACTGTGGTGGCATTCCCGAGATAAGAAGCTGCATCTCCTTGTTGCCTCAGTCCTCTCAGGCCCAGCCTCCCCTCAGCTCCTCTAAATCTTTCTACATCTTGGGTTAGCTTTGAGCCCTGTCATTCCCACAGCATATCCTGCTGATGGCTATAGGCACTGCTGGCTCTTCCTTTGGGCCCAGGTAGTTCTGCAGAGCACTCACTGGGACCTTGTTTCACACCTTCCCACCACTGCTGGAAAAGCTGTCTTACAGCAGTGCATACAGTTGTGCACTTGAGCGGAAACTGATGAACCAGGCAAATTGAACTTTAGAGTTTTCTGTGGTTTTAAACCAAGGCAGTTCCTGCCTGCAGCTTCTCCTGAGGAAGAGCACAGCTCTTCTTGAGGTGAGGACAAAGTCTGCACCATGTTCTGCCAGGGTCCTGCTGTAGCACACATTCCATTGTGGCCCCAGAATAAAATCAGTACAGGTACTGATTGCCCTGTCTGTGGGCATCTTTTCTGCTTATTTGAAACCTTTCCCCCTTTCTCCAGTCATGGGAGCATGTTTGATGCCAATTTCAGTTCCCATTCACCTCAGCTGGAAAGTTACTGGCCAGAGAACACAGCCAGACAGTCTGATTCTTCTGGCTCCTCCAAACAGTCTGTCTCCCAAAGCCTTGAAGCTACAAATCCTGCTGTGCTTTCTGTCCAGACTCCCACACTGTGATATCCAGCATCTGCCTCTTTTCTAAAGCAGTCAGTTTGATCCTACCACGAGTGAGACAGGCCTGACTTACCTTGTATTTCCTGAACACAGCTGAGGATTCAGGAAGATTTTCTGTTCCAGCAGAATCTGATAACCTCTGAAAAATGAAATAAAATATTTAAAAAAAGGGGGGGGAAAAGAAGAATTAGCATGTGGGGAAGACATGGAGCAGAACAAGACCTTAGGATTTTTTTTTAACTTTGTGCTAGCTGAGAGTCAATGATTTCATCCTCTATTCTTCACTCAAACCACATTCTTACTGCTAGCTACACATTTCTCTCCAGTGTTTATTCATGGTTAAACATCCAACTACTGGTTTCCAGAGCCACTGGCTTTGTTTTTCCAAAGGCTTCTCATGCATTTCCAAATTTCACATGGTCACTAGCAATTTCAGAGTTTGTAAGATGATTCTTGGCTAGAAAACAAGATCTAATTTTCCACTAACCACAGATCAGCTTTGAGGTCTTTAACAGATCAGAGCCTCATGTCCTCTTAACAACTTGCCTAGGTTTCCCTAAAGAATGTTTCTTGTCAACACTGGCTGCTGTTTCTTGAGCCAAGCTAAGCTGGTGCAAGGTTCTGAGAGCACTTACCACTAAAGGTGATGCTGGCTTCTTCTTACTCCCAAGATCCTTCTCTGTGATGGTGAATTCCACAGCCTGCCGTTCCTTCTCCTTTTCCCACTCATGCAGGTCCCTCTCATATTGAGCCAGGGAGTCCTGGATGTGCACCTATAACATAAACCATAACTGAAGGGAGCAGGGCTAGAAAAGAGTTGCAAATAATAGTCTCTGGCTCAAGTCCATGCCTGTTTGTCCCCTTCAGGAGGTCCCAGAAAGAAACTCACTTGTTTTCCATGTATTCCAATCACAGGAAGAGGAAAAAACAGTAGTATTTTAAGACTCAGAGAAGATATACTCTCTTGCCAAAGAAAACCTGGAAAGTGTCAAGGGGGACACTACTGTTGGTCTGTGCCCCCAATAATATTAAAGCAGAGAGACTTGTTTCTTACAGATATCAAGTCTTTGGCATCCACTGAAAGCCATTCCCACTCAAACCATCACTTCTAGCAGCTGGGTTCCCCTCACAAAGCCATACATTCCATTCCACAATTATCCTTCATCTAGTGAGCCACACAGCAAGACGCTTAAAGCATCAGGAAGGATGAAGCTAAGTGTCTTCAGGAATGAGAAGTGTGTATCAAAGAAGGATTCCTTCAGCTGGAAGCAGCAGGCAGCTGACAGCTGGGGTCAGCCATTTGGGAACCACAATAACATGCCCAGGTCATGGTCATACACAGGTACCTCTTGGGTCTCACCTCACACACCAGATTTACTCTGCAGAAGGAGGGTTTCCCTGTAGGTTGCAGTGTGATGAAGCAGGGGATACTCTCTCCAGGCTGTGCAACCCCTGACTCTGGAGCAATCTCCAACACCTGGGTGTAGGGGTGGGGAGGGAGGAGAACAAAATTTTAAAAAACAGAAAAAAGCCCAGAGGAGCTATTTCACTGTCCTGGGACCTTCCTGTGTGCCTTCTCTTTGCATGGAACACACCTCTCCTTCTCAGAGGTATGTGGCATGAAAGAGATGCAGTTGATATATTCTAAGAACAAACATGGCCTTTGCTGGAGGAGAGTCCTGAGGTTTACCGCATTTTGTAGTTCCAGCTTCATATAACCTCACCAAAGTCTTCAGATTTCCCTTCTAAACTCCTGTTGTTCCCCATCCTAACCCTTGCCTTCCCTTTTCCTTTCATCATCTAGTAGAAAGCCAATTCCCTAGAACTGAGTGTTCTGTTGAAAATGGAGCTCTAAGGTCCTTCCATGGCACAATAGAGATGGGCAGGAAGGCTGTAGGTCACAGAAGATTCACCTTTTCTTTATAGGAGCTTATCTGCCAGGTAAACACCACTGCCTTGGTCTTCGAGATATTGTTAAGAAAGACAAGTCGACCAGCTTTGGTGCAGTCTGGGATATTTCCAAGGCGAATCCTGTGATGGGACAGGGTGGCTGCCTGCAGGAAGCAAGGAGAAACCAGAAGGAGCAGCAGGGAAGGAAGATGGGACCTAGTCACTGGGGAAGGGGAGTCATACAATCATCTCTAAGTTGTCCAGCAATTCACAAATAATATTAACCAGATATCCTTACTGTAACAACTTGAGGGAGTGTGACAATTCTCTCAATTTTGCACTGGTTACAGTGACCTCAAAAGGTCAGCTGTGTTGCAGTGGGATTGAGTGAGCAATGAATAAGACATAACATTGGTGTTGGACAGGAGAGGATCTCAGGAGTACAGAGGACCAGTAACACCCCAAATTCTCTCTGCAGCACTTGCAATCCAGGCCTTCTCCTAATTCAGCTGAGAAACATGAGGTGTGTGCTTGTGCAAAATCCCTATCAACCTGACTGTGAGTTTTGGGAAATTGATCCCTAATACATCTTGCAGCTAGTATCCTACTAGCTTGTCCCATTCTCTAGGCACAATGCAATCTCTAATTAAGTACAGTAATCATTAGAGAAGGAAACTTGATTTCAAACAACAGAGCCTTGCAGAATGCCATCTTCATTGTCAGACTGAGGCAGTTTTCAATCATCTTCTCTTTACTGTTCTCAGGAATATAATGGCCCTGCTGGAAGTAAAAGAGCTTGTGGAGCTGTGGCTAGCTCCAAGGAAGGCATGCTAATGTCACACAGATTGAATCCTTTACCTGACAGGAGAAAGCCTCTGCTGCTGCCGTGTAAAGCTCATTCACTGTGCTTGGATCTGTGGGTGAGTTTAACAACAGATTGTTCAGGCTGGCAGGTCAGCTCTAGCCAGGCCAGACAAGCTCCTGCTGAGTCAGCAGCAGGTCAAACAAGTGCATTCCTCTGCATGTGCCTGAATAGGTGACCATCCTGCAGTCAGCATTCAGGTTATGAATCACCTGAGTTTGGCTGGGAAATGGTGGCAGACAAGCCCTGACAGAGTATGGCAGGAGTATAATGGTCTTTTTGAGAATGATTTAGCAAAGAAAAAGGTGTAGCTGCACAGAAGAAAGGCAGCTGTGATGGGAGGTAACTTCTAAGAAAAAATTCAGTACACGAACAAACCCAAACCTGGTTTTCTTCTAATGGCTATGGAAGTGACAAGCTGGAAGGAAGACACCTTTCAGCTTCCATGAGTTAAGCTCTGGTTCACCTCCTGGAAGGGAAATATCTTGTTCTATCTCATGGCAAATGAACTCTCCTGCAACACAGACTACTGCAAGATGGGGTCACTTCAGCCTCTCTCAATTTACAGATTTCTGTTCATATTGCTCATATTCCACACTTGGACTTACCTGCCCAGGAACAGTTAGCTTGGCAGAACCTGGAATGGCTGCAGAAGAAAGAAATTGGCTGGATGTGGCAGCTTCTCCTACAATATTTGGATTGTAGCCTACTCCCTGGAAAGTAATCTGGGTCGACTCACCCTCCAGGATGTGGATGAGAACATCAACCTGCCTCAGACAAGAAAAAAGTTTTAAGTCCAGAGTCATATTTGGGAGAGATGTGCAGTAAGTTAGCATACTTGCTAATGGACTGGTCTAAACACACTCCATGCATGGATAAAGACAAATCCAGTCTCTTTTGCTCTTTCAGGCCTTGGCCTTTCCTGTTAGTCCAGGAAAGCTGGTTAAGTAGTCAATTAGCCAGTTACAGTATGAGATGGACGGAGACTCCCTCTTGGAGCAAAGGTTGGAGTTTCAAAATTAAATTTATTTATTTATTCATGCATTCACCACAGACTGAAGCAACAAGTAGTGCTACAGCTCTGGCCTTGCCTGCCTGCTGCAGGCCAGGACAGAGGTCTTTGGAAAGGCTGTTTTCAGAGGTTTGCAGCAGCATACATAGCAATGATAGAAGACACTGAGTTCAGTCTCTTTGGTGGGAATTTTTGGAGGCCAACAATGAACCACAAATCTGAACAGATACTATTGATATCCCCAATTACTGTTTGATCCTTGAAAATATATATACTGGGATGATTCTGGTTGTGGAAGACATCTTTTCTTGGGAAGAAAAAACTTATGAGACAAATTTATCTGCTCCATTTCCAGACCAGACCAGTCACTCATTTGCTCTCAAGACTCTTTGCTTCCTGGAGGCATAGAGCTCAATTCAGCTGTAGCATTACATGGACCAACCATAAGTCAGAAACCTAAAGAATTTTAGGCCAGCAACAGAATCTGTTTCTTTCTGTCATGAGGAGGCTCCTACCATGTATGTTTTAGCTTCCAGTGGTGAGAAGATCCATTCAATGTGGCCTGTTTCACCAGGGGGGATTTCTCCTTTAGGAGTTAGGCAGGCAAACACAGGATGCCGAAAATTCTTCTGCTGTATCTTCACAATGTTGTCCAGCTGAACCTCAAATGTCACGGGCATGGAGCCACCATTGTAGAGTTTATAAATCTGAAGGGAGTCAGAAAGAGCAGTGCTTATTATACCAGGTACAAGTCAAACCAGTTAACACTTCCCCAGAGGACACTGATAAGCATTACTATTTAATTAATCAGCTTATCTCCTAAGAATGAGGAGACCTCATAGTGTCAGGATTTAACACTGAGGCTCTGATAGGCAGCTGTGCTGAAGGTTTATCACCACGCACATACATTGATAACCAAAGTGCCTCTCCAACTGGTGTCCTGCCAACTCACACTAGGGGAAAATTAAGACAGATTAGCTAAAGGGATCTTTGTAAAGCGGATTACTTAAAATGCAAAAACACTTGTATTAAAGTGCTCTTAATTCAATTCAGACTTGTTCATTTCCCAAGTAAATTAGGCAGAACAGAATCAAAGCTGCCTTTTTGCTTAAGTGTTTAAGGAAGTAAAATTAATTCACTAAAAAACTAATTGGGATTTATTTCCAGAGTACTTGGAGCAGCTAGGCAAGTTTTCACTCAGACCCAATGCAAGAGAATAATTGAACAGCCCAACATGCCTCATAAACATTCTGATTAGAGTGAACACCACATCTTGTCAAACTGGAGATGGTGAGAAGTACTTTCCCTGCTGTCATCCCAGCAGCTATTTCCAAACTCTGCCTAGAACTATCCTCAAAGTTCTCCTGTGATGCTTTCCTATGGAGGCAATCCATTTTCTGAGAATTGCCTCAGACACTGCCTGTCCTTGGAATGCAGCAGTACTAGCTCCTTCCCTACACTTGCTGCTGGATTTGGCTCCAAGATGCTCACCTGTGTGGGGGGGTGGGAGCCTCCAATAGCAGTGGGTGCGAAGACATGCTTAGTGGATGCAAAGTGAACGTACCGCTGGTCGTGTTCCACTGTCACACTGATGAAGGTCAGCTACAGTGGAAAGAAATGCAGTCACTTTCTCACAGGGCCTTGGTCCCATCACTAACGACTGCACAAGGACTCTGAAGTACTTTGCAAGCTGAAGGCCACACAGTTACAAACTTAAATTGGTAATACCAGGATAGCGTATCCTAAGAAAAAAATCAAGGACATGGAGAACCTACTCCAGATTTTCTCTGAAAGGTTCTCCTCTTGTATTAGAAAGACTGTACTTTTCTCTCTGCTATGCCAGGCATCAGCATCAGTGCTTCCCTGTGCAAGTGTATGGTGGAAATTCTCCATGAATGGAGGTTTCTGGACTGTACACAGGAGAGTGTGCAGCTGCCACAGACAAATACTTTGGAAAGACAGAATTTAGGTAAGTAATGGCCTCCTCTTGGAATGGACCATCTGGATATCCTCTGGAGTGCTCCAAGAATGTGTTCAGCAGTCCAAAAGCTAGAACCAAGGCCAAAAGCAAGAAGATCCCAGCTGAACCTTAAATGATCAAGTGGTGATCAACAGTATTCTGTTGGCAAAGCAGCCACCAAGCACTCCAAGAAAGTGGAGAGATTTACAGAGCTATTTCATAGAAAGGGTTTTGCATTCGCACAGGCTCCTGCATTTTGAGAAAACCACAATCAGGCTGAAGATGTAATGACAATGCACTGTTTTCTGCAGGATCACCCCAAAGTACTCCTGAGCTGTCTGCTTTGGAGCAGAGGCTGCAAAGCAGTCATCTAGTAATGTCTATGCATGGGCCAATGGGAGCCAAGTTGCTGCAATTCAAAGTTAAGCCTGAAGCATGGCTATTTTTCAAATATGTGTGTAAAAATAGAGAGAATATTTGCAAAGATAGACACCTGCAGGAGATACTGTATTAGCTGCTTAAAAAAGACCAGGGAATGACAACTCCTTTTAAAAAACCCATTCCAGTTCAGATCTATAAGCAAAATGAGGAGGAAGAAAGAACTAGAAATACGTTAGCAAGGGATCTTTTCAAAGCACTACATGAGTATTCAGCCTCCTGAGAACCACAGCTTGCCAGATGAAGTGAAAGTAGGAGAAAGACAAAAGCTTTGCTTTCAAACTTCAAGGGAAAAAGGGATAGGAACCTCCCTGCGCTTTGGGAGTGACACACGCATTTACACAGCTTCAATCAAAAAGCTACCTTGCATTCCAACAGATCAGAACTGCTCAGGAAAAACTGTCATCAGTTTCCATTTGACACAGGATATGACATTTAGAGGATTATCAGTTAAAGAGAGACAAATGGAGAAAAGTGAAGACCTTCTGCAATCAGTTCTCCTTCTAGAGTTCATAGACTTCATCCCACAGTGAAGACTTAAGAGCGTAAGAGAGATGCCAGGGGATGCCAGATCCCCCAGGGAGGAGAGCTGCCTGGAGAACACATGTTGCAGGTGATAACATATCACAATACCTAACCAGCAGCTATGAAGTGCAAACACTTGCAGTTTATAAAACCTGTGTGCTCAGGGATTCTCCTTGGGATCCAGCCCTTGTCTCCAGGGAGTTCTGTGAACCAGCCAACCTCAGCCTGCAACACATGCCGCTGGCTGGGCTTTTCCTACTAAAACTGTTGGGGACTGCAAATTCTGCCTGGCCAAACGATCTCAGAGCTCTGAGAACAAGCAGTCTTACAGGTGAAGGGGCAAAGGACAATCTGTGAAAGCTTTAGGCAGTGGCAGGCCTTGTTTCCCTGCTGCACAAGGAATTGGGTAACACATAAGTCCTACAGATGTCTCCTCCTACAGCCAGAAGAAATTGCCAATGGGAAATCAGTTTGGGTCCTTCAGAGTACCTATAAATCATCAGAGGACTAAAAATCTGCCACTGACTGGGGAAGGAATAACAGAGAAGCTCCTCCTGAAAATCAGGTTGGGGAAACAGAGGAGCAGGAGGTCAAAATCTATCCATATATGTAAATTCATCACAGAAGTGAATTTAAACCCAAAAGAAAAACAGGCATTGGCTTGCAGGTGGCTAACCACATGGCTCTAAAGCCAAATAATTTCGAATTTGACAGAGTAACTAAGCAATACCCCAGCCCAATGGTCTCCTCCTCTGTTCATTGTTGCTTTCTGAAATTTCCAAAGCTTAACTTTTGGTGTGACATTACAGCATTTGCTTCCCTTAGGGTTAGCGTATGTTCTGCACATTTCACCAAAATCACAGGTGAAGACTTGCTCAGCCCTGGAATGTGAGCACACTTAGGGCAGTTTCTGCCACAGGAGCTGGAAACTCTGTGCACTTTATGCCATGACTGCAAGGAAAGCAGACACAATGTGTTCAGTCCCTCAGCTGCCCTCTTTGCAGAAGAAGCATCTCCCACTCCTACTTTCTGATATCAGCAGTTCAACAGTGGCACTGCATCACTGCAGCTTGCAACCACCTGCACTGCTCCATGTCTCTGGACTGGCTTCTACAGCTCCTATTGCTGGAGTTTAAAGGGCACCAATGGATCTTTTCATCCCAAGGGCATCCCATGCTTTTCTAGACACTTCTGCAGTGACAGCATGAGGGAGGGTGGTGGCCTCTGGTAGCCAGCAAAGCCATTGGCTATATGGCAAGAGAGGATGTATGCCCTATAGGCCTCTGGTGCTCCAAAGCCTCTTCCCTCACTGGCCAACTGGTAAAAGGCTCACAGTCAATCTCAGGGTTGTGCCAGGCAGGCAGAGCACAGGGAGCCTGTCCAAGGGCTTTGAGGGAAGGCACAGTTAAGCCACTGTTTGAACAGCTTGGTCAAAGGGTTGGATTTTCAGCTGACAACAGTCCTGAAAGAAAAGAAAAATAAAAGAGATGTGTGAACACAATGGTATCATAGGAAACTTCAGAGACCGACAGGAAGGCTCAGCCGGGCATGAGTGGTGCCTGGCAGAGCACAAGGTGACTTTGACTCTAACTGACAGTTTGAGAGAGGGGGAGAGAGAAATTAGTTCCAAGCCTGAGATGCTCAGGGAAAACACACCACAGATCAGCTCTGGGATCCTTTAGAAAGCAGCAAAGCAGGAAGAATGAGTAAGAATCTCCTCTATCATTGGTAGGAGAAATAAGTGGGTGGACTTGGCTGCAGCCAACCAGGAACCCAGGGAGTATCTTCTGGGCTTGGGGAAGGAGCTGACCCTGTAACCCCAGAGCTGGAAGTTGTTCTGTCACCCTGTGCATTCCCAAACTACCATCACAGCAGATGGTATATTTAGATAAAAGCACATTCTAGGGGGGGTTTGAAGAGTATGGAGGGTAGATGAGATGGAGAGATTCAGGAAAGCAGCATAGGAGAGAACAGGATGGGCTGCAGATCTAAACTCCAGGAACTGCATGGAGCAGCTCACAGTGAGGCAGATGAAATGAGGGGAAGCATGCACAGGAATCCTGACCGTGAGTTACACCAGAGTGTGGAAAACATGCAGGGACTGTAAAATCTGGGAAGGCTGTTTTGGACTTGAAGTTGTCTGTAATGAAGAAGCAATTCTGCACCAACACCATTAATGAAATAGAAAGGTTAATAATGAATAAATAATAGTCCTCTTGCTGAAGAACCCAGCAGATGCAACATCCAAGGGCCATTCTGCCGGTGTACTGCCCACATCACTCTGTGCTGGAACAACAAGTTTGTCAGAATATTGTTTTTATGTCTCTGCTTGGCCCTCTGTTACTGCCTGGCTAGTGCAAATTCCAGGGGAAGGCCATAGCCCCCTGTACACTGTGCAGCTTCTGGGGAAAATACCTCCTAATTCAGTTCCTACCTGCTGTTGTTCTGCAAATGGAAGGAAGGGACAACTGCTCTCTTACCAGAATCTCATGGCCATGGGAAATCTTCAGCAGGACAGGGAGGCGATCAGTGCCAATGAAATCATGTCTAGCAGTGAAAGAGGAGAGAGAGGAAAACAGTAGAAATCAACCTTGTGCCCAGGATGATAGAGTCAGAGTCACACAGAACATTAGAGACAATTCACTTCCCAGCTAAAGAGTCACTGTTGCGTAAGGGCCCCGGGGAGGCTGGTGGGGGGGGAATCCCAGTTGTGTTTGGGTGGGAATGAGTGATTCAATGTTGATTTTAGTCATACACCTACTTAGGGACACAAGTTTCTAGGCCAACAAAATGCCAGTACTTCTCAGACATGGTCTGCTTTGAAAGGGAAAGTGTTCAGCTTTCTTCATACCTTCTACAGGCACGCAAGGGCTAGTAGCTCTAGCTGATGACAAAAATAAGAATAATGCTACATAATCAAAAGCACAGGAAGTGCAGCATCTCCTCAACTCTCAGGTCAAGGCAAACCAGTGTGCCCAGCATGTCACACTAAATGCCTTTTGCTCTGCAGTGTTAAAGGACATTAAAACATTCTCCTGAGGAGGACAAGCTCTGTGGGGTCCAGAAACTGGTCATGCTCAGGAACTTTTTACTTGCCCAGCCTCTGCTGAGGAACGTGTGATAAGGAAGGAAAATCTGGCATGGAAACTCAGGGGACTGATGGCATGCATTGTTCTGGCACAGAGCATGAAGCTCTGAAGGACAGGTACTTGTCATCACCTGTGTGAGAGCTGGACAGATTTCTCCTGCTTTGGAAGAAGTGTTCCTGACTTTGGGGAAACTTTGAAGAGTTGGTTATCCTGAATTCTCATCTGGTGCAGCTCCTGGGGGGTAAAGTCAGCATTTTCTGCCCAGTGCTCCATGTCCATCTTCTGATCAGAAGGAAACAAGAAGGCCCTAGGGAACCAACCAGCTGGTCATCAACCAGGATATGCAACTTCCCCAGGGCTATAATCAGCATATTCAATCCAAATGGGCTTAGCCCAGTTGGTGGCCACACCACATTTCATCAGGTCTGATCTGCAGCTCCCTGACTGCTTCTCCACCCAGACTCACCAAGAGATCTCAGCAGCAGCTGTACCTACAAAACCCATCCTATTAATCTGCAAATTTCTCACACCCCTTTGAGCACTTCCAGACCCCCAAAAAGAAGACAGCTCTAGTGAGCACTGCTTACCAGTCCACAGGTACCACACCCTTGTTCTCCAGCAGAAGTGTCACGATGGTAGGCTCTGAGCCGACCGGGGCAGACCCAAAGTCAAAATCCAGCAGGAGAGGGGTATACACTGGAGGGATCGAGCATGTGCTGGTCACAGGAGAGAAAGAAGATATTAAAGTGAAACGGGAAGAAGGGTCATCAGGGTATGACAGGGGAAGGTCATTCTATACTGGCTGTCTTCCTTATAATTCTTGTCTTATGTTCTTGGCCCTTTTGAGAGAAAGGATACTGGGCATAAGGCAAACCTTCTGATTTTCTTTTAAAAATCTTTTTTGTGTGTCTAATGAAAGTGAGTGACATAAGAGAGTCCTGCTTAGCCTGAAGTCTCTCTTTAGCTCCCAGTACAAGGAAGTCACTGACATACTAGAACAGGCCCAGTGGAGGGCTTCTAAAATGGCTGAGAGCTGGAGCACATTGACCAGGCTGGATGGGGCTCTGAGCAACTTGGTCTAGTGGAAGGTACCCCTGCCCGTGGCAGAAGGATTGGAACTAGATGATCTTTAAGGTCCCCTCCAATCCAAACCATTCTATGATTACAAGAATTGACAAAGAGACCTGGATTTGTTCAGCCTTATGAAGCAAGAGCTCAGGGATAGTAACTGCACAAGTTGCAATACCAGATATTCTAAGGAGATACTAAGAAAAAGGTTTTTAGCATGGAAATGGTTAAACAAGAGCTCAGACAAGCTGTGGTTTCTCCATCCTCAGAAATACTCAGCACTGAACTGAATAAGGCCCTGGGCAACCTGATCTATATGTCCTTGCTTTGAGCAAGGGGCTACACCAGAGACTTTTGGAGGTCTATTGCAATGACATTATTCTGTTTATGTAACTCCTTTTGAGGGAGCTTAAGCAGAAAATTGGAGGTGAGTAACTGCCTGCAGCAGTTAGGATGGAATAACAGGGTGCCACACAGCAGAGAGCTACAATATATGCCAATAAGCCACAGCATCTCTGTCTGGATCATGCACGGGACCCAAAGATCCTCTGAGCCATTTCCTCATCTCACCTGTGCCTTGTGGGAACTTTGTAGGTGAGCTCGCCAGGAGTTGGGTCTCGCTCCAAGAATTCATTCAGTGTGTCCAAGGAGAAGAGCTTCCAGAGGTGCAACTTACTGATACTGCTGGCAATCCCTGTTGTACAAGCGTCTGTGATGCGCAGAGTTGGGTAGACACCTCTTGCTTCAATGCAGCAGAGGGGCTGCCACTCCTTTTTTGTGCTTGCAAGATCTGCAGCTTGGGACAGAAAGAAACCATGCACCATTGAGGGGCTGATGCCTGGGTCATTTTGACTGCAGCAAAAGGGAAAGAGGCCTACCAAAAACAAAGAAAGAAAGAATGGGCCTTGTACATAGTCTTTTCTTTGGCAGCTTCTCAAAACCCCTAAACCACTGACCTCTAATTGGAACTTGACTTCTGCATTTAGACATCACCAAAAGACTATGAATGGATCCTTTTCAACAGTGTATTTACACAATTTCATTTTGCACTATGTGAAAAAAACCTTTTTAGATTTAAGCCTACAGCCTAATCATTTTATGAAGTGCCCCTTGTTTTCACACTGAAAAATCATGAAAAGTTATTTATATCTTGTCTTCTCACTATCATTCTTATGACATTACATTTTTCACCTTTCAAGCTGAAAACTTCTTGTCTTGCTAGCCTCTTCTTTTACAAACACTGCCCCCCACCTCTGAACATTTCAAAACATCCATCTCACCTCTGGATGTGCAAATAGCATATTTGATTGACCAGGTGTAATGCAGCCGACGGGCTGGGCTTACTTTTATTTGGAGAAAGGCTTTAGATCTTGCAGGGATTGTTCCTTTGGAGTATTCCAGCTCTAGAGCTGTAGGATACAAGAGGTGGTATGAGCTCTTGACATTACTGTCTCTTACACCACACATGTTGTGGCACACAGATCACTAAGTCTACCTGCACTCTAGCCACTGCCACCCCTTGCCTAATTGTTAGGATTAGCTTCAGGTGCTGAATTTGGGATTCCCAGACTACAGCTGTAGGCAGCTCATTAGGAGTAGCCAGATTGTCTCTGGCCAGCAAAGAACAGGGAACTTCCCAAACAGAGGTAGGTCCTCTAGAAAGGCAGCTAAGAGCTGAGCTCCAACATTTCTTCTGGTAAGGTCCTTAATTTAACTTCCTTCTCTGCTGAGAAATTGTATCTTATTTCAAAGTCCAGATTGGTCTAACTTCAATTGTCAGACTCTGGATTATGTTTTTTCCAGCAAGATAGAAAAGTGACTTCCAATGCAAAGGAGCAGACTTAACTTAAGGTATGACAGAATCAGTGCAAGCCAGCCAGCAAGCAGTCCAACCTCAAAGTTAATTATAGATTGATTTTGGAGAAAAGAGGGGAAAACTAAGGTCCTGTCCCATGCTAATTCCTTTACAGTACCCAGTGGATCTCTGCGGACCTCCTGAGGGTTACAGGACTCTGTGATGAGTTGTTCCACACTGAGGATGTAATTCAGAGTACAGATTCCATCGTTTAGCAGTACAATGCTGCAGCTTTTTTGATCACCAACTAGAATATCTCCAAGGTTCAGATGCTCCTTTTGTGCCTGGAATACAAACCCGCCATGCTGAGGTCATTTTAACATGTCAAGCATTGTGGTTGAGTGTAGCCACCATTTATCTCATGACATGCTGATCCCTTGGCACGTGCAGTGCAGTGCAAAGGACTGCCTGCTTTGTGTAGGACCTGGCATGCCCTGGGAGATAGAATTGTTAAGGTTAGAAAAGATCTCTAAGATCATCGAGTTCAACCATTGACTTCACACTGCCAAGTCCACCACTAAACCATGTCCCTGAGTACCACATCTACATGTCTTTTAAATACTTCCAGGAATAATGACTCAACCACTTCATTGGGTAGCCCATTCCAATGACTGACAACCCCTTTCCTGAAGAAATTTTTTCCAAGTATCCAATCTAAACCTCTCCTGGTGCAATTTTACGTCATTTACTCTTGCCTTATTGCTTATTACTCAGGAGAAGAGAACAACACTCACTTTGTTACAAACTCCTTTCAGGTACTTGGAGCATGATAAAATGTGGAACAGGTCTGCAAGGGACTACCAGTCCCTCTTCCAAATGCTTTCTCCTACTGTTTTTTTAGGCTGCTTGCTGGGTAGGATGTAGCATATTCAGGGCTGTGACACCATTAGCTGGTCAGCTGCACTTGGGTGAAGGCTGAGAGCTATTTGCTGGCCCTTTTGTGACTGCTTAAAGAGTTCCCCTCTCTTTTGGCTAGTTGTGCACTCACATACAATTTATAATGACTAAGTACCTTGAAGACATTATCACCCATCAATCAAAATCATTGACATGGGGCAATGACTTACAAAGTATTATTTTTCTTACCTCTGGTTCATTAAGAAACCTGACTAAAAATGAAAGTGTCTGCACAGACCTGCAGATAACAGGAGGAAAGCTGGTGGAATTGTACTGGCTATACCACTTCAAAAGGTCCACTACACTTAAAAATCAGAGTAATGGCGAAACAAATGGAGAAGGAGAGCAGACAGAAAGAGAGAACCATGATTCCCAAGGAGCCAAATGGCTTGGTTTAGTCTGAAACAGAGCAATTCCAAAGGATTTGCTAAGGTCAGATTTGAACCAGCAGGACATTTACAACATGTTGCCATTAGGCCACTAGAAGGAGTACTGTCATTAACAATTAAAACAGTGTCTGGGAATTTTGCTGTGAATCTTTATTGGTTGCCTCCACTACAGTTTGTGCAAAAGGGGAAAGTCCAAGACCCCCATCCCACCCTAGTCCCCCTACTACTACTCAGTGGGCCCCTGTTCCTTACCCTGATGGTGCCCAGGGCCCCTTCTCCAATGACCCGTAAGACATAATGGACATCTTTGGGAGACACGGGGTCTGAGCTTTTCCACCTCACATACACCAGAGCTCGCATCAGGTACTTGATTTCCTTGTCAGGAGTAAAAGTCCATGCCTGAGCCTGCAATTACAAGAGGGAAGAGTGATCACAGGAGCTCCAGTCCAGAGATAAACCCGAACACCTCAACGATTACATTTAATGCACAGTCCCTTCCTCCATTACAGCTAACCTAGTTCCCTACAGACACACCACCTCCATCTGTGTCAAAGATTCACTCTGGCAATGAACATCCAGATATTCAAAGACAGGCTGAGGTTGCATTGTATAGAGCAAACTACAACTTTGGTAGAACTTGAACTTACCATGGCTTCATGGGGCTGGAGGATCCCTGCAGTGGGGCTGACAGACAGGATCTTACTGTCAGACCGATGGATCTTCCATGTGAAAGCCATGGGTAGCCTTGTGCAGTTTTTAATGGTGTACATTCGTGTAGAGGAGGTCCCTATCTGGAGAGGCTTGAAGTAGAGATTTCCATCACCTTCTAAGAGCAAAAGAAGGGACTGCCCACAACTCTGGAGAACAATCTCCTATGGAATTAAGAGAAAAAGTAACAGACATTAGCTAGAGGTCTCAGCTACCTCTGGAGGAACCTTGCAAAGATGCTGCTCTTTCCAAAAGAGAAGAAAGAACAAACTGGATATTAATAAGGAGGGGAAGCACTTTAGGCTGTGCACTTTAGGGCCCTTAGCATTATTCAGTGTATTCCAAGAGATGGAAATGCAAGGAACAAGGGGTACAGGATGTTTGGCACCACAGAGGCCTTCTTTCTGCAATGTTGCCTCCATATTAAATGTTGAAAATATTCTTTCATTCCTATTTCCAAAGAGAAAAATCCAAATTAACCATTAGGAGACGTAATAGGCATCACAGTGGAAGTCACTGTGAAAAGGGAAGACTACAAGGGAACAAAACTTCACTCACCATCTTCCACTTCCCTCTCCTTACCTGGGTGTATTCAGGATAAGAGTTCAGCTCCAGAGGTAGGACATGGTTCTGCAAGACTGTGTTAACTGGGTGAGTGGAGAGAAAGAAAATCTGGTGGCCCTCTGGAATGATGTATCCTGAGATGGGCTTGACCAAAACAGAGGGACAGGCAGTTTGGTTCACACTGAAGGTTATCAAAGAGGGGCTCGTGTTGGACAACAGCACGCTGCAGTAGGTATCAGTGTCAGAAACTACAGGAGGAAAAGTCTGGTGGAGACAAGAAAAAAGGGTTGTTTCCACTGTGTTTAAAAACCAGCTTAAAGAAAAAGTTTTCATTATATTCAATTCCAGGTTCCAATAAGCACTATCCTGAGTCTGTGGAAAACTTTCTAACTGTTTCTTTTCAAGGAAAGTAATTAAACCACCCATGGGTACACAAACGATGGTCTTTTCCCTTCCCACAGTGACCCTCATGGGCTCATGGGACTGGTGAAGGTATTTTCCACTATGCCATGTTTTATGCCCATCCAGTAAGCAAGCTGCTTGCTGGTGCCTGCAGTTTCTGCATGGATAGCGACGTACTGGATGAAGAATTCCAGCAGGCAACAATTTGCTCCACTTCATGCATATCAAATAAAGGCTGCATGGCCTAGATTAGCTGAGGAGATTTTATAAGAGGTTCTCAAGACTATTCTTACTTCTTAGGATCAGATCTCACTTTATCTCACAGGAGAAATACCTTACTGTGCTACAGGAACAGCAGGAAGAGAGAGAGAACCTTTCCCTCTATCTTACAACCACTTTTCTTTTGTGAGGATGCTGTTTTCCCTAGTGCATGCAGAATTTTTGAGGCTCCTGGGAGGGGACTGAACACCCTTGTTAGTGCCTATGTCCACCTAAATGGAAAGGAAGGTGATCCCAACAGCTTTCCTCTCAGAGCGAATGAGATGATCAGTACAGCTGACATGGTGAAGGCTGGGAAGCTAATGCAGGAGAAACAGCATAATCCTTTTGTACCACAGCAGGAACCTCCAAACCATCAGAAACCACAAAAGACACATCTCAGTGCAATGGGAGACAAAGTAAGGAATTCAGAGGCAAACACTGAGTGTCTCTGCAAAGATCTGATGGTCAATCAGTTACACACTTTGGGGACATCCAGGATGTACTGTGGAACGAAGTGCACCCGCTCTGCTTCGTATGTGTGTGCTCTCAGCCTCACAGTCAGGCACCACGATGGACAGATGGTGGCATCATTCTCAATGTTGGCGTAGTGTCTCATTACCTGCAGACACACAAGGGACAGTACAGTGTATGCAGGAAGGAAGTGTGGTAGAGTGCCTTCACAGAATCACAGATTAATCTGAGTTGGAAGAGATCAAGTGCACACACTATCTCAAGCAGCTATTTGTTCAGTGACGTCCCTGGGGCTAAGGAATTGACATTTTCAGGGAAGGACTGACCAGTACCAGATGAGAAACAAAGAGAGAGAGGCTTGCAAATGCTAAGTTTCACTTACCAGGACATTTCTGGGTGCTAAATCTCCTGCAACTGCAGACTCATGTAACATGAATCCTACGTCACTTGGGAGAAGAGTGACAGTGCTCTCAGCAGCTTTACTTGTGGAGGGCCAGACACAAAGGCCAAGTTATTGCCCATCACCCGGGCCACAACAACCATTCTTATTCAGGCTCACATCTACACTAACAGTGCAATAATTCATAGTAATTCCTCTTTCAGTGAGGTGTACCATGCTTTCATGAGGTGTACCATGCTCCCTAGGGGTGAGAGCAAGGGTACTTGTGCAAATGCATGAGCTGTGACTTGTTTCTGTCATTCCTCTGCCAGGACACAGGTGAAAGAGAAAATTTAATCCAACAGTGTATCAAAGCAGTGGCCAAAAGAGTTAATAGAGGGGCTAGTTTGTCAAATTCAAAATTAAGGGTTTAAACTGAATTTTGACTCCCCAAAATACTTCATTCTGCAAACAGTTGCTTCCTAGGTCATGTCTGGTCTAAGTAATTCCTACTAACCTTGTAAACAGCAAAACCTTCCAGCTCTGCTGCATAAAGACTGTTGGCCTGAGTGGGCTTGCAAAAGACATAGAAGGTTGAAGACTTCAGTGGTGGTATGTCATAGATTTCGGGGTTCACGTGAAAGACACTGCCATGGCTTGGAGTCCAGACAACAATGATACTTCCTTTGGTGTGGTTGGTCACACAGAGAGAAAGAGGTTTTGTGTTGACTGGTGGCTTGCAGCATCCAAAATCATACTCCCTGGGACTGACACTAACATGAGCAGGAAACAAGGCCAAATCACTGCTTACACCATCATAGAAATATTCAGTCATGGCATTGGGTTCAAAGTATTCCTTGGGCGGCTGGTCCTCAGAAATCTACAGGATGGAAACATCTGTGTTAGCAGGGAAAGTGTGCCTGTGGGAGACACCAGGCACTGATTGCCTTCATGAGCAAGAGGGCTTGTGAGAGGCACTGCAGTAAGAATTCCTAGGACAGTTCAAAGTCTAGGCTTCAAGGAGGCTTCTGTTCATAAGCCTCAATCTGAAACTAAAGATGAAGCAAAAGATGACCCCATGACTGAGTTAAAGCCAGAAAGAAGCTTTGTGGCCGAGCTAGGGTAAAAGCCAGCTGAGAAAGATAGCATTGGTGTGTGCTGGGAACATCAACAGCAGAAATACTAAAGAAATCAATCTGGCACCTGCAAGCCCTTCTAGATGTGTCTTCTATACAACAGATACCTGGCATATATAGAGAACAGCTGGAAGTGTCTTAGATTCCAGGGAGGGCAGCTCATACCTCAGAGGGCAGCATGAGGGCTCCCTTTTCATCCATCTGCAACTTCCCATCCTTCAGCATCACACTCAGGATGTCAGGGGGGTAGAACGTGAGACCCCTCACCATGTTGGTTCGGTAGCAGGAGAGGTGTCTTTCCTTAAGGGGGGTTGGCTTAGCTGTGTTTGAATGGCAGGTACCAAAAAAGTCCACATACATGGGTTCCTGGGAAAACACAAGACAGGATAATAAGAAATAAACTGTCCTGTCATTGCTTTGAGAGATACACCATACCACCAACTCGCTTTCAAAACCATGTCTGGAAAAGGCTTAGCATCTGCAGTTTTAGGCTGCCATTTACTTTATGTCTCAATGTGAGACAAGAAATTTCTTGAAACTGGAGTGAAAATTGAAGGCACAGTGCACAGCTATGCAGTTGAAGTTAGGAGAGAGACCTAAATGGACAAGAGCCACAGAGGATGCACCTCGCCCTACCCACAGGCATTACTGACTATCCACATCATGTTACTGATAGCAACCTGCACCATGGGGATTCTGCTCAACAAGAGTCCAGGTCCTGCACTCGGGTGACAATAAGCCCAGGCAGCATTACAAGCTTGGGGCAGAGTGGTTGGGAAGCTGCTCATCAGAAAAGCACCTGTGGGTGATGGCTGACAACAGCTGCACATGAGCCAGTGTGTGCCTGGGTGGCCAAGAAGGTCAAGGGCATCCTGACTTGTATAAAATCTAACGCAGCCAGCAGGACCAGGGCAGTGATTGTCCCCCTATACTCAGCACTGGTGAGACCATGCCTTGACTACTATCTTCAGTTTTGGGCACCTCAGTACAAGAAAAACATTGAGGGGATGGAGCGTGTCCAGACAAGGGCAATGAAGTTGGTGAGGGGTCTAGAGCACAAGTCTTATGAGGGATGGCAGAGGGAGTTGGGGGTGTTTAGCCTGGAAAAAAAGAAGGCTCAGGGGGAATTTTATTGTTCTCTACACCTACCTGAAAGGAAGGTATAGACATGTGGGGGCCGGTCTCTTCTCCCACGTAAGAAGTGAAAGGACAAGGGAAAATGACCTCAAGTTGTGTTTGGGCAGTGGTTAGATTGGATAATGGGAAAAATTTCTTCACCAAAATGGTTGCCACCCCAGGCTGCCCAGGAATGTAGTTGAATCATTGTCCCTGGAGGTATTTAAAAGACATGCAGATGTGGCACTTTGGAGACATGGTTAGTGGTGGACTTGGCAGTGTTTGGTTAATGGTTGGACTCAATGATCTTAGAGGTCTTTTCCAATCTTAACAATGCTATGATAGATATCAATGAAAATGCAATGGGAAGAGATTTGCTGGGACTACTAAGTGAGACAGGCCAGTCCTGTTGGATTACACTGGAAGATGCCTCTAAAGTATCATAGCAATGAAACTACCCTTTGCCTCCCATACCTGGTGGTGGACAAGGCACACGACTCTGCGGTGATAATTCATCGGGTGAGTAGGTCGAAAGATCACCCTCAGTGTCAGTGTTGTTGTGCCCTCCAAGACCCCGCAGGGGCGATCCAAGGAGAAGACACTCCCTTTGCAATCAATATCAAACTGATAATAGGCTGGCACATCTGACGTGTTGCTGATTTTCAGTGTCTGCATCGAACTTTCGCCAAGATTGATCCAGTCAAAGTCCACAGAATTCTTGTGCAGGAACACAGAAGGACCTAGTACAACAAGCAAGATAAGATTCTGGACCTGTCATAGCTGTTTCTTCCAACATGTCACAAGACACTGCTGCACTTAACTGACAGTCCCAAACAGATTCAATTCTTCAGCAAACCCACTAGTCCTAGCAAACAGTTGGACATTCACTTAAAACAGTCAGAAAAGTTTAAATACCAAATGGTACACCAGGGACAGCCAGGATCCCAACAGGAGTTTAGTCTGTGACCGCAGGCTATGATAGTTTCTAGTCCTTCCCCAAGCATTAACCTTTTCCCTCCAGTGGTAAGAAGCTGATAGGGAGAAATGGAAAAGGCTTTGGTACCTTTACATGAGCCAACCACTTTCAGAACAGTCTCTAAGTGGCATCCAGCAGATGTGATAGTGAAGTAGTCAGTACTGTGCTCTCCTACTATTTGAGGCTGAAACCGTATCCACAAGACCATCTTCCCTTTGGCAGGGACAACACCTTCACACACATCACAGGAGAAAACATGATCACAAAGCAGAGGGTCTTTTGCTCGTTCTATTCTACATGGCGCATCAACCTACAAGTAGAAAAGAAATAGGTTAACAAAGGAGCCAACATGAGGCAGGATGGCTCTGAATGAAGGACACTAATCAGGTAAGAACTGTAGTTTTCAGCAGTGCTGAACACCACCAAGAACACCAAGGTCACCATAGAACCACTGTGCAGCAAACCTCTGCCACCTTGCTCTGATGGAGAACGGGTGGCAACAAGCTCCCATAACATGCTCAGAAATCAGCAGGCTGCAGCAAAACTCCCAGTGATCTCTGGCGTTGCAGTGCCCCTCCTTGTAGGTGGAAAGATGGCTCAAGGTGTCCCTAGGGGCCAAAATAGCCTAAGTGACTGCTGTGACCAGGGGAACATGCAGGCAGGTAACTTATTTCCCTCTATCCACAGTTCCATCCTGTTTATGGGTCTTCTTTTCCCAAAAAAAACCCCCAAAGCTTGTGCTCTGACACCTTACTCAAGACTTAAAAAACTGTCCTGATCCTTTCCTGGCAATGTTGAGCACCACTGCAATGTGAATAATAACAGTACAAAAATGAATGTGTCTTTTCCACTCCTAAGCTGCAGGGCCTGTGGAGCAGTCAGCACTTCTGCCATCCATGTCAGCAGCCTTTGAGTACATCCATCACTTAAGAAGCTGGGATGGGCTGAGCTAGCACAGGTAACAAGGTGCTCAAATCCATTTGACTTTTTGAACAATTCACTGGCCTGCAGTCCACAGAGAACAGCAGAAGATCCATCAGTTGCCTGGGACACACACACACACACCAATTTGAGACTGACACAACATCAGACAAGACTGATGGGCTTGTCTAGAGTGAGTAGGAGAGCTGCAGGATGAAAAGGACACAGTGGCTGCCTGATCTGGATCAAGCACAGAAGGGAAGCAGGGGGAAACTGCAATACCATGCTGCAAATGGCTAATTTACCAGCACTGTAGCTGGAAGGCAAGGGTGAATGGCATGGCTGGTAGGGGAAGGCTCATCACCTCTGCTTCATTCACATTCACACTTCGGTTATTTTTGTAGCACTAGTGGAGATACACAAGACCACATATCTCAGAGAAATGTGTCAGCTTGCCAGCTTCTCACAAATCAGTCTCTCTCTCCCCATACCACAGACATGTTGAAGATTTCCACAGACTTCTCCACAGTTGTCCCCACTGGTACTGATCCAAAACACAGGACATCCTGAAACTTTCCAGGTTGTACACCTTTAGACTTCTTTCCTGTCACGCTCACACACAGGTAGGGGTATTTGGCTGTTAAAGAGAACAGTATGCTGGATTAGGAATGACAGGTGGAACCTCCATTCTTGGATATCCAACACTCAACTGGACAAGTGTCTGAAGAACTTCAGATAACTCTGAAGTTAGATCTGCCTTCGAAGTTGGCCCTGCTTTGAACCAAATAAGCTCCCTTCCAGCCCTGATTTACTTAACTCAGAATCACATTTTTTTGTTTTTCAGTGGCCATACAAGTCACTTCAAGCAAGGACTTGCTAATGAAATCTTTGTTTATTTTAGTTTTCATCTAGAAAGCTTTAGAAATTTCCCTCTGCTTCTCTGTCTAGCAGGTACAGATAGGAGACACTGAGTGTCTGACAAAGTGAGGAGTTTGTGGAGGCTTTTTCCAGTGAATTCCTCTTATTTCTTCCCTTCTGTCAACTTAAACAGGCCTTGGAAATGCTGGTTTGGCCAAAGCATGCCACAGGGCATATTGGACCCTCTGCCTCTTCAGATAACACTTACAAATCGGCAAAAGTACATTAGAGAATTTCACAGGCCACTTTCAAACCGTGGCCTTCACTTGCTCATAACTGGGTTGAGCCAAATGGGGCAGACCCTCAGAGTGCAGGCCCTCCACCTATCTCTGTGGAATTCCAGAGTTAGGGGTAACACACACTTCTTTGTATGTTAAATGCAAGAAATACTCACCCAGGGCTTTTAGCTGGATTGTCATCTTTTGTTTCACTTCTCCTCCAAACCAGCATGTTGCTACTGCATTATGCAGCCCAGCCACCTTGGGCTGGAAGAACACCTTGACCATGCACTCAGCACCTGGGTTCAGTGTGCCACGGTCAGGAATCATGACGAAAGGGTTTGGTGTCTCCCAGGCAAAGACAGTAACGAGATCACTAGGAAATGGAGATACATTTTAAGCAGATCAGTGGATCATTTATTGCCTGTGCAATCATGGATAGGATGGGCCTCTCCCAATAGGTTATTCAGTTAGGATGTGAAGCAACCAGTGCTGAATGGAAGAATCACAAATGCAGCTGGACAAATATGTGATGCTGTGAAGAAATTTGTCTCTAGTCTCTGCAAATGCTCTGTTCACACTTTAATGAATCTTAGTTATTACAGCTAAGAACTTTATTAATGACCATAAGGTGATAGCAAGCAAAGCAGCTGCACAATAAAGTATTTGCTTTTCCTACATCTAAATTTTCAGCTACTTAATTCCAAACAAACATTGATTCCTCTGTTATATGCTCAAGTGAGAAGAGAGGATTGGGCCATTTCCCTAATACCTCATTCAATTTTCCAGAACCCCCTTTGCTTGTTTGAGTTCTGCAAAGAACATGATATGCCATGAGCTTTTTCCATTTTATTGATCTAAGCTGTGTGTTGCTTACCATCCTTATCCTCCCACATCCTGGGCCTCTCACTTGTAATAAATTTTTTCTCCCAGTGGAGAAGCACTTGAAATGGTTGGAATCACTTGGTAGGAAGTACACCTCCTCCTTGCTTGGGAACTTCACTGCATTCCTTTCTATAGTACTGTCCTTCCTCATTAAAACAGGACAAACCTTGGTAACTGGGAGCATCCTTGCTCCTAAATGACTAAAATGTTTCCAGCTGGTAGGTCATCTCTCCCTGTTCATGCTGGGCAGATTACCTTCTGTTAAATGGAAGCCCAGGCCTCTCCAGTGAATGTGAGATGTTCTCAGTGGGACACTGTGCTTGTTCCCACCTAATTCCTGTGCATGAATTGTTCTCAGCATATGCTGGCAACAAACAGATGTGAGATGCCAAGATGTGCCCACATCTACCTAGTGGCCTGTACTACCATTCTGCTGCCTTTTCTGCCAAGACCTTACGGGAGGCAGAGTTTTACCTCCTGTTAAGGCAGCCAACAGAACTAATAACCACTGGAATGAACTGCATTCACTGGAGAGTCCAAGAAAGTGGCAAAATACCTGGCAAAACAGAAAGAGTGTCTGCTTAACCACCTCTCACTCACCCAGTGTTGCACACGGGAAACGCCGCCTCCGTAAGACTGTGGATAGCACAGAGAGGCAACTGGACAGCAGCCGGGATGGACAGACAGAAGCGTGGAAGCAGAGCATGCAGGGTAACAGAGAACTCACCCTCAGCCTTCACAAAGAAAATGTTGTCTTCATAATCCCTCTGCATAGAAAAGCAAAAGGAGACAGCAGTTAGATGGATTCCACCTTGCAGGTGCTGCAGCTCCACCCATGAATACCTGTCACCTTCACCTCTCCAAGTGTTGGGGGAAAAAATGTTGGCAACAGAGGCACCAGTGGAGGCCTCTGTGCAGGACAGAGAGCATATGAATCACTCAGAAAAGGCAGGCAGTGTGGAAGGTACTCAGGCATACTCCTCCATCAGGGAACATACAAACACCCTCATGGAGAGCAGTTGAAGGCCACATTAGTTTCACGTGGTTTTTTTCAATGCAGATGAATTTCTTTCAGTATTTTCAAGATCCCAATTCAGCTGAACTGAAGTATGTACAGCCTTTCTTTGAGCTCCGTGAGCACAGAAATATTAATTTTTGATTAAATGCTTTGTCAGCTAGAGATCCAAGCAGATAACACACAACTTAGAGATGCAGCATTGACAGCACTGTCTACATATAGCCTCAGGACATCTGCTAACCAGCCAAGATAGAAGGAATTGAAAGATAGGTGTTTTCTATGCTTCCCATTTGTCACCCCTCCTGAGTAACACTTATACAGGTAAGGAGAGACCTTGCAGCACACACAGTCCTTGCTCTCTCTAAGAAAGGCAGCCTCCTGCTTTTGCGATTGATGTGCTGCAGACAAACCATTCACTGAAAATGGAACAAGGCCAGTAGCTCATTTCATAAAGGGAACACTGAACAGTCATCAGAAAATCATGATACTAATAGAGCAGGGTACTGGGAATCTGTCCAGTGACCATGCTCTATGGCTAGGACAGAGATACATATCAAAGACATACAGCTGTCGACAAGAGCCAGAGATCAAAACTCAGAGCCAAGACAGACCCTACAAACAACCTGAAAATCAAGAAAAGGGTCAGGATAAAAAGAATCATTGCTGTTTAAAATAAAGCTTAAAGAAACACTCTCTATCCAAAAGAAGGGAGGCCCCTGACATATCCCTTTAGAAAACTGGTAGCCCTTGAATGTAGAGGCTTTGGAATCTCCTGTAGGAAAGCAGAAAGTGAGTCCCCCAACCCAAGGTTCTGCACTAAAACCACCCAGATGTGTTTTCTTGGGATCAAACCAGCTGTGGATAGTTTAAGCACTTTATCTTACTGAGTTGAAAGGCAGAAGTAGTACATGAAAAACTGGGAATACTTTTTTGTGAGGATTCCTCTCATAACTACTGGTAAGCTCTGCACAGAAGTCAGGGATTAGGGCTCCCTCAGGTAATGAAGATGTGGAGAGATCAGGAAGGTCATTCTGCCCACTCCTTCTATATGCTAGAATTTCCCCAAGGACTCATGCATTCAAGTGAAAACAAATCAGAAAGGACAAGAGAGGCAGAGGCCCACTGCCCTCCCCTGGAATGCAGCCTGAGCACTGAGAGCAGTTGTGATGTTGCTGCTGCTTTACCTTTTTACTGGGCCGGAAAACGATGGGCAGAGTTACAGACATACCAGGGTTCAGAGTAATCGGCTGCGGGAAAACAGTGAAGAAGAATGGCGTGGAAGGAGCTCTAGATAACAAAATCAAAACAAGAGATTTTGTCTGAGGGTGGGCAGCTGAAGTTAGACAACAGAAAAGAGAACAAATAACCAACACCTCCAGACCCCACAATGTAGAAGCACTTTACACACTGAACCCCAAGGGTACTTTGGCAGCAAAACAGTAGAGAGGCACAGCACCCAGGTGTCCTGAAAATTCCCAGCTCTAAGTAGCTACCCCTTCCTTGGACAATATTTTATGTTTTCAGGACACGCAGTATGAGCAAAACACACAGGGCAGAAAAATTTGAGTTTCAGAGCAGGGAGGGTCACAGGGACTGCTGGAATGGCTCAGCATCCAGAGGGACTCCGAGAGCAATGGTTTTAGGTCACACTAGTGACTGGCTGGCACACATCCACAATTAAAATCTCACTAGACTGGAAATGCCTCACAGACAGAAGTATCAGCAAAACAGAATTTAAAACAAGGCATTTCATTTAACAGACTTCTGCCAGGAACAAGGCCTGTGTTTCTGAATTAGCAGGTTTCTGTCCTGCAATGTAAGGAAGCAGACATTGTCTCCAGCATAGCACTCAAGGGGAGAGAAGGAAGGTGAATCTGAGAAAAGGTGCTGATGTGACTGATAACAGGAGGAGGAGTGAGTGAAGACGCAGAGAGAGTGTGAGGAGTAAAAAGAAGAAACAAACTTCCCACGCACCTGTAACTCAGCTTCTGGGCTTTCCCATGAACATTTTTCAAGGTCAGGTGTTTGATCATCTCTTTTCCAAGTTCCCAGCCATGCCAACTGAGTGTTTCAGGCGCCTCAATGCCCCAGAATATTACTTTCTTCTTCTTTGCCTCTCTTGTAGACACCTTTGGGAGTATAGCAGTTTGGGAGGAAGGGAGGAGAAATCACTCACACAGCCGTTTCTCTGCGCTAAGGGTTTCTGACTCTGGCAACGGATGAGAGGAGCCACCTCGCGGCAAAACTCCAGGAGTCTCCTCCAAAAGCTCTGCTCCGGGGTCCAGAGAGGACACCTCCTGGCCACAGCCCAAACAGCAGATACTAAAAGGTGTGATGAACGACGGATGAAAAAGCTAACTTTTTTTTTTTTTCTCCCTGTCTGCCAGACAATCTACCCACGTCAGTAGCACCCTTTGCTCCTCCGCTCACCTTTCTGTCATGGCCACTCTTCCGAAAAGAGACAGAGTTTTGGGGCTTGCCATGTACCCGAGCATGCATCTGAGAAACAAGAGGAAAAAGTCCTCACATATGCTGCTCCTGCAACCCACAAAGTCTTTGCTGCTGCCAAGAGCTGGGCACTCCCAGCGACCCGACCCCCTCCTCAGGCTCCTGGTGGCACTGAGCCCCTCCCTGCAGGGGAGCAGCCGCGGTTGTGCCCCCAGTTTGCAGCTGAGCCCAGCCCTCTCCAGGGAGCACGGCTGTCGCCATGACCTGTGGGTCATGACTCGCAGCCCAGCCCCTGTGGAAGGGCTCTCCCTGGCGCTGGATAGCACAGCCCTGCCCACTATCGGCCCACAGAGCACAGTACGGCAAAGTTGTGCTTTGTAGCCCGGCCTGGCCCCCTCGAGCCCCGTATGGATGACTGTGGCAGGACCCTGTCCCCTACAGCGAGCGCCTGCTCATCTCCCGGGGGCACGGCCCCATTATAACCCTGCTTGCCCCCGGAGCGGAGCAGAGGCCCGCGCCCCGAGTCACCATCGCCCCCGGGACGGTCCGGCTCCCTCGATCCCAGCCCGGCTCCCTAAAGCACCGGGATCCCGGGACACCTCGGTGCCGTCCCGGTGCCAGTCCCGGTAACTCAGCGCCGTGCGGGCCGGCTCGCGTTGCCATGGAGACCAGACACAGCGGCTCCCGGAGCGACGACGGCGGCCGCCCCGGGTCAATTCGCGCGGGCAGCGGCGGCCGCCAGGGGGCGGCGGAGGGACGCGCAGGGAGGGGGCGATGGGACGGGACCGGGGCCGGGAGAGGGCGCGGGCAGGCGGGGGCCGGGAGAACGTGGAAGGATGAAGGAGGCCGGTGAGGAGTTCTCAGGGGTGCAGGGGGGAGACAGTGATCAAGGGCAGGTGGGGAGTTCAGGGCCTAGGAGACGGGGGAGGGCGGGTGGAAACTGCATGACCGCAC
>JANPWX010000011.1:7142786-7159156 GCA_024734555.1 Trochalopteron elliotii
CACATCCAGACACGACCACCCGCGGGGCCGCGCCGCGCTCAGCGGGGCTGCCCTCGAGGGCAGCCCTCTTCTCCGCTCCGCCTCCCGGGCACTCGCTCGCCCGACGGCACTGGGGTGGGTTTTAACCCCCTCTCCACCTACCCCAGTTCCCCATTGGCTCCGCTCCGGCCCCCCGCCCCGCCACCCTCCCCACCGGCCGCCCTCCTCCGGCTTCCGCAGCCCCCGGACACAGCCGTGGGCACACACGAAGGACTGACCACGGCTACTCTGCCCCTTCCCCAGCCCCTCCACACCCAGAGGTCCTCCCAGCCGGCAGGACCCACCCAGGGCGCTGAGCCCATCGTCCTGATCCAGAGGCCCGTGGCAGGGAAGCAGGTCTATGGTTGCAGCGACTGGAGGAGATACGGAGAGACTAGACAGAATTCAGCATATGTGGGCAAAGCCCTGCTGGACTCCAGGGCTGCCGTGGCACCGTGGAGCCCCCAGGCACTTGGAGGGCAGAGTGCTTAGCTGGGAGGGCAGGAGAGGCGCTCACTCAGCAGCAGGCTCCTCTGCATCCTGTATACCCGGGGATGGATGGTGATCTGGGGAACACCACCTATGCCCAGCTGTGCTGTCTCCCTTTGTATCACTGCAATCCAGGCAGATCAGTGGACCTGAGCTGGACACATAGCACCCTCCATCACCTATGTTTGTCCAAAATGCCAACCCAGCAGGTGCATACAAGTAGATTGTTATTCATTTGCCTGGTCTTATCTTTCTTAGGCAAGACACAGCTTAGCGAATAACACCTAGGAAGGATAGAGAGGAAAGCTTTGGCTGGTCAGGGAATGGTGGGTAAGTAGGAGCCGCGCTGGTCCAGATCCCCTGGCACTGGCCTTCAGAGAGATGCAAAGTGCATGTGAGTGCTTTAGGAATCTCTGCCATTAAGGGTCTGTACCTGTGTGTCTCTGGTTCCCACTTTTTTGTGTCCTTCTGACACAGTGACACAAGCCTCTGCTTTTTAATGTCCTCTGGTGGGTCCTGCTCTTTGGAAGGGAAGTAAGGCAGCTGCTATTGCCCTGCCTAAATGTAATAATGGATAAAGGAAATTCCTGTCCCTGTACTTCTTCTCCCTTCAGCATTTCCAGCACTGCTCTATTCCCTGAGCAAGAGATGGGTCCATCCCACTGAATCCTGTGTGCCACAGAGGTGGCAATCAAATGCCCAGAGAGGAAAAAGGCATATGGGGCCTTCCTCAGCCTCCTATGCTTTCTCTACTCAGTGTTCCCAGTGACTTCTCTTCCCAGCACCAACAGAGTCTGGTATGTTGTCTGCTGATCTCCCTGCACATGCATCACCCTGGTGAAGGGAACTGCAAAGGTCCAGTGTGTGCAACAACTTCCTCCTTCCATTGCCTGAGCCCAGCACCAAACAGCTCTACTGAGTGGCCCAAGATCCTTCTGTGGGAAGACACACAATATCCCTTTTCCAGATGCCTCCCTGACTGAAGGGCAGGAGTTAGCCTCATGGAAAGCTCAGAGCTGGATTTGCTCAGAAAGGGATTTGGGGTGGATGTCACCCCACAGTGATACACCTGACTCGGCCAGAAAGTACTGAGGGTGGAACAGTGTTCCTTTCCACCTCAGCTCAGCTGTGTCTGCTGCTCCAACCTGTTTACCATCAGGAAGGCTGTAGGGCTCCCCTCTCCTCCCCCCACTCCATCCTCCTCTGCTTTCCCAGGTGTCGTGGGGTCACCAGGATACAAGCCAATGTCCCCACAAGCAAAAGGACACTAAGCACTTTCTCCTTCCTTCCATGCAAATTGCCAGCACAGCCAAGCAGCAGACACAGACAGGACAAGACCTGGGGAGAAACGAGCAGACTGACTCCCAAGCACAGGGGGAAACTACAAGAAATATTCAAGGAACAGAGAGCACAGTGAAGGTAAGACAACTCTTCTGCTGCAGATCAATAGCCTACTTGGGAAGGGGGGAGCCATCACTTCTTACTTGAGCCCTCAGGACTGACTTCAATGATTGCAATGGTTTGTTAGCTCTGTACAGGGAATGTGCCTTGAGACACGGAGCAGAGACTGGGTCACAGCAAAGAAATCACTGCCTCAGTCACTACAGTGAATTAACACACAGGCAGGTAGACAGCCCAAGAAAGCCCAGGTAACTCCTGAGACCATTTGTGACTGTACCCAGTGTACAGCTCAGGCAGTGGGAGCAGGGCTTGAATGAACGGTCTGGGTCATAGCTCTTAGTCACAGCCTTACTGTCCTCATGGAAGTCCCCTAAACCACCCAAGGAGGTTTTCCAAAGACAAGCAACTCTCCCAAAGATTAGCAGCTCACACTAGTGCCCAATTCACTGATGCCAGGGTGATGCAAGTACAATAAGCCAAGCTGCAGCCTTTGAATTGCACAAGCAAGAAATCTTTGCTGACAGAGCCATAAAACCTGGGTTATTTATTTATTTGGAAATACCTGAATAAAAAAAATCTAGAAAAATCATGGAGGGATGATGAGAGATCTTTGGATCAGACCCTGAGACCCTTTAAGAGGGCTGTCCAGGACCACAGCAGCTGGCACACAGTCCATGCTGCACAGAGCAGAGAGATGGAGTCCAGGGTTGTATGCAGAAGAGCTGGGCTGTGTAGTGGACAGCAGAAGGGGCAGGATGCAAGCCAGTGATAGATGCCAGGGTGCTGATGAGTTCACAGTCTTCAGAGTCATTAATCAGATCAGAGCTGGATTAAGATGTCTGAGGTCTGATTAGCTTCATTTCCCGCCTCAGGAAGGAGGGAACTCTCTTTCCCATCCATCAGGTCCTCCAGTGACAGCTCACCTGGTTGCTAACTAAATCAGAGGACTGTAATAAGTGAATGTGACTGTGGCCTGGCCCCTCACCTCTGCCCAGCATCCTTCCTGCACAGGAGGGTCTAAGGCAACCCTGAACATCAGCCACAGGTGGCAGACCCCAAGATACCAGCCAGAGAAAGAGCTCATTCCCCCAGTTTGAGAGTTCAGGGCACTACTGACAGAAACTCTCTCAGGAAACCACCCCAGTTTAGGATGAGGTGGAGTTCCATCAGCTAATGTGAAGGTGCACAGCTAGACAACTGGAGCTCCTTACTGTGTCCATAGCCTCCATTGTGACTCCCATCCATGTAAAGTCAAGCGCCAGGAGTAAAACTAGAAGGGCAAACCCCCACAAGGCCAGACACAAAGACACCCAGACCTGGTATACTCAAGTTTTCAGCAGCTCTAGAGTGGCACCACACTACCAACAGCACTTCACATACTTCCCCAATTTGTTGCCAGCAGTACCTGAGCCCTCAGAAACCAGCCATGGGGATCACAGGTAGTATTTGGGAGCACAGTTCAGTTTTACAGCCCCACTACTTCCTCAGTATCACCTTGGGAAGCAACGTAATGTCCCTCAGCAAATCCAGCTGCCTCAAGATCAAAGCCAAGGGTGCCGAGGAAAATCCATACCCTGATAAAAAGTTCCCGATTGGAACTAGACTTCCATTTTCCCAGGATCGAGTCTTCATCCCAGACACAATATATGACATGACCCATGCTGGGGTGTCTTGATTTTCACCTAACCTTTCATTTTGGACTTTCCTAGACAGGCAATTTAGCACCGCATCCTTCTGTCAGCTTTGGGTCACCTCCTGCCTTGAGTCAATAGAAGTTACCTTTGACACAAAGACTGTGCAGGAATCAGTGCTTAGCCCATCCCAGAGAGGTGACAGAAACTCTGATTTCTAACCAGGCCATTTAGGCTTTTATGTGTTGAAAGAGCTCCCTGTCTGTTACCAGGATGACTGTACCTGTTTGCTAAGCGTTAACTACTCACCAGGTCACAGCCCCCAGAGCTTTCCACTTTTAGATATTGCTTCTCAGTAAGAAACCCCCAGTGTGCCAACCTTGTTTAAAGCATCTCTGAGGAAGCAGAGTTCTCTGGTCTGGACCTGGTGCCTTAGGTCATCTTGTGCCATTCCAAAGTCTGTAGCCAGCTAGTGGAGAAGTACGGCCTGGAGTCACCACTAATACTGGAGACAGGATGTAAACCTGCTCAGAAATGTTTTCCTAACTCTTCTCCCATGAGAGAGGCTGTAGGAGCACCCCAGTCTCATCCCCAAGCAGGGTGAGCCCCTTTCTGTGGTGTCCCAGGTTTTGTGGGAGCCCTGACTACTGCCCACAGCAGGATGTTGCCCTTGCCCTGCCCCTCAGCCAGGCCACCCGCTATCTCCAGAGTCTGGGAAGCCACAGGAGGCTGGTGGGGAAGGTAAATAAACTGCCAGCCCAGCGATGATTTGTGGCTAAATGAACAGTCTAAGTCACCTGTGAGTGGCTTGGGGCCATTAACCAACCAGATAATAGGTCTTAATCAGCCCTGCAGTGGTGGGAGCTGAGTCTACCTTGTGTCAGATTTGGCACAGCCAGCTCCGAGGTTCCAGGTTGCTTGGGGACTGTCCCCTCTGCAGAAACATTTGTAGAGGCATCCACACGGCTGCCATGGGAGCAGAGCAGCTGTCTGCAGAAATTCTCATAGGGCTTCTCATCTGTCTTTAGGAGACTCCCCCTGCTCTGATGGTGACAATGGACAAGTCAATGGAGCCACCTCCCTGCCTGCTTCCAAGGTCCTGTGCTCAGTCACTGTCGTGCTCTGTCCCTACCTGGATCCCCTCTCAGGTGGGTTGGCCTGATCCTGCCTGCCTCAGAGACTTCTACGGCAGCCACAGACTCCTGAGGGTTTCTTTATCCTAGCATGTCAGCTGCTCAGTCCAACAGGTGGGGATTCTGTCCTGGAACACAAAAATCCCCGTGCTTCCATTCCCCTGCCCAATGTACCCAACCTCCACCCTCCCTCCACATGGAGTCCCAGGTACCAGCCCCCAGCGAAGGGGTTAACAGGCAAAGCAAACACGGCTCAGTCCCTCCAAGACAGGCCTCCTGCAGGGATTTCTGGGCAGCTGTTTATTTAGCCAAGCAATTCCTCAAATAAGCTGCCTCATCTCTGATGGGATGTGGCAAGGCTGAGCAGAAAAACATGTTAACAGCTCCCACTCTGGAGCAGGGAAATAGCAAGCCAGCACAGGAAAGCTGGCAGGGCAGGGAGGGTGCCTTCACCATAAGAAACAGCCAGGGGAGCTCTGGAATGTCACACCTGATCCCACCACCAGCACCCCTCAGGATCAGCCATAGGGCTCCAGGGGATGCCCTAGGGCTGTTAGGTTCCTGGGATTCAGCAATGCACTGCAAAACTACTCAAGTGTGGAGACAAAGGGCTTGTCCCCTTGTAAACACGTGGTGGATTGGAGTGACAGGGACACAGTCAAGTTGGGTCTATTTCTTACAAGGACTCAGAGTATAACCACTACATTTCCAGTCCTGTTAGCCTCTGACCACTCTGGAACATCTGATCCTGAATTGCCATGAGCACACAGCATCCACACAGACGTGTCCTTCATCCTACTGCCCCCAAATGAGGGAGCAGCACCTTGGCTCATCCTCAGTGTCTGTCCTCACCCCAGGCCTTGTCTTTTGCGGGGAGAGACTAAACAAGTCAGCATCTTCCATAGGTCGGCATCATCCAGGAAAGCAGGGAAGTGACTGAATGTACCATGTCCCTCCTGCTGCTTCCCCACACCCCTGCTCCCACAGCCCTTGCCTGGCACAGCACTCCAGCACATTGTACCCAGTGTCACACATCTCTGGCACTGCCAGGCTCGCTTTCCTTGGCACCAGGGGGATCCCCCAACTCTGATTTTTCCTGTCACCTCCACAATCATCTGTTTTGGCTTCACTGTGTCTTGTCCCAAAGCCAGAACTGCTGCCTGTGGGGTTACAGAGCCAGGTTTGGGGCCTGGGGGTGAAGGAGTGAGAGGCAGGAACACGCTCACACACACCAATTCCCCCCACAAACACAGCCTCACCTCTTAGCTGTTAATGGCCTTTCCATGGAGTCAGCACCTAACCTACTCTCGGGATGACAGAATAAATCAGCTGCTCCTCCCAGGACCTTGGGCTCTAATTAATGTCAGCTCATTAACAAGATAACGGCCATTTATTACCCTGTCTCCCTGGCTGCTGATTAACCCTTTCCCAAGGTGGGGGCAGGGGATGGTGATGCCATGGGACAGGAATGGTGGCAGACAGTGACGTCTCTGCAGTGAGACCCAGGGACACCAGGGAGGGGGGAGGTGAAGGCACAGGCAAACAGGACTGCAGAAGAGCCTGAGTGAGGAGCGGATGGGAAAAGGGGGACTGCCTTTCCCTAGTAGTATGGCAAGGGCTCACTGGATAAAAGCCTTGAAGGAACTATCAAGAGTTGTGGGCTCCCCTTGAATTGTCACTGTCACCTCTAGCACACCCCTGTGCCTCAGTATCCCCAAGTGTCCCTACCCCAGCCCATGGGGCACAGTGTGGATGAGACTTAGATTTCAGCACTAAGGCCCTGCACAACTCTGGTCCTCAGCCCTTATTTTGATAAGGTGCCACACAGACCCACAGGCAATGGGAAGCCACCAGTGTGTCGGTCCCTGCCTCCAGAGTCAAAACCAGCCCCAACTTCGTGTTCCCGAGTACTGCCTACGCCATAGAGGCACGGGGCAGGATCATCTGTGCTGGGGCAAGAGGGAGCTTTTGGTGTGCCCTTGAGCAAGGCCTGGGTATGGAGTGCGGGAGCAAAGGGGCTGGGGCGGGCATGGTGCTGCTGCCTAGCAGTCCAGCACCAGGCTGGGGCTGGGCTAATGTTCTCAACACATCAATCACACTGCTCGGCATCTCCCTATTAGCGGGAGCAGCGGCTGGTTAATCAGCCTGAGGGCTTCGGCTCGTTAAGCTGACACCTCCGTTGTGAGAGTGAGACATGGGGGCAAGCAAGGTGCCACTTATTTATTTTCTTCTTTCCCAGGGAATATATTAAACAAATTAAATTCCTGGAGTGTTGGGTCAGCACAGGCAGCTCTGCGCCTGTCCCAGCTCCACCTAGCTCAGCCGTGGGGAGGGGACTGTGCTGCCCAGCCTGCATCAAACCCGGGCACTGCTGCAGGGCCCTGGCTCTGCCGTGCCTCCCCAGCTCCCTGCAGTAAGACACAGCCCCCCCTAATCCCCGTTTCCCTCCCTGGGCTGTGCTGCAGTCGTGACTGCTTGGCAGTGCTGAGGATGGTTGGGAGGGCAGGTCTTGCACGAAATGCAGTCCGTGATTTCATACAGAAAGTCCCCCAGGAATCCACCCGGCTGCTGTTCCTGGATGGGCTTCCTTGGCCCCACAGGGAGTGGAGCTGTGATGCAGCCTTGGCTGCTTTCGGGACAACTTGTAATGCTCCCTGCTCCAAAGAGAGCCAGGGGCTGATTTCAGCCACAGCACTAAGACTTCTTTCCACTTTCTTTCCACTCTGGTACTGGGGACATCTGGGCTAGTGGCAGGTTGGCACTGGAAGGTCTCTCTGCAAGAGGGAGAAAACTAGGACGGAGTGCACTTGTTCTCTGTAAAACAGGGAAAGCTGGGAGGGAGTGCACTTGTTCTGTAAAACAAGCCTCCATCACAGGACTGCAGCATCTGGGCATTTAGAAAAAAATACTGTGCATCCCAAGAACAGCTTTATGTCACAAGCATTAACCTCACTGGTATTGGTCTTAAATTATACAAAGACATGAGAACAAGAGCCTTTGCTGAAGCAATCTCCTACATTGGGCCCTTTGCCTGCTTTGGCATCAGTCACCCCTTCACAGTCAAGTGCTGTCCCTGCTCAAATTCCCTGAGGGTTTGGGATGGTGTTTCCTTGCTGCTGGGCTGCTCTGCTCCATCCCAGCACCAGCTGTGTTTCAGCCCTGCTCCAGGTCTAGTTCGGTGACAGGGATGGATGGAAAACTCACAGCAAATTAGTCATTAGTCCCTGGAGTTGTTTATTTATTGACCATTTGCAGCTCTTCCCTCCATCACCACCTTTTCCCTCCCTATTTTTCCAGCAAAGTCAATGGCAGCCTGTCCTGCTCCTCTGTCCCACCCCATCCCATCTTGTCATCCCCATCTCTTACATTGGTCCCTTCTACCTAACCTCAGTCCTTCAAGTGCCTCTTCATTTCAGGAATGAACCCATCTTCTGCTGGTGTAAGGATGACTCCCTGGAGGTTAGTGATGAATTAGAAATAATTTAATTTACCTCCCTGTTCGGGTGCTTTGATGAGCTGAAAGGCCCCTTGTCAGGAAGCAAATCCATCTTCCTCCAGCTTTACATCAAATTTCATTCACTAATTAGAAACTCCTGCCCTAGACCATGCTGCCCCCAGCCTGGCCACCCCTTCTCCCCACCAGCACCATTATGAAAATAAATTGTTCCATTAGCTGCATTGTTGTAGCTGTGGGGCCCAGTGCTGGGAGTTATTAGAGCAGGAGGGAGAGCGTTGGATTAAGACAAATGATTTATTACGGAAAAGGACCCTGATTAGATTCTTACTCGTCCCCAGCGTGTGGCTGCATACTCACACTCCCCCCATCCTGATGGCCCCCGTGGCACCACACAGCCGCTCGTGGAATTTAGTGCTGGATGGTGGTGATGTTTCTCCTGGGGTTGTATCCTGCTGACTGCTCTCACAGTGCTGGGAGTCTCCTATCTCGTACTGGGACATGAGGTGGCAATTGATGCTGGCTGCCCGCTGCATTGTCCCCAGCTGCCCCTGCCTGACTCACACTTCTTTGGAGGGTGGGGACCATCAGCATCATCCCCAGCTCTGCCAATTCTACAGCAGGAACCCATTGTCAGTACTGAGTGTGTCCTGGTGACTGGGGAGGGGGTAAGGGAAGGAAAGAGTGACGTTGTTGTCTTAGCTCTGTACCCCACACTGTGGGAGCAGGAGCTAAGGGTGCCCCACCAGCAGGAGGGTTGGCAGAGTTCACCCTGTATGGTGGGAGAAGTTGTCAGATCCCTCCATGGGTCCAGAGTACTCTCTGCACCTGGCAGATGTGGGGTGGGCATGACTGCAAGGGTGGATATGGCTGCAGAGGGTGGCACTGCCACAGTGTGCCCGTGTCCTTTTGTCCTCACAGTGCCTTGCTGTCACTACAGGCCAAGTCCATGTACTCTCCAGCTTATTCCTGGAGGGGACAGAGATCAAGGACACAGGGACATGTAAGTTCTCCTGGGATATAAAGGATACAAGCTGAAAAGAAAGTATTTGTGGCACTGGATCGCGATTCTGAGAGCTGGTGGGTGTCCAGTGCGGTGGTGGGCAGGTATAAAGGTATGTGTAGGGGGCGGTATGCGTGCATCTGTCTGTCTGTCCGCGGTGTCCATACAGGCACAGCAGGCTCTGGTTGACACCCAGAGGCTGTTGCCTGCTAAAACACCTCCATCCCTGCCCGGGAGAAGCTGCCACGCTCAGGCAGAGGGGCTCTGCAGCACCTATAGTGGGGGAATGTTCCCAACGCTGCTCTCACACAGGTGTCGCGGTTGAGAGAGGGGCAAGAGGTGGGGGCTCGGGACAGAGGGGGAGGTGGAGGAGGAGTTCGGGGTGCAGGATGGGCTCAGCAGCACACATCACGCTGCTCCCGGGGCTCCGTGGGCTCGGGGACAGTGTATGGGGACACCCCGCCTCCCTCCATAATAGCGCTTCGGAGAGCGGGGTCCTGCCCCTGCTCCCGGAGCAGCAGCAGCACTCCGAAAAGCCATCAGTTTTAATTAGGCTAATGCAAGTGAGAGCGAGAAGCTGGTACCGGCTCCCTGTGCGGGCACCTGCCGGCGGGCAGCATGAGGAGCTGAGCCGGGCTGGGCAGCTTCTCCTGGGATTTTTGGAGGGCGACTATGGGTCGGTCAGCCCTCCCTGGGAGGAGGGTCCCCGCAACCTGCTGTACCGATGTCCGCAGGCACAGATATTTTGGGGTGACACCCCCTCCCCGATCACAGCCCGGGCCATGGGGACCTGATTGGACCCAGAGCTCAGGGACTATTGGGTCCACCGTGCCCGGAGACAGTGCCCCTCTGCAGGGCAGGTTTGGCCTGGGAGACCGGCAGGATCCCACCCTGCTGCCGACCTCGTGCCACTCAAAAGTGCCACAAACAGGGAATTCTTTCAAGAGGCTCCGCTCCCACTCCCCAAGCCTCAGTGCCCCCCCTGCCACTCTTTTGCCGGGCCCCAGCATCCAGCGGGTCAGCTGGGAGCGGGGAAGGAGCTTGGCTGGCGCTGCCGCGGCAGAAGGCCGTGGGGCAAGGGACAGACGGGAGAGGCGGGGACGGGGACCACGTCCCCCCTTGTTAACAACGCCGGACCCTGTAGTCTTTTCAAGGCTCTGAATAGGGGGTGGTACCTCTCTTCTGCTGAATTAGAGGCCGGGGGTTGTTGGAGCTGGTTTAACACGCTCAGACAGGGTTGGAAGGATGCGGGGGAGGACAGTGCTACCCCAGATGGGAACATGTGGGGGGTGTCTCCTGTCGCCACATGTCCTTCCTCTCCCTCCCACCCACCATTTATATGGTAATGGGGACAAATTGATGGAGAGATACCCATTGTGGGACCCTCCAGCCCGGCCCTTCTGCCGGCCACCCACCAGCATCCCCATCCATCACCGCCCATCTGGGACCCTGCCGGGACCACCCCTTTCCTGGCACTGGCACGCTGGGAGATGGGTCTGCTTCACCTGCCCACGGGCAATGGGCAGCTCCCAGCCTGTTCTGGTTCTCCTGGGGCTGAGTGACGAGACAGAGGATGACATCCAGGCAAGGGAGAGACCCTCATAAGCCCTATTTGTCAGCTGGACATCATTTTGTCCTCAACATTCTTTTCATGTGGGGTTATAGAGCTGTGAGGGAGTTAATGTAGCTTCGGGAGGACCCTAGCATCTTACTTGTGGGTGTTTTCCCTTCCTCTCACTGCCCCGAAGCCAGCTCAGAGCCAGGCCCTCCCTGCTTTCTTTGTGTGCGTCCATCTCAAAGCAGCTGCCATATACCCTGCAGCAACCTCCTAATGAGGCAAAGAATTCTTCCCCCACACTCACTGATTCCCTAAAAACCTAGACGTGGAGATGATCCCCCACAGCGGGCACCCCAAAGAGCATATCCTCTCCTTATGCATGCCCTGCCTCTGGCTCCCCCTGCCTGCAACAACAGCCTGATTGAAATTTCACTCCATAAAGCACTTCTCGAAAGCCTGACCCCGTGTCCCCCGGGGGACCAATTTGTCCTTCTCTGTAATAAGAACCTAATTAAATTAGCTCTGCCGCCTTGCAAAGTCCTCAAATTAGCCCGGTGATGAGGGCCCTCACTGACAGCCTGCTGCCGAATTGCTTCACACTTGCCATGCTGTGGGGTCCAGGGAAAGCCCTAGGGAGATCCTGATCCCAGCAAGGCCCAGGAGACCATGGCAGGGCAGCTTGGAGATGGTGCCTACAGAGAGGTGTGTGGGATGCTAGCTGGTGGACTTTCCTTCTGCTGGCAATGGTGATGGGGTAGAGGGAGGAGAAGGTTGACAAGGGGTGAGGGACAGCTCTGACTAACACTAGTGACATTGGAAACCTGTCTACAGGACACAGACTCCATCTTCTGGATTAGTGGTGTTGTGATGATTGGGGATGGTACAGAAGGATGGACAGGCACTGAGGTGGTGAGTCCAGACTGGGATCGAGAGGTATCCCTGGCAGCCCCACAGTGGCTGTCCCTACTCCGTCCTGCCCCACTTGCCCTAGTGGCTCTAATGACAGTTTGGCCCCGTGTAGACTGGGACAATCACACAGCCTCCAGTTGCCCACCTCCCCTGGGTACAGATGAAGCAATGAGGAGAGAGATGTCATCCTTCCTGGTGGAGGCCACTGGGGTCACCAAATCTTGCTCCTAGAGAGGTGCATGATGCCCTCTATCCCTGCCTTTTATCAATGGGAGCAGTAAGCACCCCTGATCCCTGCCTGCCCTCCCTACACCAGAGTTCAGAGCTCCTGCCGGGGAGACAATGGATTTATTGGGCTGCGCCCCCAACCAGGAGAGGTACATCCAGTGAAGAGACAAAAATACACCTGCCATTGGTCACGCTCACGCTCCCTCACTTCATCCTGGACAACAATCACCATAGAAGCTGTGCTTTAAAATAATCTTTAAATAATTTTTGCTTTTTGTTAAAAAAAAAAAAATCACCCCCCCCCAACCAAACGATTTCCCACCCCCACCCTGCACTTCGGTCTCACCCTGCACGCGCCCACGCTGCCTCCCATCTATGGTACATACAAAGAGCAGATAAATAAATAAAGACGCGTGATGCTACAGGGGGACATGGGTCACAGCCTCCCTCAGCCCCCTCCCCTCCACTTATGTGGAGATAGGGGAGACTGAGGCTCTAGCTAGGATTTGGAGTGGGGGAACTGTGGCTGCAGCTCTGATGAGACTCTCCCCAGGTCCCAGGAGTGAGTGAGCAGCAACGAATTACCCTGAGGGTTTGGGGTACTGGGGGCTTGGGGAGGTCAGGCCAGCCAGGGTCTGAAGCTTGAGGCGTTTTTATAACTTTGGGGTGGGGAAGGGCATTTGGGCTGAGACAGTTCAAGGCCAGATGCTGGGAAGGTTTTCTCCTCTGCCTCTTTCAGGCTCCAACAGGATGGGGTTGGAGCCCTGATTCTCCCCACCCCTGCTCCTACCAGTGTGTCTATGCCTGGCTGGCATTTGCACCCTTCTGCCCATGTGTTTGCCTCTGCAGCCCCTCTTGCCAGCCAGAGTGCCCCATGCTGTAACAGCAGCCCCAAAGGATGCCCAGCTGGGTGGCTCTGGTGCTGACTTTGGGGAGAGCTTGGAACCTCACTCCCCAGTCTATCACTCCAGTGGCACCTGTGTCACCAAGTCGGAGGTCTCATGCCAGAGCTGTGCCAGACACTCCCCCACCCCTGCTTGTTTTGGGTGCCCCCTGCACCTGGGCTAAGGACAAGGCACAGTCCCAGTACCTGGGTCACCCTCCTCCCAGCTGCCATGTCCCAGAAGTGGAAATAGCATTGCCTGCCTTCCCACCCAGGCTGCCTAGCAAAGGGCCCTGGGCCCCTCTCCCAAAACTTCCCCAGCGGGTGCAGACAGGCTGGGAGCCCCGGTAGAGCAGCCAGGGCTCTCTCCTCTTCCCCCTCCCACTCGTCTGTCAGACCTCCATCAGCTAATTCGGCACACACACACACTGCACGCACACACACATTGCACACACACACACATAGCAGCATGTGGATCCAGCCGGGGGCAACCCGCTGTCCCGGGGGAAAACCCTTCATGCCTCCCTCCTGTCCCCAGGAACAGGGGGTGAGGAGGGGGTGGTGGACATGGAGGAGGTACACCATGGAGCTTTGGTGTTCCCCCAACCAGGAGGTGGCTGTACCCCAAGCAGACAGGGCTGGAGGCAGCTCCCCATGGGCACCCAGCTTTGGGAGGGGGTGCTGGCCCCCAGTGAGTCACCCTGCAGCCACCACCTCCATCAGCTGTGCTGGCTGGGGCTGCGGTGCACCCTCAGCTCTCCGCCTGGGATATCCCCAGTGGGTGGAAGCTGTCAGGGGGCAGGAGCAGCCTGCCCAGGCGGTAGAGCAGCCCTGAGTACCAGTGCACACCATCCCCCTGCACCCCTGGCCACCCCACCAGGCTGTGGTAGAGCCGGAGTGGCCAGAAGGCCAGCTGTGCCAGCTGTTGGTCCTGCACCAGAGCAAAGCAGGAGGCCACCACGCCGTCCACCACCAGTGTCCCATGGCGTGTCAGCGGGGCATAGGCTCCCACATCTCTCCGCTCCCACACCCGCACCACTTCAGCAGGCTGCAAGCCGCGCCCCCCAGCCGCCACCAGCACGAAATGTCCCGGGCGCACAAGGCTGGCGAAGACGGGACGGAAGTGGGCGCTGGGCGCCGAGGCATTCTCTGCCACAAAGAGCAGGTGGGTGGGCGTCAGGACCAGGCGCCGCGGCGGCTCCTGTGTCTCGATGACGTGGAAGGTGGTGAGGGCGCGGGGCTCCTTGTCCAGGAAAGCCAAGAAGTCACTGTAGGTGGGCCTGCCCGCCCCGTCCATTGCCAGCACTCGCTGGCCTGGGCTCAGTGCCCACAGTGGTGTCTGGGCACCGTCCTCCAGCGTTGCCAGCGCCCGCCCAGGAAAGCAGCCCCCCGTCTTCGCAGCGGCTGAGTGCTCTGCGCAGAGAGAGAGAGGACAGGAGGGTTACCCATTAGCCACACCCTCGTTTCCACTGTGCATAGACCCCTTCCCAGTCTGCCTGGCTTTGCCCACCCAGGCACAACTCTCCCCTTGGCATCACCTGTGTGAGCTTGTCCCCTACACACCCCCGGCCACCAGTCTCCCCTAGGCACCTCATCCCCCAGCCACCGTGTCACCTGAGGTGGCACCTGGGGACTCCAGCATGGTCCCAGGGCACTGAGCCTGCTGTACAGACCCAGGTCCCAAGCCCCAAAACAGGCAGGGGAAGTGGGGCACAACCACAGCCTGAAATGTGCAAAACACTACCAGGGGGCACCTGAAGCTTGAAAAAGCAGAGGCAGAGCCCTGAGACAGTGGCAGGCTGAGGAGCAGAGTGCCTGATCTCACTCTGCATAACCCCACAGCATCCCTGTTCCCTGCAGTGCTGGTCCTGGGTACTGCTTGGGAGGATGTTGCAAGGAACAGTGCAGGATGCAGCACCCTTTCCCAGCACTGCAGCACCCCTCCACCCCATGCGGCAGTCCTGCTCCCTTTGCCCACCTGCTCCCCCCTGCACCACCAATGGCTCCTGCTTCTCTGGGTTGTAGGGAGTTGTCACAACCTGTGGCCATCATCGTGCAAAAGCTACCAGCCCCCTAGGTAGGGCTTCCCTAGTGATTGCCACAGGGTAAAGGACCCAAACTCTTTGGGCTTGTCTCCTGGAATGGTGGCACATATCTCCTACCCCTCCCCAAATGAAGTGTCACCAGGGGCCCATTCTGGCACTTAGCAGGGGAACCCTGGCTTCCCAAGGAATGGTGGTTAGCTACCCCAGCAGCAGTGTTCCCTCAAGTCCCAGCAACTCCCACCTTAGTGTCTATATGATACCCTCCCACCCTCTGCCAGTGGTATCTCATCTCAGGGTCCTGCTCCTAGCCCTGCACAGTTCCATCCTTGACCTTTAAGCCCCTTTTCAGGGCCCTCTCCCAGCTCTTTCATCTAATCCCCAAATGTCCCCACTCAAATGGCACTGCCCCATCACTCCCCAGGTTTGGGCAGAACCAAATCCCAGTCCCCAAGCCCATGAAGAGAGGCATCCATCTCTGGGACAGAATCCTTTTATTGCTCAGATGAGGTGCAGTGTCTGCCCTGTCATTGCCCCAGAGGCCAGGTCCCAAATCCTGCACCCTGCAACCCCTGGCAGGCAGCAGAGCCTTGGGGAGGGGTTGCAGGAGGGTGAGAGGGGTGCCTGGCAGAAGTGGATGGCATAGGTGCTGGGCATGGAGGGGTAGGTGGGTGCAGGGAAGGACCCAAGAAGACACAATACATACAACAGGCCATGTGGCCATCCATACAAAAATAAAAGCCATTTACTAAGAGGCAGGGGCAGCCCGGCTGCCCTCTGTACACAGTTCTGAGGGGATCAGGATGTGTACCCCACAGCCTCCACCACACAATCTTGGGTTGCCCATGGCCTTGCGGATAAATATGGGGGACCCAGAGGCCTGAGGAGCTGCTGCAGGGTGAGGGGAATCTGACCAGCCTCTAGAAGCCCTTCAGGGCCTCAGGGCCCCAGTCTGCTGCTTGGGTTATGGCATCCAGTCTTCAGCTGGTCCAAGGGGAGCATCCCAGGATTCAAAAGCCTCTGTCTTTCTCCAGGGGCACAGCCCCACTCCTCTGGCCAGCCTCATGGCTGTAAGGTCATGTTTCTTGCTTCGGAACCTGGCCCCACTCCTCCTGCCAGCCCCGCAGGGTGTCCCAGGGCACAGGAGTCCTGCTGCTCCGGCCACGTTTTTTCTCTCTTCTTCGGGGGTGCATCACTCCCTCTCTGCGGCGCGGTGGCCCCACGTCCATCGCCGGCCGGCGTTGTGCCCGTCCTGGCATCAGCACGGGGAGCGGGTCAGCGCGGGGGGCCCGCCTGGCGTCTGGGGGTGTCGAGCCGCTGGCTGCGGGCTAGGGCAGTAGGACAGGCACAGTGCGGCGGGAACTGAGCCCGGGGACGAGAGACTCGGGGCAGCACAGGCACACCGGCCCCGGCACCGCCGTGCGTGGTGCGTGGCACACGGGAGTGCTGGCACGGATGCGGGCGTGCGTGTGCTGGCACGGCCCTCTGTGCCTGCGTGTGCGAGGGCTCCGTGTGCAGGCACGGCCCTGCTGCACGGGGGCTGTGTGCCAGCATCCGCCGAGGCTGCCTCCGTGCCTACGCAAGCCCGCGCACAGGCAGAGCCCTCCCCAGCCTGTCGCGA
>JANPWX010000011.1:7171942-7215919 GCA_024734555.1 Trochalopteron elliotii
GGCACCCCCGGGGCTCCGGCCCCCGCCGCGCCGCCTGCTCGCCAGGGGCCCGGGCCTGCGGGCGGGGATCAAACAGAGCAGGGAGGCAGCTGGTTGAAATTTAACCACAATATTCTCGCTCCCCATTGTTTCCAGGGAGGCCCGATATTTCCACAACAGGATTATGGCATCTGATTAACTCGCTGAGACAACAATGAGGGGCTGGGATGGGCTTCCCCTTCTAGCTGCCAAAAGGGGAAAGTAAATATAACACCCTGATTTCAGGAGCGAGGGTTTGAAGGGCCCCCCCCGGTTCTCCCCCAGCTGTGTGCCAGGGAGGGGTCCGGCACAGGTTCACTTGCATGCCCTCTGGTTCCCTAGGATCTTCCCAGGTGAGGCAGTGCCTTGGGATGCCCACACACACACAAACTCCCTCAGGGATGATGTTCCCTTGCCAACTCTTCCGTGAGTGCGGGGCACAGGTCACTCATAGGGATACACAGTAGCCAGGTTGGAATAGCGCAGCCAGGCATCCCACTCTGGCTGTAGGGCTTTGCTGCTCTCAGCAGGACGAAGCAACCTGGGCAATAGGGATGCAGGCTGGGGAGCCAGCATCGCCCACTGACTTGGGATGCTGCTATCTAATGCCCCCAGCAGACCATTTCCTTTGCAGGAGCTGCAAGCAAAGTACAGCTGGCCAGAGGTGTCTTCATCAGGTTTTCATACTCAGTAGCCATGGTTCATCAGGTTTTTGTACTGGTTTTCATACTGCATACCCAAAACCAGTGCCCAGAGCCTCTGTGAAGACCTGCCACTGAGCAGGATGGTGAGATGCAGCTGTCCCACTGCTCCTGCACATGATGGAACTAAGGTGTCTGGCCAGCAGTCCCAGGCCACCCCACTTCTACACTTCTTTGGCTGATCCTTCCAGTGGAGCATCCTAAGGGCATCAGCAGAGAAAGCAGAGGGGACGTACCACAGCAGCATTCTCCACCCCTGCCCTTGGCTTCTCAGGGATGCAGAAGGAACTCTGTGCCTCACTAGCACAGGAGAATTAGACCCTATGGACCCTGGACTAGATTCACAGGATCCTCCAGGGCAGTTTGTACTCACAACAAAAGGAGCCTAGCTTTTCAGTTTGCACATCACAGGACTGTGAAGCAGGATGATCTGGGATAGCACTGCATCTGGAAGCTGCAGCACTTCCCCAGGGAGAGGTTCCCTAAGAATGACATTGTCACTTCAAATAACCTCTGCAGCCTGCCAGCATGCAGTGTGCATGTCACAAGCCACTGTCCCCCTCCCAGCAGCTCCAGGCTCACAGCCCTTGCCTTGCCCTTACTGGTAACAGTATTCATGTCCCATGGAGACCCAGGTTGGAAGACGGGGAGTTGGGTTTGCTGGTGACAGCAACTCCTGCCCTTGCAGGAGCCGTGGCATTGTGCAGTGACAGTGGCCTGTTGCTGGGTGCAGAGTCCATCACCTCTCTATGCAGCATTCCCAACGTCAGCCAGTTCTCCTGCTAGGCAAAGCCTGCGGGCACATAGGGCTGAGTGGGACAGGGACACCAGGCACAATAGGGTAGCCAAGCTGGGTGTATGGGGAGGCAGCTGGAGGCTGAGACAGGGCTGGGATAACCAGTGTTTGAGGGGGGAAATTTGCCTGGGGAGGGGGACTCCTGCTTGGGCAGCTGTTGGGAAGCAACACACACCTCCCTTGCTGCTACAGTGGAGGTGGGAGAGATGCAACGTCTGTGCCTGTATCACATGGCATTTCCCTCAACACTTGGTCACTCTCAGGCACCACCGGGACTTCTGGCCTGGACGCCAGGATGCACTGTTCCTGCCTGCATTCCGATAAGGCACCAGTGTCTCTTTCTTCTGCCCTTCGGCTCTCCCCACCACCGCATCCCGCTGCCCCTGCCCCGAGCGGCAGAGCAGCATGCCGCACACCCCTCGCTGGGCTCCCAGGGCTGCCCGGAGCTGGGCGCTGCGCAGGGTGAACGGGCGGCGGAGCCGAGCCAGGCAGTCTAGGTGGTGCTATTTCTCTATTTTTGCACTGGACGGATTTGGGATTTTCCTCTCCCTATTCGCTGCCTTGGTCGTCTTCTTCTCTCTCTCTCTCTCTCTCTCTCTCTCCCTCTCTCTCTCTCTCTTTTTTTTTTTTTTTCTTTTCCTTTTCTAAAAATACTTGACAGCGATTGAAAGGTCCCTTTAATCGAGGCCACAGAGCCCTTATTAAGGGCACGGGTCGGGGTGCTGGGCCGTGCCCAGCATAACGGCTTCATTAAACCCTGCGAAAACTAATATTTATGGAATCAAATTTATGGAGGCCGAGGCCGAACTTGTGGCCTTTAATGTGTGTCGGGAGCTCAAATCCAGCTGGCTCCAGGGAGGAGGGGGTGGGGACAGTGAAGGAGACCCCAGCAGGACAGGATGGGACAATATGTAGTGACATTCCCCGGAGCTGGCGACAACCTGGGCCAGGGAGGAACTAGTGGCCCCATGCTGGAGTCCTGAGAGCCAGGGTCCCTGCGGTTCCTTGGGGGACATTGTCAAAGCTTTTTCTTACAGTCTTCACTCTCCTGCTTTTATTTACCCCCCAGCCATGCTTCTGCATCCCTACCTCCCCTTGTCTTGGGAGAGGGGTGAATGGAACAGGATCTGTCCCTGCAGCAGGTCTTTAGGCCTGCTGGACACTCCACAGAGACTTGGCAGCAGGACAGGGCTCATGAGCAACATCTCTGCAGCATCCCTGGGACTGGCTCCCCCGAGCTGAGTACCCCAGGGAGAAGCAGAGACACAGTAATTCACAGGAATGACCCAGGGATGCAGGTGCTGATTTGCACCACCCACTCCTCCCCTATAGAGTCCACTAGCCACTGGCACAGCCAGGTTGGGATTGTTTCAGCCCTGCCTCTTCCTGTGGTGTCTCCTCAGACCCAAAGGGGATAGACAAGCCAGATGCCCTCATTGGGGTGATAAGCACTCCTCCTGAACGTGCTGGCAGGCATAGGGGAACAGCACAAACCCCAGAGCCAGCACAGAGCTGAGGGACCAGGCTTGCAACAGAGCAACTCCTGCACCAGAGTCCATACTGATGGAGCAGAGGTTGCACCAGGAACAACCTGGTGACAGAAGATACAGGAAACTGTTAAGCTGCTAAACTCCTGCTGCCCCGGTCCTACCCCTCAGCTAGTATCAGGACCCTCCCTGGGGGCACATGCCTAGCAGGCAGAGTCAAAGCTGCCAAGATAAGGTGTTTGCAGATGGGAAAATGCAGGAGACATGAGCTACAGCAGTCAGCACAAGCTCCTTATGCCATGGCTTTCCCTTCTCACCACCCACCCTGCCCTGCATGCTGCTCCCTCAGAAAGGAAATATAAAAAGCAACTGATTGCACTCCCCCTGGGACTGGTCGGCTGTGGCCCAGCAAAAGCCCTTTCATTCCCCTTCCACAGACACAGGGACTGCTCCGGATGTTTTTGTTTCCCCCTTGCTGCCCAGGAGAACAGGCACCATGACTGCAGCTGGCCCAGCCCCAGGGACCAGGGCAGCTGGGGGCATGGGTCCTTGTCCCAGGAGAGCAGCACCACTGGCTGCAGCCTGCCTGCTGCCTGGCTCTCTGCCTGCTGTTCTAGGACCTGGCTAGAACAGGAATGGGGTCCCAGTTCTGAAGAAAGCATGTGAACCCAGGAACTGGAAGAGGAGAGCAGGAGTGGGTGGATGGATGGATGGATGGATGGATGGATGGATGGATGGATGGATGGATGGATGGATGGATGGATGGATGGATGGATGGATGGATGGATGGATGGAGTGTGAAGGGATGGAAGTGGTGTTTTGTGTCCAGGGAGCATCTGTAACCTGCTCCAGGACTTCTCCCAGGCCTGGCAGCATTCAGTGTTGGTTGTCTCCTGCCCCTTGGAGGCCAAAGCATGGATCAACCCTGTATCACCTGCCCAATAACTATGGTGGAGGTGCCTGCAAATCTAGGGTGGCCCACAGCCCATCCAGGGCCTTTGCCAGCCTGCTTCTACAGGCACCAGCACATGGTGTGTACCCTGGTATGGGACAAGAACATGGGCTCCAGCCCCTCAGCATGCTGTGCCCCCACGATATGGGCATCCTCTTGTGCCATCCTTGGGCATACCCCAAAACACATACCCTGCTCAGGGTGAGGCACAGCATGGCTGGGAGCTGTGTGCTGTGCCACAGCAATGAGCTGCTGTGACCTCACTGTCCAGAGTCACTGCAGGCCCCTGGGACATCAGGACTGGCCTGAGGGGAACCCAGAAGCACCACAGATTACATCCCTTCTTAGACACTACAGGCCTGGTGGGACAGAGCATGAGAGGGGACTCTCACCCAGATACAGCCCTTTATTGAATACCCACTCAAGAGCAGCCAGACCCCACAGCTCTGCCAGAGCCACAGCTGTCCCACACCCACTGGCAGGATCTCTCCCACTTCTCCCTGGTCCAGCACTGGCTCTGCCATGAGAGGAAGCCTGGGAAGATCTGGACCAGGGAAGAGTTAGAAAAGCTTTTTCCTGAAACACTGTTGAAGAAAGGAGCTTCATCTCCCCAACTGGAGACATCTTGGGAGGGGACCATGACGTGGGCAGGGTCCACCAGGAGATGCAGAGAAGAGGCATGGTTGCTCTGCACTCTCTCTCTTGGATGCTGGGGGAAGCAGAGACCTCAGCAGGCTGGCAACAATCTCTCAGCTGAAGAGCCCTTTTGCCTTCTTTGGCTTGGCCTTGGCTGCAGGCAGCCGGGGCTTCTGAGATGGGGAGGAGGCTGGCTGGAAACAAAGAGGAGGCAGTGTCAGTTCCACCTTGAGGAGTCATGCAGGATGTGTGCAAGTGTGCAAGCAGTGACATTCCTGTCATCTGTGTTGTGGGAGTGCAAAATATATACACATGTGCAATCACACACTCCCCAGTCAGGATGCATGGGGCAGAATGGGCTAGGAACCAAGCTGAGACTCCTAGTCCATCCTGGATGGGCACAGTGCTTGGATGAGAGGAGGGAAAGGAGATGTGCACATCTCCTGGTACAGAGAGGTTTTCTAGAGCTGCACTCACTGAGGTTCTCTCACTGGAAGAAGTTGTTTCATCCTCCTGGGATGGAGCAGGTGGATGGGGATGCTCTGTGGTTTCTGCGGTGGAGGCTGTATCCACATTGTCCTCTGGTACCAGAAAAAGATGCAATTTGGGATTGAAATAAGGGACTATGGGGCATTGCCCAAACCCACTCTAGGAATTGTGCTTGGATTGGGAGCCCAGCCCATGGGGGGAAAGCAAAGGGGGAGACTGTTGCACGGGGTGAGCTGCACCTGGGGCCACACTTCCTTTACCCCAGGACATGGGGCTGAGCAGTCGAGAGGACAGCTGCATCACATGCTCCCCATGCCAGAGACAAGGAGCTCCTCACCAGAGCAACGCCGTTTCCGAGCCTGCTTGGCCTCCTGCTGTGTCACTGCAGTGTAGAGCTGCTGCAGAGCAGAGGCAAACGCCTGCCCTTCTCCTGCACTGCAGATCCGGGGCAAGGTCTGTGGGAAAAAGTAGAGGCACCATCACCCTGCCAGGAAACCACTTGCCAGGTCACCCTGCCACGGGGCTGCTGTGGGGCAGAGAAGGGGCTGTGCCCCCCTCTGCCCATTGGGCTACATCTGTTTTACCCCAGGACTGCAGCAGAGTTTGTGGGAACAGGCAGCTCTGGCACTGGGTGTGATGTGGCTGCTCCCAGCTGTGCACACACACACACACAAACACACACACCCCCACACACACACCCAGAGACACAGACACACACTCACAGACACACACACACACAGAGACACACACACCCACACACCCCTGTACACCTGCTCTGGACAGTGGGTTGCCTCCCCATTGAGACGCAGACTGCAGAGGCTTTTGGGTCATTCATGAAATGCCAGAGATAAGATCACTCTGGAAGGGCTGTGGCTTCCCTGCCTGGAGCAGCATGGGCTGCAGCTTGCCGATATGGACAGTGAGCTTTGGGCAGGGACATGACCTAATAAGAGGTGGGAACAGGTAGCCCCTGCCTGCCAACACAGCCTCAAGCACAAGGCATCTCTGGGGGCCCCACAGAAAGTGAAAATGATGTGACAGTGAGACGAGGGATGCCGAGGTTTGCTCCCAGTCTGTCAAAAGAGCTCCTGCCACCCTGCACACCCTTTTATTGCCTCCAGACTTGACATAGGAAGCCCCCCTTCTCCTGCCTGCACTCCTTGCCAGTGGGATGCCACCTTTCTTGCTGGGCCATGCTGATGCACATGAGAGATCTTGGCAGGCTGGGGAAGTGCCACACTCCACTGGGAACATAAGCTCACAGTGCTTAAACAAACATGCACGGGGATGGGGAAATGCATTTGTGCCCTGGAGTGGGTGCTGTGGGGGGTGTGTGGGGCACAGCGTGGGCCTACAAGTGCAGGTGAGTATGAGCATGATGATGTGCACAGGGGCTGTGTGTGCAGCAGTGTGCAGATGAGCATGGCTGTTGGGTGCATGCATGGCTAGTTGTGTGGCTGTGTATGTGTGTGTGTGTCAAAGGTCTGAACACACTAATCTCTGCCCTGCTCCACACCCAGACAGCAGGAGAACAAAGTGTAACAGATAAGGCAGGATCCTCTCTGGGCCAGGAAAGTGGGGAGGGGATGGGGACATTCAGACCCACTCAAGGGCAGAGTCCAAAGCCTGACCCCAGCTTCCCAGTGGCAGAATAGGTAGGCTGAGCCCTCCTCACTGCACCCTGCCAGACAGGGTGGCAGGATAGGGGTGATGCCAGGATGGGTTGGCTGGTGCCCAGACAAACACTTTCCATGCAAGTCTCATCTCTTCTGCTGGAGTCACAGGCATGAAAGGCCCTTTGGGTGTAGGAAATGCATGACACTGGCATCTGCTTTTTGACCAGCTGCTATGCAGGTCATCCCCTCTGTCCCTGCCCACTGCCACTGGAGGAGGTGATGCTCTGCTGCCATCATCCCACCAGCATCCCACCAGCATGCCTGGGATTGCTTGGTACTGGGCAAGCACACCTCTCAATGCCTCATTGCCCAGCCTCATTAGCTGCTGGCTCATCACAAGATCCTTGAGAGGAGGAGGGATGCTGAATGCCTCAGGCACCCCAAGGATGCTCTTGCCCTGTGTGTCTCACCCCACAGAGCCAGGGTTGCACCCAAGGTTGCAAAAGCAGCATCCAAGGCTGGTAAGGTGACTGCACTTCAAAGGTACAAGAGGGCCTGGTCACGGGTGGCCGACACAGCCCAGATCAAAGGCACAAGCTGGAGTCATAATTCAGAGAAAAGCAAACAGCAGTTCCCAGGAAAGTCAGGAATGGCAATGAAGTGAGCAAAGTGTACTAGATAGCACTGTGTGGGTCAGTGCCCCAGGAGGGTAGGAGAGTCCCCTGCAGAGCCAGCCAGGTGCCACTACTATGGTGCTTACCCCCTCTCCCTGCCACCAACAGGTCTCTGGGGAATGCCAGGGCAATGGGGCAGGCTGTGCATCCAGGTGCAGGGTCCTGCCCAATCCCCTCTGCTCCAACCCAGCCAGGATTGCACCTGGGATGTGCCCCAAGCCCCAGGGCTGCTCAGGCTGCTCCAGTTCACAGCATTCAAGCAAGGATCTGGGCAGGGCAGCTGCTCACTCAGTGCTCAGCCCCAGCTGCCCAGAGCCAGCACAGTGTCCCCATGGTGTCCCTGGGGATGGAGCAAATCATTCTTGCAGGCACCCAGTGTCCCCAGGAGCAGCACACACACCCCCACTGAGGTGGCACCTTGGGGAGGCACCGGGAGAAGATTGCCCAGCGCCACCGGGGGGGATTGAGCATCTGGGGTGGCACAGGGGTCTGCAGGTGCAGGACACCTGCTGCCTACGCCTGCGGGAAGCAAGCCCAGGGTGGAATTTGGGAGTCAGCGGCCACTTCCTGCCGCTGCCCTTCCCGGCGGCTGGAGCCCGCGGGCTCAGGGCCACGGGGTGGCCGGAGCTGGCCCGCGGCGGGACTGGGAGGCTGCGCTTCACAGCCCCGGAGGGAAATGGGTTATAACCAGAGCTGGAAGCGTTTCCCTGCAGAGCTATGACTCAGCAGGGAGCAGAGCGTGCTGTGCCAGTCACCGGCCACCTGATGGCCCCGAAGGCTGAGAGGGACAACGAAGTGTCCCCTAAAGGGCTGGATGGGGGACAAGCCCTGGCTACAGCTGATTTTCCCCTTCCTTCTTGCCCCACTGCTCCATTCCAAAGCTGAACCCTGCTGCAGACAACTTGTCCCCACTGCAACATCAGCCCTGGCCTCTGGTGACTTGTTTTGCCCTGATTACCCATCTCCAGGATAAACATGATGTCTGAGGTCCGGGGAGCCACGCAAGCAGAGAGCCGGCAGCTGGGGGAGTGCTGGCAGGGTCGCCCCACACGACTCGCCAGGCACCAGGGAGTGATGCCTCGGGAGCTGGCATGGCTTGTCTGGCCTGTTATGACTACCTGGCCACAAGGCCAAGTGGGATGCCCCAGTATCAGGAGGGACTCAAGGCTGTGGTAGCGGCACGGGAAACTCCACAGCACACCCTGAACTGCCACTGAGGCAGGGGGAGATGCCCAGCAAAGGGGGGCAGGTGCCCGACCTCACACTGAGAGCAAGTCATGCTCACTGACAGCCCCACGGTGTGGAGGGGCAGCTCTGAGGGAGCTGGGCTGCAGCCTCACTCAGTGATCCCCAGCCCAGAGGGCTCTGCTACAGGGCTGGACCCCAGTGCAAAGATGCAGCAGGGGCAGTGGTGGGCATGGTACAGAATCTATCTCCGAGGCATTCTGCATTTACACACTCCCTGCCCAGACTCCCTTCTCAAGGGCCCAAAAGGGACAGCAATTTGGATGTCCTCTTGACAGTATGAGCAGAAGGGGCACATCACCCAGCATGGCACCACGCCACCAGCACAGAAGCATCACCTTTCCCTGGCCCAGGACGGGTTTGTAGGCAGGCTGGATCATGCTGGGCCCCTGCACCACTGCCAAGCACCAGAGTCTAAATCGGTCATGCTCAAAGCTGGGGACTGACCCTTTCATTATCACACCAGACGTTCGAAGCGGTTACCAACATTCTTCACTACAAATCCCACATTCCTATTTTTTAATATATTTTTAACTGGAAAACAGAGCGAATGGGGCCTGTTTGGAAATTACAGCCTGGCTGCTGTGGCTTGTATGTCAGATCTGCCCACATTCCCGTGGCCAGCCTCAGCACATGCTCCACAGGGGCACACTTAATAATTCCTGCCAGGGCTGGAGCCAAGGGGTGTGTGCCAGGGGGGAGGATGGCTTCCCCAGGCTGCCCCCACCAGCAGGCTCCATGGAAGCAGTGTGGTGGAGTGACAGACCAGGAATGGCAGACTGGCTCTCTGGCACTGGGCATGGCCACTGCCACACTGGCATGGATGAAGTCTGGTGCTGCTGTGGCAGTCGATAGTGGGAAGGGCTCCATGGCTGGTGCATTCCTGTGCCTCATGGACAGGCTGCCCTTGGCACCCTACTCTGCCACAAGCTTTGTGCATGCTCCTGGGAATGGGGCTGGAATGGCTTGCTGGATCTGTGCTGGGCATCTCTGCCCAGCAATGCCAATGTCAGTCAGGCTAGGGAGAGACCCCCTCTGGGATACAGATAGATACTCACCCATCCTCTGCCAGCAGCAGAGGATCTGTCTGCAAGAGAAGAGATGGAGAGGGTTGAACTGTCCCCTTCCAGCTGGTATCAAGGGCAGGGAAAAGGGGTGCTTATTCCCTGGGCTGAAGCAGGCCACATCAGCCCAGTCTCCTGCCCCAGCTCCCTTGTGGGGCAATGACCCTCTCCCTGGGGACAGAGCCACCTCCAGGCACCACGAGGTGCCCTACACTGACCACTGATGCCCTTTCCCAGCTTCTTCGGCCCTTAGATCTACTTGCAGACCCCCCCCCGCCACAGCCTGCAGCAGTCCCTGGGACACTGCATACCCCCGAAGCAGGTGGCTAAAGGACCAGCTCTGAGCTGGCAGTGTCACTGTCTCCATCCCCCCTATCATGCACACCCAGAGGACTCGCACCAGCAGCAGCTGCAGCAGCAGCAGCTAGGAGAGCTGGCAGTGCTGCCAGCCCGCCCTTGGAGCAGGCACGGGCAGGATGGCCAGGGCTTCACAGGCAGGCAGCCAGGCTGAGCACACCTGGCAGGAAGTGGCGGTGCCGGCAGGGGAAGGCAGCCCGAGAGCTGCTGAGAGGTGAAGGGGTCACCCCGGGGAAGAGCGGGTGGTGAGGCTGGGACAGAGGAGCATCCCAGCCCGGCCCAGCCCAGCCCAGCCCGGCATGGCACAGCACTCCTCCCAGCACCGTTCTGGCCCTGCTGCCGGCAATGTTTTCCTTTCCCCCTGACTTCAGGGGCCTTTCCAGCGAGCAAATGTCAGGCACATAAAGAGCGGCACTGTGAGCGGAAGATGGAGCGAGAATGCCTGCCCCGCGTCCCTCCGTAAGTGCTGTCTCACACTTCATCAAGGCAGCCTTTGCAAGCGAGGCACTCGCTTAACAACCAGCAGTCTATGTTGGCCGGCGACCGCAGCAGCCCCGCCGCTCAATACCCTTTTCTTTTCTCCTTGTGCTGTTTTTGTGGCTTGGGTTACAGCTTTTCTCGCAGACACTGAGCGGAGGGGCGTGGTGGCAGCGGGGGCTCTGCATTGTGCCGCCGCCACGCCGGGGTGGATGCTGGTTTCCCCCATGCAGGGATGCTGGGGGGGTTCTATATCTGCCCTGCCCACTCACTTCTGCATCCAACGTGCAGGGATAAATCCCAGGGAAAAGGAGGGTCAGCGGAAGAGCAGAGGTAGGGCAGGAGGCTGCAGCATCTCCTCCCCAGTCATGTGAGGACCAACCCACCAGGAGCAGCCTGGGGCTTGGCAGAGACCCTGGTGGAGGGTGAGTGGTTCCAGCCCCAGTGGGGAGTCCCTACACCATCCCATTTGGAAAGAGGCTCTCATGCCAGGCTGCCAAGCAAACCCATGGGCATCCAAGCCCTCCCCCTGCCCAAGTGCCAACAAATTCCCTGGAAAAGAGCATTGCCTAGCATTGCCTCCCCACCCGGGCAAGGCAAGGAGATGCTAGGCCTTGCTGTACAGGGCTGGTGGCACTCCCAGCTCCAGCTTGACCATGGACATTTGTCCCAGCAGCCCATGAGGTCCCAGCAGCAGCAGCAGGAGAGCCTGTGGGGAAGCTGGTGCTGGGTGCCAGTTTGGCAAGGGAGATGGACAAGGAGAATGCCCTGAAGTGTAGCAGGCCCCAGCATGCCAGGACCAGTGAGGACTTGCTTGCAGGAAAGCAGAGTCACAGGCTGATAGTACCTATGGCCTTCACCTCCACCAACCTGACCCATCACTGACACAGGCTGCCTTCTCCAGGATCAAGAGCAGAAGACATGGAAACCTGGTGGCCAGTATGCCTCCTCTCCCAGACTGACAGCTGAGAGACCCTGCTTATCTGAGAGGAAGCTGGGTGGCTCACACTGCCTTGTTATTTTAGGCTAACTCGGCGAATATGGATACATCATCCAGGCTTATTATTGCAGGGTTCCTCTGCAAAGTGTGCCAGCTCATGCGGGTTTATTATTGTCTGCTCAGGAAAGCTGGACACATTGCACTGGTCTGTTATTGTAGGGTTGCTCAGGAAGGCCAGCCAGCTCATCCCAGCTTGTTATTATTGCACAGAGCTCATGGGGGGCTGGCCAGGAAACTTCCTGCAAAGTGGGGTGATGGAAAGGGAGCCACACCTGGTGAATCACAAGGATGCTGTGTGGCGATAAGAAACAGCGAAGGGTGGGATCCAGCACCTCAGCTCCACCCAGCGAGGACAGGCCACTCATTCATGGGTACAGGCACTCATGGGTCCCCTGGGACCTGTGGGGCACTGAGTCTGGCACAGGCAGCAGGAGTGTGGGTCAGGGCTGGGAACTGGCAAAGCAGCCCTCATACTCCTTGAGAAACAAAATCTGTGGATGACAGGGGGACAACCATGGAACTACTGCACCCAGTACATCCCTAAACCTGGCACATAAGGGCTTAGCTGAGCTAACAGGGCCTAGAGAGGAAGCTGGTGCTGAGCCAGGTGGGATTAGGGGCTTTTGGGGGGAATCTGGGTGTGTTTAGGACCAAGGTTGAGCAGCTCCACCCTTGTGGCTTTGTAGTTCCTCCCAAGCACGGGTGCAGCCGTAGGAGCAGCCCCTGGGGATGCCTGCCCCATTGTCACCCGAAACTGCAGCAGGAAGCATTTCTGTGTGGGGCAGGGGGGCAGCAGGGCTTACTGCTGAGCTGCCTCAGGCAGGTCCCCAGGCACATGGCCCCAGTAGGGTTGGGTCCAACATGCCCCAGCAGCCCTGGCAGTGCTGCTGGCACAGCCAGTGAGTCACCATCACCTCCCCCTGCCCTGTGACAGACCATGTTTCTCAGGCATGGCAGCCTGCTGGTGTCACCCCAGGCTGTGCCCAGTTGGTACCAGGTGCCCAGATGTTCCATAGGCAGTGCCCAGCTGTGCCAGGTGCCCAGGTGTCCCCCCAGGCAGTGCCCAGCTGTTCCAGGTACCCAGGTGTCCCATGGGCAGTGCCCAGCTGTGCTCAGTGCAGATGTTGGTCCCCAGCCAGGCTCCAGGATTGAGTGTCAAGAGAGCTCTCCATGCACAGCAGCGGCGGCAGTAGGCCAGCCTGCCCTGTGAGCACACAGCCCTTTCATTCATGGCAAAAAATAGCCCCCCGGGGTGTGGTCCAGGCTGGAAAAGCCCCCTCCATCCCTGGCCAGCCCATGTTTATTCAATACGGGGGGGACACACTGCCCTCTCCCTGCCCCCCAGCCCTGTGCAACATCTCCCTGCCAGAGTGGCTGCTCTTGGACGTGATTCGCCGGGTCCCCCCTGGCCAAAACACACAGGCTGGGGGGAGGGGGGAAGGCAAAACCCTAAAAAGCACTGGGTTTGTCTCCAGGAGGAGCAGCCCGTGGTGATGTCATGAGAGTTTGCAAGCGGCCACATGAAAGGGACTTGCTGCCCAGGAAATCCACAGGTCAATGATCCTTCAGACAAGCCAGCAATTCTTCAGTGGGCCAGGAAGGAAACCTCGAGGAGCCCAAGCCAAGCCTGCCCTTGCCCCAGGGACATAGCTTGCCCCCAGCCTCATGGCCCCCCAGGATCCCCAACCCTGCTCCACAATCCCTCCATATCCCCTTTTCTGCAGCTGTAATTCACAGCAGCCCAATCCCTCTGCCAAATGGTACCAACCTCTGCCCTGCAGTCTCTAGGCACCAAGCTTCTCCCCATAGACTATCAACATCCTAACCCCTGTTCTGCAGCCTCCAGAGTCTGGACCTCTGCCCCACAGACCCCAGACCCTTTCCCTCTGCTGGTCTGGGGGGCAGCACCCCTATTTCCATGGTAATCCATCAGGCTGGGAGGGGCAGGTGATTTAGGGTCAGGCAGTGCTGTGACCTGACAGTGGGGATGCAGCAGGGCAGAGGGTTCTCTTTCATGAAGGATTACACTGGGGACAGCTGGGAACACACAGATCAGCCCCCTCAGCCCCCTCAGCCCCCTCCCCAAGAGTCAGTCAGGTTCTCAGTCTGCCCTGGCAGGCATTGCAGACATGGGCCCTGAAACCAAATCCACTGCCCAGGGCTCCCCTCCCCATTTTCCACAGGTGAGGGATGCAGTGGCTGGACTGATGAGGAAAATTTTCCTTCTGCCTCCTCCCCATGCAGGAGACATCTCTGGGCTCACAACCAAGTCCAAACTCTCTGAGGCCAGCTGAGTGGTGGCTGGAACCCACTGTCCTCAGCAGAGAGAGGGTCTTTGCAAAAGAGCCAGCTCCGAGAAGACCACAGCCTGGGAGTTCTAGGATATGGGACATCTTCATCTTGCTGGTACCCAAACTGGTCCATGACTGCACTGGATTCCTGGAGGGGACAGGGACAGTGGAGAGGAGATGGGAGCCCCCACATTCAATGCAAAGCTCTCAGGGCTGTTCCCTCTCCCATCTGAGGCCAGGCTGGGAGGTTTGCTCCTGCTGTCCCTGTGTCAGCAAAGAGAGGGGACTCAGTCTCTATGACTGTCAATCAGGCACTTTTCACCAGAGCTAAAAATGCACTCGCAGAAGGAAAACAAAATAAAAACACAAAACAAAACAGAGAGGTGAAAAATTCCTTGATATTTCTCTCCTGCAAATCCCCAGAGCTAGCAGAGAGGCGAGAGCCCCCGGAGTTTGTCAAGCAAACACTTTCACACCCTTGGCCACGGCCGGCACGCTGCCGCTGGAATGCCAAATATATATTTAAGCCCCGCTCATCAAAGGAGTCTGTTCGGAGTCGGTTTCGGGCAACGTGCATGTGGGTTTGGCCTGGAGAGAAAGCCAGGGATGCGGAGAACGTTTCTTGGGGATGGGAGACAGCTCGTGTGCGCACACACGCGTGAGATAAATGACAACCTTCAAGGTCGTGTGGCTGTAAGGTCGCGGGCTGGGCACGAGATACCTGCCCGCTGTGGCACTCACCCTTATCAGCGCCTGTCGCACTGTGGGGTGGAGATGTTTAGGCTGGAGGGAGGCCAGCAGCCATTCTGCATTCCAGTGCTATAAACTTTGTCAAAGCTAAGCGAGCTCAGCCAGCAAAGCCAGGGTCCAGCAAGACAAGCAGGAAGCAGCACTTTGGGAGAGGGCAAGATTGCAGGGACTTGGAGGGCTGCTCAGGGCTGTGCACCTCGCCATGAGGTGATAAGAAGCCTCGGTTTGGGCTCAGCGCTATGCAGTAGTGAGACACAGATAGAGTGCTTCTCTAAGTCCAAGGCTGGAGTTTGCCAGAGTGCCACAGATCCTGCTCTGCCTCCCCTAGCACTGCCTGCACTAGGCTGCCAGCCATCCCACAGAGCACCACTGCTTATCTGCTGCCAAACCACCCCCGGTCCTGTTCTTGGAGGCAACAAGGGCAGGGGGCTGCTGCTCCACAGCTCCTCCTTTAAGACATGGCTTTGCTGGAACAAGCTAGACACAGCAAGGAGCACTTTGGGAACACAGCAAATGGGAGACTCTTTATGCATGGACCACTCCTCTTCCTCTCTCCTTTACAAGTATTCCCTTGGTTTGTTCCAAACAGCCAAGGGACCTATGCACATGTCATGGTCATCCTCAACACCAGAGAGATGGGGAAATCTCTGCCTTCCTCTTCCTCTTTTGTGTGGGGCTTGCAAAACCCCAGAACTGACTGTAGGGGCTGAAGGCAGTTCTAGGGAATGCCACACATGGATTGGTGGCAAGGCAGGAGCTCCATCTCCAGAGATGACAGGCTGACCTTTCCCCTCTTTGTCATTGCTCCACCCAAGAGCAAAGACGTTTTAGCCCAAATCTTGTACCTAATCCCAGCTGACAGAGCTGTAGGCTGGGGTCTGGCCAAGGACTGGAGTTGGCCAGGGCAGGAGAGATCATTGCCTCAAGCAAACAGAGCATGCCAGTGCTGTGAAATCAGGCATTACGCACCTGTCTCCCGCGGCAGGACCAGCCCGTCAGGCTGCCAGGGAGACACTCTGGTTATGGCAGGGGCAATCCCAACACCGGCAGGGCCTGACCCTGCACAGCCATGTCTCTCAAACTGGGTTCATCTCCAGGTGAGGGGAGGGATTACTGCACCACCACGGTTGGATTTCACGCACCTGCTGCAAATAAAACACTCTGTCAGGGCACCATTGCCCTTTCAGCCCTTGGAGAGAGGGACAGGGTCCCTATGGTGCTCCCTGGGGGCGCACAGAGGGCTGGGGGAGTTGGGAACCCGGGCCCCAACCCTGCCCCATGCTGTGCCACTCCACCTGGGCAAGCAGATTTCCCCTTGTTGCTGCAGCCTCTTCCATCTCTGTCCTGCTAGGTTCAGCCACTGCAGCCCAAGTTACTCCTCACTTTCAAGGCCAGGGATCCCAGCCCGTTCTGGTTCTGGAAGAGATGCTCAGAGCTTCACCACTCCCCCTTGGGCAATGAGGAGCAAAGATCTCCTTAGCTCTGGCAACTGCTTCTTTTTCCAGCCCCCAGCCCACTCATCACATCACTCTCTCCATTCATGCTCAGAAGAGTTCACCCATCCCTTGCCATCTCCAGACAGCGAAACCATGCCCTTTGGCTAAATACAGTGTTTTTTAAAAGCCTCACCATTTTCATCCCTACTTCTCTAGGCGTTTTCTTCCATGCAGCACTGTCTGTCAGCAGCAGCACTGGAAAACAAGATACCAAGGACGTCTGATTCCAGCTGCCCTGTGCTCATGTCAAATCTCATCTGTTTGCAGTCCCTCTCTCCTGGAACACCACCACCCTTCAGTCTAAAAATTGGTCTATCTTCACCCATATTCATAATAACATGCTCATTGTCTCCTATATGGTGCCAGGCTACAAAATCTTCCTCAGCTTAAACCCCTGCCATCACCATGGCCAGGTCTTTCTGCAGGCTCAGGGGAATAACAAGGGACCCATATAACAAGGGACTCCTATAGACCCATCCTGCACTGCCATCAGCTGCCATCATCTCAAGTGGTCAAGGAGCTCTTTCTTTGCCCCTCTAGCAAACAACCCCAGCTCCTCTAGCAGCCCCACAGTGGGAGAACAGGGCTCCCTCAAGTGCCCTGCCTCCATGAACTGAGGGTGGCAGTTTGAAGAGAACCTCTTCAAACACCTGGAAGCTCAAAAGGCAGCTCTTCAAATTGACATCAGAGCCAAGGTGAGGACTGGGCTGCTCCTCACTCTGACCATGCTTGCTCCTGCAGCTGGTGCCCATAGCCCACTGCCTCCTACCAGGCTACACATCTGCAGCCTCCACCCGTGCAGGAGAGCAGGAATCAATTACAGGGCTGGCAAAGACAGGGCTGCTGCAGGGCTGGCACGTGGCACCAGCTCCAGCGGCTGCAGAGCACGTGGCACAGCTCTGGATGCAGCCAGCTGGGTGCAGATATGCCACTGGCTCATGGGGAAGAGGCAGGGGAACCACTTGAAAGCCATGGTATGAAGAAGCTGGTAAACCAGGGCCACTCCTCTGCTCCTCTGGCTTCACATGCTATTTATAGTGCTCTGGGTGCCCACCCTGGGGAAGCTCAACCCCTGGGGTGCAGACTGTTGCCAAGTCAGGCATCTTGTCTGCCATTCAGCTCCCCAGACCCCCAGCAAAATTCTGGACCCTCCTGGTAGCTAAGATGCTCCAGGGTAGGCTCTGATCCAGCCCATCACAGCATGGACACATGAGCACAACCAGCTTGTACAGCACAAATGTATGGACAAGCCCTGCCACACCAGTCTGGTGACAAGGAGAGGCCCAGTCAAGCCATGGTCACTCCTTGGAAACCCACTGTTAGTAACCCCAGGTGGCTGCAGCTGCGGGGGTAAGATGTCCCCACTCTCCCCAGGGCTGGGTGGAAAGACTATGTGGAGGCTCCCATTAAGCTTATAGGCTGGTTTCCTTGTTGGATGCAAAGGGTTAGGTCTCACCCTGTGTCGCAGCACCCAACAACTCCTGGGCATTGCAAGGGTTTCTTGAGTCTTTTTGCATGCAGAGCAGAGCTGAGCTTGCAGTAGGGAAATATGATTCTGCTAACCCACACCTCGCTGGGGCTGCCAAAGGGCTTCAGGGAAGGAGGGACATGAGGAAGAGCAGAAAGAGCAGGATTGCCATGCCCTCAGTGTCTCCCATAGTGCTGGCCCTGCATCCTCTCCTCCTGCCAAGCAGTACATCCAGGCATTACTCTGTGCACAATCCCATCTGTACCTAACCCCAGCTCTGTCTAACCCTGGGTCCGTGTGTGACCCCAGCTCTGCTGGCACCTGCAGGAGCAAACATGGCTGTAGCCCAATGCTCGCCCCTGGGAGTTGAGGTCTGTGGGCCCCAGTGTCTCCCAAAGGCTGCAGGGTGAGTATGCTGCCCACACAGCCCAGAGCAGCCCTGGGGCTGAGGGGCAGCACTGTGCTGACCAGGAGCAGGTGGCAGCTGACGGTGCTCCCCCAGCCAGCAGCGGAGGAGGAGCTAAATTTATTCCACCGATATGTGGGCAGCAGGAGGGGACCAGGGGGCTCCTCCAGCCTGTCTGCCCCATGCGTGGCCAACCCTGCTCCGACACCAGTGACGACAGCACGGTCCTTTTGGACTGTCTCTTTGGCACCCGCGTGTCCTGATGACTGGCCCTGAGCGGACCCAAGTCCTTCCTCCTCTGACCACAGAGGGGAAAGTTTCCAAATTAAAAACCTAAATCTGGCAACAAGGTGCCCATGGCAGGAACCTTTTAAACTGGCCATTAAAGTTTATAAGTTAGACGGGCACCAGGAGCAAGCGGTGGAGCTGCAGAAAAACAGCCGCCCCTCCTTGAGCAGCCTAACCACGGCTGTCCCCAAAGCCGCAGGGCTGACGTCACGGCATGACTTCAACTCCATCACCCACTGCCTGGCCGGCCCCAGTCCCGTGTTTACCCCTGCCCATCCCTGCTGCTGTCCCTCAGAGCCTGCTTTTCCCTTTGAGGTCAGTCAGCAGCCCCGGGGCCTGGCGAGGAAGAGGAAAAGAGTAGAGAGAAGGAAACCAAACCTCAGCACCCACAAGGCAGGCTGCAAAACACGGAGACTCAGCAGCTGCACTGCGGGGATGGTGGGCTCTGTCCTCTCCGTCTCTTCCCCAGCTGCACCCCCCCCTTCCTGCCTCTAGGCTGCTGGAAAAACTCCTGCGAGTCAGAGCTGTTCCCACTGTTATTCTCCAGTTTTCCCACAGACAATACATTCTGTACTGTGGGCAAGATGGGCTGGGGGGAGGGATTGGATCCAACTTGTTGACTTATCCTGCCCCAGGATGCCAGGATGTACTGCAGGCACCTGAGAGATCCCAGCCTCTGTTCCAAGGGATGAGATGCTACAGAGTGAATGAGTGGTACAGCCTGTCCCCAAGATAGGATACCTGCCCCTGGGTAAAGCACAGCCTGGGGGTTTCAGCTAGAAGAGCTTTGGGAGTAGCAGAAACAGAAGCTTTGGGTGCGTGGGCACAGACCATGCCAGAACCTCTCCCCTCTTCCCTGCCAGTGCAGGGGCACTTCAGCTCTAGACCTCTGGAAGAGGAGCCACCAGCCTCGGTGAGGTGTTGCAGGTGCATGTGGGATGCGGGTTTGCATTCCCTGGTGGGGTGGGAGGGTGAACACGGGGTATAACACCCCGTGGACTGTGATATTGGAAGAGCCCTGGAACCAGCCTGAACAAAGTGCTCAGCTGGGAGACCCATGTTGCCAGAACATGGATGACAGCCACAAAAGCCACACGGGTTCAGAAGGGGCAAGGCTGGGGGGTGTGCAGCTGCAGAGCTGCCTGTAGCAAGCCCAGGGCACCGGTCAGAACAGGCTGGGGAAGCCACTGTCCCCACTGGCTGCTGTTTGGAGCCTCACGGGGCACATGTTGCCCGCTGTCACCTCCCGGAGAGGTTTGTGGGCTGCATTTATAGACTCGGCCACAGACCCTGGACCTTATCTTCTGGACCACATAGTGCTGCCCCTGCATCCAGAGCATCTCCGGGAGAGGGAAGTGTCACCGACGCCCCCTGCACCCCAGTGAGTCAGTGCACACACCCAAGCCATTCACACTCCTCCCCACAGGCATTGATCAGTGGAGAAGCACACACGCACACACATACACACACACACACAAACAGGGCAGCCTCTGCAAACAACTGCTTGTTAAGTTAAAATTAAACTCTGCACAAATATTGACCTTTGGAGGGGACACAAACTCTGCCAATATATTTACCAGCTTTATAAATGGGCCTGACCACAGTGGCCTGTATGCTGAGGTGGAGGAGGTGAGGGCTGCAGAAGCGCCCAAACAAGGCGCATCCCCCCCTTCCCTAAATGGGGCTCTCCCAGAACACTGTGCCCCCAGCTGCACCCCCACCATCCCCAGTCCCCACTCCAGCCTTTAGGAGGATGGATGGTGGGCATGAGGATCCACTTTTTCCCTCCAACTTGTGGTTTCTTGGGGGACCAGCCAGCAGCTCACAGAGGACACAGGGGAAGCTCTTGTCACCTCTGGCCTTGGGAAATTGGTCAGCAGAACAGTCCTGATGCTGCTCCTTATCTTCCAACCCTTCTAGACTTCCTCACTGACCAAAGCTTCACTGTGTAGCAGGGGGACTCACTGCCAGGCCCAGCTGCCCTGCACTAGGGCAGGTGGCTCTGCCCACAAGTCTGTGCCCCCGCTGTGGAGTGTTCAGCACAGCCTGGGGGGCTTCCCATCTCTCAAGGGAGATCCAGAGCTCAGGGCTTGGTTCTTCATCTGGAAATGCTTCAGGAGAAGAAACACCTGCAGTAGCCTGCAGCTGGAGAGAAGGCACAGCATTGCTCTGCAGTGGGAAATCACCCCTCTCAAACCCACCAGAGTTCTCTGAAGGAGCCAGCATGCCCAGCTGAGGATCTGGGGTTTGCAGTGGGAACGGGATAATACTTAGGACAAGAGGTTTCCACAAGGAGGATGGCTAAACCAGCTTGGCTGTCATGGGAGAAGATGCAAGCTCTTCTCACAGCCTACACCTAACGTAAAACACAGGAGGCAAGCTGGAATAAATGGTGGCTTTTGCATGCAGAGGGTACAAATGGGATGGCATGGGAGGCAAGAGCATTGTCAAGGACATTAGTGCAATTAGTTGCTGTTGAATAGTTGGGCAATGAAGGAGGACTTGGGGAACAGGCCCAGCTACTGTGTTAATGCAAGGGGAACACACTGGCCTGGAACTCAGCAAGGAGAGAAGGACCTTGCACATCTCAAGGAGACCAGGATGGGACCATTGTGCCTGAGGCTGTCAGTGATTCTGAATCCTTGGGCAAAGAGGATGACATGGATGCGAGCACATGGTCTGGATAGGGTGCACCAGCAGGCAGTGGAGCTCAGCATGTAAGGATGATGGAGGGTGGATTCAGGAGATGGCCCAAGGAGCTGAGCATAGCCAGGAGAAGGGTGCCAAGAGAGTGTGCATGCAGCAGGGACAACTTCTGCACCCAGAGCAGTGCATGCACTGGCTGGGCAGCGGGAGGAAGGCTTGTGCCCATGCTGGCTGCCTGGTCCCTGGCCCCAGGGATGCAGGGAGGAGAGCACGACATATACAGCAGGGGATGCCCAAGTTCCAGCTCTTGGAAATACTGAATAGAGTCTTATTCAGGCTGATGTAAAACACTGTTAAAACACACAAAAATCCTTTGAGTAATGGGCGAGCGGGAAAGAGGCATCTATAATTAACAGTAACTGTTCGAGACGGTCGCGGCCCAGAGACGTGTACTGTGCAAAACCACTTGAAAAGGCCTCGTCTGAAAGGCGAAGCCTGGGGTTTTTCAAGAAGCCCGTCATGTAACGATCCTGGCCCTTCCAAAATAATTCTGCCATATTAAAAAAAACCAAAACCTCAGCTTAATCACCCTGCAGCACTGGGACTGGAGAGCTCTGAGAGGAGGGGAAGGGAAGCACAACCGGCTTCCAATTAGAGCCTCATTAGAAAGGAAAGCTGGGGAGTTATTAGAGAGCTGGCCAGGAGTGAGCGGAGCCAGATGCCTGGAGACCCACTGCAGGAGGGGTGTCCTCATCACCCCTGCCCCTTCCCCTCTTCCTCCTCAGTGGGTGCTCTGAGACTCCAAGAGTGACATGGTCCCAACTGTGGGCACTTCACCTGAGCAGAAGAAGAGGTTGCTGTAGTTGCATACCTAAAAGCTGTCAAGGAAGCCCTGGCCCTACACACAGTAGAGTTTGGGGATGTTCATGGAGCAGAGCAGGGAACACTAGGGATGGGAGAAAGGGGAACTGGTGCCAGAGGGATGCTGCAGCTGGACAGGGAAAGTGAAACAGGGTCTGTGGGCTTCACTGCCTCCTCCCACCCTCAGAGGCACAGAGCCAGGCCAGAGACTACCCCAGCCTGGATATCCCCATGATACCAGACGAGGCTTCCATTTCTGCCAAAACCGGGGAGGAAGGTGACAGTCCTGCTGTGAATACATACCCACTCCTGCCCTGCAAGCACACCCTGCTGCCTTCCCTTCCACCTTGTGTCCCTGTCCCCTCCCATGTAGACCAGTCCTAGTGCCCAGTGTGCTGCAGCCCCACAATGATGAGTGCAGTGGCTACAGATACACACATCAAAGTGCCAAAGTCCAGACAGGTCAGAGTGAATTCCAGAGCATCATCACCCACAGCACGGGTTCATCCACAGCATCCACCCCAACTTGTTTGCTTCATCACTCTGGCTTTAATTGTGCCAACCAGCTTTGCCTGCCTAGGCCAGGGCAGTGGGCATCTCCTTGCCTGCATGCAGCCTGGCTCCAGGACTGTGCAGGCAGGAGGCACACAGCCCAGAGCAGCCTTCCCTTCCCATCCCACAGCCTGGGATCCATCCAACACAAAGTTAATTTCTAACCATGGGTAACCACCAGTGTCCCAGCTGGGATGATTTATCCCCTATCTGCCTGGGTTGGATTTATGAGCCACACATCCCCTAGGCTGTGATAAAGGCCATGTCTGTGCTCCTCCATCCCTGCCTTCCCGTAGCCACTCTGTGCGGACTCACTGCCCACCCCCCCATTTACAAGCCTTTCCCCAGTGTGGAAACCTGACAGCCCACAGAAGAACAGTAAACAGCACAGAAAATAGAACATGCTGGAGGCCAAGGAAAGACATGCTGGCCAGGGAAGCCACAAATGGTTCCTGCTTTCAGGATCTGTTCAAGAAAAGAGAGTGGGATGTCCCTGGACTCCCACCAGCCCTCAAAAGGGGAGAGGGGAGCTGCTATTAATAGCTGATCCAGGGCACTGCTCACATGCAGGGCTGGATAGGATGATGCCACAGGCGTGTTTGGGATGGCTGAACATCAAGGAGCAGTCCTTGAGGCAGTGCTGGGTGGGAGTGGGCATTTGCCCTGCAAATGGGAATTCATACACCGGGTGGAAAATTCCTCATCCCATCAGTCCAGTGTGAAGCCAGGAGAACTGGAGACATGAAGTGAGGCCAGATGCTGCTATGTTTGCCCCTGTTAAGTAGCAATAGGTTGTGGGGGTGCTAAGTGTATGCAACCCTGTATGCACTTGTCCCAATCCATCTTCCCCTGCAGACAGTGCTCAACAGCCCAGCACCTAGAGACAATGCCATGGTGATGCCTTTGATTTGCTCTAGGGTTTGGCCACAGTGAACATGAAGACACATGTCACCCAACTTCTTTTTAAACAAAGTCTGAGGCTTCTTCCCTTGTGCTGGGAACACAATCAGCCCCTGTGCAGTGCTGGGCATTACTGCAGTGCTGGCAGCCTCTGTAGCAGGCCAAAATATGTGCAGAGAGCTGCATGCACCTGGATCTGTTTTCTGCCCCTCCACCAGCCAGAAGCCACTCTCAGAGGTCCAATATTCTGCATGCACTGCAGCAGCTGCAGTTGAGAACCTTGTGCGTCAGTGTCCTTGCCCCGACAGCTGGGATGGCATCACTCTCTGCACCACAACCAGGGGCTTCCAGTCCCCACAGCCAGCCAGAGGTACAGCCCAACAGGCAGGCAAACAGGCTGGATGCTGGCAACCCAGCTGTACAGACTGTGGTCCTGAATTCAAAGCGGTCCCTTGCTACTGGCATCCATCTGGAAAGGGAGCAAAGGGCAGAAGTGACAGCCCTGGGGTTTGCAGCATGAGGCTGCAAGAAGCAGGATGGATGAGGCTGCAGGCAGCATCCTGGCTCTCAAGGCTGGCACAACCAGCCCCAAGCCGTCCCCCAGCCCTCTGCAGCGCTGATAGCGGCAGCCCCAGCAAGGGAGAGAAGAGAGCCTTGTTCTGGGGCCAAGACTAAGGCGATTCAGTGCTCTGCTCCCCTGAGGTTTCTCGGGTGAAACCTGGCTCTGTAATGGCTGTGTCTGTAAAACGTATGGAAATGCCCATAAAACCTGTATCAAATGCCATATGGATATATATGGATATATGGAGAGAACTATGAAATTAGGAGCATGCGGGGAATTGGGGCAGGACGGCTCCCTCTGAGCCGTAAAAACACCTAAGGAAAAGGCAGGGGAGGCAGCAGCACCGGGAGCTGCACAGACAGGCTGGCATGGTAAGGAGCCAGGGGAAGGGCACCCTGGCTCACACTGTGTAGCTCTGCTGAGACCTGAGCCCATGGGAAGCCTCCAGAATGGAGGGACCTCTCTGTGGAGCTGCATGGGACAGACTGTTGTGCAGGTCTCAGGAAACCTTGCCAGAGCTTCCCAGAAGCCCAAATCCTCACTATAGGAGGACTATAGAGACAGGAGACCTGGGTGTGGGGAGATGCTGGTGGTACCCCTGAACTTGGAGGCAGCTTGAAGATGAGCTATCAAAGTGACAAGTGAAAGGCTGGAGAGGGGAAACGGACAAAGGTCTCTGCTGTGAATGACAACAGCCCACAGTGGTATTGATGTCTGAGAGAATAACTGCTGATCTCAGCTGAAATGACAGAGCCAGCACTGGTTGAGCACTGGCTGAGCATGGTTGATGGAGCAGTACCATCACTTCAACAGCTGAGGTTTTTAGCAAAACTTCTGATCTCTCTATCAACAGATTTTGCAGCAAAATCATAAACAAATAGGCAGAGGCCCTTTCTGAGGAATAAGCAATAAATACTGAGAGGAGATGTGCTGTGGCCACTGATGCTGTTTGTTCCCCACACTGTGCTTGGCAGCACTCAGTTGGCTCCAGTCCTTCTTGCCTTTCCCCAGCAGGGGCTGGGGATCTGTGACCCCAGCTCTCTGCTGCTCCCACCAATACCTTTCACTACTTGTAGCCTTCCTAAAGGAAAAAACAGGCCAAGAACCCCCGAATCTGAAGCCTAACCCCACTCATCTGCCCTGATTCATCTGACCTGAGAAAAGTACGCATGGAGGGACCTCTGCAGCAGGGAGATCAGGGCAAGAACAACTGCAGGCACACCCCTGCTCCTAACCCACATGGGATGATGCTGTAGTTATGAGGGGAAAGCTCCTTGGCTGCATGACAGCCTGCTCAGTTCCTGCTGCACCACTGACCAGGGTGACATCACAATGTGGGTACAGACCTGCTGCCTTGAAGCATCCCTGTTGCAGAGGCTGCAGCCAGGGCGATGCAGTGATGCAATGCCAGGGCTGCAGAGATGTGGATGCAGGATGCAGTGCCTGGGACACAGGGATGCAGTACGTGGGATGCAGGATGCAGTGCCTGGGACACAGGGATGCAGTACGTGGGATGCAGGATGCAGTACCCGAGATGCAGTGATGCAATGCCAGGGCTGCAGAGATGTGGATGCAGGATGCAGTGCCTGGGACACAGAGATGCAGTACGTGGGATGCGGGATGCAGTACCCGAGATGCAGAGGTGCAGTGCCGGATCCGCAGCCTCGCCGCCACCGCAGCCCATCAGGCAGGCAGTGACCGGAACCAGGGCGCCATCTGCCGCGTCCCTGTCACCCACCGCGGCCACATCTTCGCGGCTCTGATATCCAGGGCATCCATCCAGTTTGCAGCAGTGTGGCAGTGAGGAGGATGCAAATACCTCCGGGCTGTTCCTCCTTTGAGCTCCAAGCCCCTAATGCTGGGGCTGGGGGGGCAGTTTGGGTTGTCCCACAAAATAAAACTGGAAAGTGGGGCAGGTGGGGGGCCATGCAGGGGAACTTCAGCAGCAAAGCAGACAGTGGGGGGTGAGAGATGGAAGGGATGGGAGGCACTTGAAATTTTCCTGGCACTCTACACCACCAGATGCAGACCCTGCCCAAGGGCTTCCAGAGGCACTGGGCAGCTTTTGCAGGACAAGTTTAGAGGCTACCCCACCAAGGCAGGGGTACCAAGGCAGGAACACGGATGCAGCAGCTGGAGAAATGACAGGTTGAAGGGGAGAGCAAGGACACTGGAGGTCCCTGTTCCAGGGCACTACCTGTGGGTCTGCTTATCTTCAAGCTCAACTAGGCAGCCACAAAATAGGACAGCACCCAGGGAGAGCCAGTCCCCAAATTTCCACAGCTCATCCTGCACCAGCAACTATGGCCCTTGCTCAGCTCTGGCTCTGCACGTTGCCACTTTCTGGGGCACTACGCTGCCATGCAAGTGAAAAACATGCAGGGACCACACTGTCGAGGGATGCTACATGACTATGGATGAGGCTGAGTGGGCTCATGGATATTAATGTCCATTGTGGCTTTGAAGAACATCAACACAGCACAAAGACCTAACATTGCTCCTGGCAATGAAAACACAGCAATATCCTCATGTCAACCAGGTGACAGAGTGAGGACGGGATGCCCATCCTCTGCCCATGTCCTCAGTCTCTGTGCTCCAGCTCATCAGCTGGCCAGAGGAGTGGGAGGGGAGCCCTGCTTTCTTTGCAACCCCGAGGTCCCAAAACACAGGGGGCAAGAGACAGGCAGACAGGGAGCTGACTGCTCTGTGACCGTGGCTTCTGCACCACGACAGGCACTTGTAGTCACAGTGTCCCAGGAGCCAGCCAAGGGATGCTGCCTGGGGAGCTGGGCAGTGTGTGGGGCTGGCACACCCCGTGGCTGAGGAAAATTGGTCTGTGTGTCTGCATTGGAAAGCATCATTGATGGAGGTTACAGAGCCAGAGGATGGATTCCCCAGGGACCTGGGTGTGCCTGAGCACCCTTCCAGCTATGCCATCAGTAGGCTCCAGGGGAGGAGAGGTCAGGCATGGCCTCATGGAAGCACAGGGGACAGGAAGTGGATGTGATCATACTTGGGACACACACTTAACCCCTGTCCTTGTGCTTGATGGGACCTGCAGAGTTGCCCTGTGGCTTCCCAAGGATCCCAGGTTAGAGAGCTACCAGGCTGGAACTTGAGGAGCATACTGATGGTCATGGGAATGTAGGGATGCTCCCCCATGCCCGTCCTTCCTCCCTCTTCCCCAATATCATCAGTATCTCCTTCCAGCAGCCACAGCTCCCAGGACCACAGAACACGTATCAGCCCAAGCACTGCTGCCAGCAGGGACACCACTGGGGTTTTAGGGATGTAAGCCCTTTATCTTGGCAGAGCTCTGGGATGGAGAATTCTGTAGGCCACCTGCATCCCCTTGGTGAGGCTGGCAGGTCCCTGGGCACAGCAGTCCCTGGGCATGGCTCCCCTGCTCAGCCAGTGCAGCACAAGGTCACACCCAGGCCTGTGAACCCAGGCAGGCACAGGGGGGACCTTCTAGTCACACAATTACTATATTATGTAGCACTAATAAAAAAAAAAAGGGGGGGGGGGGGAGAAAGGGCTTGAAGTTTTCTTAATGCCACATAGTAAAGTATTTATAGAAAGCCAGGCGTGAATGGGCTGCTTACAGGCCACACTCCTCCTCGGCGTCAGGATCTCCAGGAATTATTCTGTGCAGTCACATTGTTGTATTCACCCAGAGATTGAGTTTAATTACAGACACACGGGTGAACAGGCTGTCAGTGTTCCAGCCTTGCTGGAGAAAGGGCAACTGAGCTCCCTTTAATGAATGTATTTTAAAAAGACCCAAGGTTGAAATAGAGAGGGAGGGAGGGGGTCTCACAGAGGCAGCACTGAGGGCAACAGGGATGGAGGAGAAGGGGCCATGGGGAGATGTGGGATACCAGGGGAGCCAGTGGGGCTCTCTGCATTGGGGAATGGGGCTGGAATGCTGGGGAGAGGTTGGAAACAGTTGGACGTTGGGGTGTATGGGGCTGGAGGCACACTGCCCAGTTGTGGCCAGAGCAGCTCACAGGATGCAGGGCCCCAAGCATCCACTGCACACAGGATGGCAGATCCCCTCAGAGACCCAGAGGAACTTCCCAAAGAAAATGGGGGGAATGGGGAAGACTCCCAACTTATTACAGAGCAGCGTATAAACAGAACAAATAAATATAGAGCTACTTTATTACAAGGCTGGCCAACTCTGGTGGCTGACTGATTACAGGGCAGGCTGCTCCAGAGCTATGCAAACTCAGACCTCAATAAAGGCCAGACTGGAGCTGCCTTTCACTCATTGACAACTCTGGCGTGCTCCTGCCATGCTGCTCAGCCCCAGCACGCCACTGGCTGCCCCCACACCCCAGCACGAGGCAAAGGGCTAAATAAAAGCTTAAACAAGTAGTGAGTAAGTGATGAGCAAGGGCAGGCAACATCAGCAGTCTTGAAGACAGGCACTAAAAATACAGTTTATTTTCCTAAGGAGGCAGCAACTTCCAAAACTGTAGATTTGAACAAAAACATAAAAGTGAATAAAATGTCATAAGAATTATAGATCCATGGCGGGGGTGGGGGAATGACCCAAGAACAAGGAAAGAAAAACACAGTGATGAGTAAGATACACACATGACGTATGTAAATATACCGAGACGGAAATGCATAAGCCTCCTGCACACAGAGGCACACGCAGGCACATGCAGAGGCACACGTGTGGGGATAGCTCCCAGCTCCCAGTGGTGACAGAGCCAGCCCATCCTCTCCTCTCCTCTCCTCTCCTCTCCTCTCCTCTCCTCAGGGCCAAAGGCATTAACCTCTGCACACACACAGAGACATCTTTCCAGGGCTTAGGCTGAAAGGGCACTTTGTCTCTTGCTCCATGGTGCTCTCCGGGCTCCCAAGCCACCACCAGTGAGGTGGTGGCTGCTGTCCCTGGGGACTCCTGCGACCACCTCGGTGCTGAATCCCTGGCGCCTGGCGCAAGCCACGGACCCCGCAGTGGGCTGGAGGGTGAGGGCACAGACCCAGCCAGGCCAGGAGCTTCCTGGCCAGCAGCCGAGGCAGCCCCATGCCCGGGCAGCTGGCCAGAGCACCAGACCCCAGTGTGCCCGCAGGAGATGAGGGAGGGATGGAGACCGGCACGTCTGTGGGGCTGCAGGTCAGGAGCCTTTAAAGGAGTTGATTTAGTATTGTCCTACCTGCCCTGAAACGGGTACTTGAGCAAGAGATGGGAGGTTGCTTCAGGTCATGGTTGCGCTGAACAGAGCCGTTATAGCACAGGGCAGGAGAAAGGGGCTGCTTTAGGATGAGCCAGCTCCCCTGGGCACAGTTGGGTGAGACTGCTGTGGTCCCGCACGTGCCCCATACACAGCCCTGCCAAGGAGACGCTCCCACAAACATGTCCCCACAGTGATAGATGAACACCACTGTGACCACCAGTCCCATCAAAGTCCCTAGGGCACCTTGGCATCACTGCATCCTCCCCAAGGCAAGAGCCTGGGAGCAGGGGTAAAGCTGGAAGGGAAAGCAGGCAGTCCTGGTGGCGGACAGCCTTTCTCAGTAGTTTGCAAGGGTTCTTTTGCTGAAGGTATCACTGTATGCCCCAAGGGACCTCTGCCACCCCCAGCCCTGCACGCTGCCCATCCTGCTCCACAGCAAAGCCTGGCCATGGAGCTCTCAGGGTATTTGCATGGGACAAAGAAAAATACAGCAGAGTCCCAAATCTCCTTCCATGCTGCACATGGGATGGCAGCACCTGGGCCATGCCAAGGCATTTGCCATCTCTGCATTTCCTCTGCCCTCACCATCCATCATCACCTGCAGGGGCAGATCTCCTCCCAGGCATACAGCACATAGTGAGCCTGGGGCCAGCCAGGGCCATCATGGCAGCCCCCATCACTGTCTCCCCCCAGCCCGGGGAGCGGAAAACGGATCTCTGCAAAGGGCAGCTCATGCGGAAGCTGTTCGCATCCCGTAGTGCAGGCTGGACGGGTGAGGAGCAGGGCAGCTCCCAGGTCGCCAGGTTATCGGATGATAACAAGCTAGCACAGCCCGAGCATGCGACTTCCAGCAATGCAAGGCTGTTTCCTTTGTTTTGGGAAAACAAGAGGGGAACGAGACCTTTTCTGGCACGTTCTTGCCCGGCCTGAAGCTGTCCCCCAGTTGCACCGGCTCGGCTCGGAGCCATACCCTCTGCCCGCTCCTGGCAGGAGGTGGCCGGGGCCACCCCTCGCCCTTTTTGCCTTTCCCACTCTGCGAGGAGCAGGGCTGGAGCCGGTGACTTGCCAAGCAGGGCCAGACGGCTTCTCCTTGCATCTCCCCCAGCCTGGTGGGGATGCTGGCTGTCTGGCTATGACATGGGCTCACAGCCCCACCAGAGATCCCCTGCACAAGTCAATCTCCAAAAGAGCCTGAGAGGGTGAAGCTAAGTAGCAACGGGGGTCAAGACACCCATGCTTTAGGCTGCAGGGACCCTATCATACTGGGGTTAGCTCAACACCTCCCCCATCCCCAAATGCAGGGCTGAGCCCTGTACCGGGGCAGGAGAGCAACACAGGGTTTGAGCAGTCATTCCCACCTTCCCCTGTGTCCCATGGTACCCCCTTCTCTCCAGAGAGCTGTGGGTTTGACAGGGGTGTGGGAGACCCCCCCACCCCTTCCCCAGCAGAGGAGGAGGAGGAAACATAATAAGAAAAATAAAATTTATAAGTGAGGCAGTAATTACAGTGTGGCTACAAAAGGCTGCCTCCTCAGGGCCATCATTATGTGGCTAAATTTAACGCCCTGTGCGGCTGCTCCGGGGCGGGGTGGGGGGGGGAAAAGCCGCGTCCTGGGGCTCTGAGCATCCACACAGACGCCGGCTCCTGCTACCTTCCCTCTGTGCCGGCCAGGGCAGCACAGCTGAACGGCAGCCAAGAAAGCCATAAAGCGGGTCAGAATTTTTTTAATAGTCTATTTACCAAGATGCTGTTTTTACTGCCGAGGTTTCTCTCGTTTTATCTCTGGCTTTCCCCCGCCTCCCCACTCTCTCTTCCCCTGACTCCCGAACAGACCGGGCTGTATTTTCTGTTTTAGGTTCCTCTCTCTCACTTGGTCTAAATACTATTTTCAGAACTCTAATTTTATACGGTATGTCCCTTTTTTTTCTCTTTCTCTTTTTTTTTCCCTTTTTTTTTTTTTTTTTTTTTTTGTAAATATTTGCCATGACTAAGCCAGGACACATCCCGTTTAAAAGGTTCCCATCCCACAAAACATCAGCCCTTTAATGACATGAATCTCATTAGCTCTCCCCATGAAAAGAGGTATAGAAAAGGAGCATCACTCAGCCCCTCTGAGTTCCTGTATCTGCACGGACATATATTTAGCTGTGTGTACTGTACAGTCACAGGAGGGGACAGTCTGGGCACACGCACACCACCTCATTCAGCCAGAGGGACCTGGAGTGGGAGCCCCTGGGACCAGTGGGTTTTGGGATATCCGTCTGTCTGAGATAGGGTTGGGAAGGGCTCTAGGCCCAGTGGAGCCACAGCTGGACTGCAAGAGCAGGCAGCTGGGCACAGAGGCGCCTCAGAGTCCCTCCAAGCTGGAATTTGGGATCCTCTGAAGGACCTTTTCCAGAGCTGGGGAGCAAACTGTGTAACGCCCACCCTTGCAAAGAGCAGTCCTGCCCAAGGGGCCCAGCCACTGCACTCTCCAGGTGCTGAGTCCCACTCGTTGGGTTAGGCACTGGACAGCAGATGTTGGCTACATACTTGGAGATTGATGCAGAAGAACCAGCACAAGGTCCCAGGAAAGGTACTGGGTCCAAATGCCCAGAGAGTTTCCTTACTGAGGTGAGAGTGTCTGACCAAGTGGTCTCTGCATCAACCACTGTATGCCTGGGGAGCAAGCAGAGTCCCCAAGGGCTCAGGCTATTTCAGCCTTCCTCTCAGCTGAGAAGGAGGCTGTCTCTCTCCATCCATAACAGCATCTTCAGCTGGGGAAACCAGTCCATCCACAGTCCCACACTGGGTGTGGTCATTTCTACTTCAGTATGGTCTTCACTTTTCCACTATAGCTGTCCCTTCCTATAGTCTTTCCTTCCTCAGCATGGCCATCCCTTCTTTGGCATTGTTATCCTTTCCTCTGAACAGTCATCTGTCCCTCAGGATGGCCAAACTTTCCCCTTGGTTCACCAGGCGTCTGATACCAGAGGGAGAAATCCCAGGAAATGCCGCAGGTTTGCCCAGATCTCACAGGCTGAGATCTCATTCACAAAGCCTGAGGAACACAGCAGGAGAAGTCTACAGAAAAGAATTTACTCTCTCTTTCCCAGATTGTCTCTGCATTTTCCCTCTTATTTCCAGTCCAAGCAGGACACAGTGCTATTTCTCAGCCTCACCACACCCTACCATTTTGGCATCAGGTGAGCACGTTAGCACGACCTCCTCGTTGTCCTCTAGAGCTCTTTCCAGGAAACCAGCTGTGAAAAATCTGCAAAGATACTGCTAAGTCCACTCCATGGGGCATGGCTGTGCTCGTCACATTCACATGGGTGCTCCTGCACATTTTGGGGAGAAAGAGAAATAACCCCAAGAATGGCTGCAGACAGGCAGTGGTGTGCAGAGACCAGTGCTGCTGCAGACATTGCACTGACTGAGCAACACAGGCTTCCAACCCATATATAAACCTGGGGGGATTTCACTTCACTTTAAATTGCTTTAAAGGTTTGGTTTCAGCCACTGAATAGACCCAGCCTTAAATGGCATCACCAGCTCAGGCAGCAGATGCCCGCAGTGGAAAGGTAGCACACCCACCCTGGCTGTTTCCATACTCCCAGGTGTAGGACTCTCTCCCTCCTGGCAATGTGGCCACATTTCCAAGTGTTTCCACAACCCAGAGAGTGAGACATGACTAGGAGAGACTCACACCTCCCCAAGTGCATGGCTCCCAGAGCTAGGGCTTTCTGCAGCTGTGCCAGAGCCCATGTGCAGGCAGGGCTCCATGTGCTCAGGCTGCACTGAGCCAGGTTCCCCGCTGGCCCCCAGCAGCCAACATTAATTCATTAACAGTCCCATTAACACCCAGCTGTGGTTTCCCCCCAAACTCAGGCAGGGACCCGCTCCCCTGTGAAAGCTGCTGACAGATGAAGTTTCCACCTTCAGCCCTTCTGGAGTTCTGTATAAAAATAAGCAGGGCTTTTTTTTCAAAAGGAAAACTATATTTCCCCTATCCGCATGCCCGCGCACACGTGCAGGACTCACAGCAGGAATTTGCTCCAATTTCCCCCACCCACAAACATATCGCCTTTGGCCAGAGACCAAATGTGGGCATTTTCAGCTCAAGATATCAGGTTTTTCAGCATCCAGAAGACAAGAAGCCACCGTGACCCTGAGCTGGACTAAAAAAAGAGTGCCTGTTTTCTGGCCAAAAGGTGCTAGGAGACCCAGTGGTGCTCACACCAGGGCCTCATCCAGGATCCCCACAGCAAGGCAGCTGCCAGCACCTCCTAAAGAATTGCCCTCCTGGCATGGCCAAGCATCCTGTTTGGGATTTCATACCAGATTTCTATTTTCCCCTTTTCATTGTCATTCCCAAACAGCCCTGAGCACCAGATGCTGCAGCATCCCAAGGAGATGCCCAGCCCAGTACCTGCTTGGAACCTGTTACCCAGCATTTATTTCCTCCTTTCCCACATGATCTCTCCTCAAGAGCTATGAACACTAGTTGATGTTCAGGAGACAACCCCTGATGCTCTGGAAGCCCTGGGCCACCCTGGGCCAAGGAGGGGTTGATATCCTTGCCTTACATCATCCAGCTCCACATCAGGCTCTGCAGCCTGTGTTAGCAGCACAGGATCTGGTACTCTGGGGCTCTCACTGAGAAGCTGGAGGCCAGGAAGCAGAGATCTCAATCGAATGTAGGCACCACGGGATCAGAGCACTGCTTGGGGCTTGAAGGGCGTGCTACTTTGGGCATGTCACCAATAGGGTGGCTTCAGGTTCCTGGAGAGCACAAAGTGAGTGCCAGCTACCTTCTAAGATGCCTGGTCACTAGCAGAGCACCCTGCATCCCTTTGATCCAGAGGTGTTTGCCTCGCTGAGAGCCCTCTAACTACTCCTTCCTTTAAATAGCAAAGCTCACAAATGCTCTATATGGCTCCATGTCTATACGTTGTCTATGCATTTGTGTACACACATGCACACAACACACAGAGATTTATTCGTGTTTTCAGAGTGGTTCAGGATACATTCCAGGACGAAATTCCAGCCGGTGCTGGAGCCAAGAACATCAGTGGCCCCGGCATTTGCTGCCCCCTCTGCCTCCACACACACTAAATACGGAAAGGGAGAGGTATAAATAGAGAGAGAAATACATGAATGGCCCTGTTTCCTTACACGGATACATAGAGTGCAAAGGTCCAAGCAGAGTGGGAGCCGGCAGACTCAGGAATCCAATGGCTGTATTCCCTAGGTGGATATGGGGAACCCATTCCCAGGTGCTGCTGTCTGCCCAGATGTCTCAGCTGTTCAGTATCACCTCTGCATGGGCTGGCAAAACTGGAAGAGGCTACAGAGGCTTTGGCCCATGGGATAGGGAGGGATCAGCTTTCAGGAACACCAATAAAAGCTGCCAGTGGATGCCACTGGAGAAGGGATGCAGCTGTGGGTATGGAGAAAGCTAGTGAAGGGCTCAGGACAAACAGGGACATGGTGAAAAAACATGACAGTCCATTTCAAGCACAGAAGGGGTGCTGGGAGCTGCGGAGGGCAGCACCAGGGCTGCAGGCAGCACTGCTCCACTGTCCTTGGAGACAGTGGGGATGGCAACACCCTAGTCCAAACCCCATCAGCTGGGGACAGAGGTGCTGCCACATCCCTTGTTGGCACAGAGCGGTGCCTTTAGTGCTTCATCACAGTCTACCCTGTTTTCCTCCCCAAAAGGTCCTTTGCTTTCAGGAGCTGCTGCCACATCCTGAGCTGGGACAGGTGGCTGCAAGGCACAACGTTGAGGGGCAGACCATGCTCCAGACCTTCTCTCCTGCTAACCATCCCCACACGCCCCCTTTGCCTTCCTCTACCCCAAACACAGCCACAGAGCCCACCTGGTGGGGCTGGGACCCCAGACACCTTCATGCTCCCTGCTGCCCCTGGCATGCTCCCCAGGGCTGGGCACTGCCTGCAGCCACAGGGCTGATAATGGCCAAGATGTGGGAGCAGAGCCAGGGGTGGTGGCAGAGGGATTGCTGCTCTGCTTTCAGGAGGGGGAAGGGGCTCTCCCCCTTCAATGCTCCCATTTGAGCTGAGGCCTGGCACTGGCTCAAACCACTGCCTGCTGACACAAGATCAATCATCCCCCGAGTTGAGCTGTTCCTCAGCAGCAATGCACAGCCAGTGCCCATGCACAGGCTGGGGCCTCTCCCGCAGGAGCTGGGTCTGGCCCCTTCTTCCAGAAGGTCTGTGACGCCTCTCTTCTTGCCTGCAGTGCATGGCATGGCACAACCTGGCACATCACAGCAGAGCACAGCACAGCTTTGCATGGTATGGCACAGCATGGCATGGTATGGCATGCAGAGGATGAGGAACACACCAACTGCAAAGGAGGGTTCCCTGCATGTGCCAGACCACATATGTCAGACAAGGGCTGTGCAGCATGCCAGGGAGGGTGGCTGTGATGGTGCTTGTCCATCCCTCCATCCCCAGACAAACCACTGGGTGATGCTGGGCTGAAGTGTGCTGGGACCAAGCAAACAGCTGCCTGTACCTGGTCCAGGTGCCATCCACTCTCTACAGTGGCACAGTCACAGGGCGCTGGGCTGTGAAACCCCCACATCCCCAAAAGGAGCATCGCCTCAGGGCTCCTGGGACAGCATCCATATCCCTGGCAGAAGTAAGGGCTGAAGCAATCACAGCCAGCTTAGCCCTGGTCCAGCAACCAGGGATTGAGTGCTTGCCCGTGGTCTGGGCACTTTTGGGCAGACTGCTGCTCTGGGGTGCCCGTGCCAAGTCTGGTTTTAGTAGCATGTAGCTCCACTGACTCACTGCTTGTGCAAGTGGCCTGTGGCTGCCAATGGCAGCCCCGAAAGTGCATCCTGGCTGGGTGCCCCTCACCTGATGGGGCCTCAGCAAATAAATAAATAACACCACAGCACCGACCACCATGTGCCTCTACGGCAAACACCGCAGGGGGCTGGTGCCCAGGCAGTGGCCAGCACCCACACTGTGATGACCACCAGTGCATTTCCCCAAGTGCACCACTCTGGGCACTAAGTGCTAGCCCCTGTCCCATGTCCTCTTCAGCCAGCAGATGTGGCACTCTGCCCCTTGTTCCCATCAGTGCTAGCATGCATGCTCCTAGTCTTGTTCTCACGCTCCTGCTCTGGTACACATGCTCACATTGAGTACAAGCAGCCCTCGCTCCATTCCTGCTTGCAGCAATGTGCAGCTCCTTGAGCTCATGTGTGTGCAGGGCAGTGTGTGTTGCACTCTGCTCAGCACAGCTGTGGCCCACTGCATTTCCAGTGTGGGACTCAGACTCCAGGGCAGTGACGGGATGATGTGACCAAAGCTTGCTCAGGATTGAAGCAAGGACTGCCCAGGTGGCCCCAGTCCAGAACAAGACACCACCACCCATGGAGCTCACAGCACAAACACTTGGCAGCACACAAGAGTTTGCTCTGCTCATCCAAGCTGCCCCACAACCCAGCCCCATGCTGCCACCTCTGCCCTGAGCCAACCTGCTCAGGGCTGTGCCAATTTTGCACTGGTCAGCCCTGTTGGCAACAGCACTGTGGTCACCAGCTTGTTCCCTAGCCCCACACCAAGGAGCCCCAGCCCAGCTGAGCACCCACAGCATGTTCTCCCCGAGCTGTGCACCCTGCGTGTAAGCAGTCCATGTTGCATGCATGCTGCCAGCCCTGCTCTGGCCCAGTCACAGCTGCAAAGCCACAGCTACCTTGTGCTAATTAAAAATATCCCTCGTTTGAAGGAGCTAAAGGGCCGCTTCCTCTCCACTGCACTAAGCTGGCGTGGGTTTGAGGGATGCCGTCCCCACCCTGCAAAATATGCAGGCCACCACCGCCTTCGTCCTCGGCCAGACCGTGGCCACTCCGCTACCCAGGGCTTATTTTTAGTTCCTGTTAAAAAGGAGAGGCAGGGCGCTGGAGGCAGGCAGTGAGCAACCAGGTACCCAGCTGGACCCCGTGGTGGCAATGGCCTCTGGCTCCAGAGCGTGCCCTGGCCATCCTCCACCTGCCCCGCTGGCCTGTGTCCCCACACGGGAGGGGGACGGGTGCCTGGCCCTGGTCCCAGCCGCGGTGGGAAACAATAAGAGGGATGCTGACCCCCGGCCGCCCTGACGTCAGCCAGCACCGCTGCCGGCACCACCGCCAGCCCTGGCCCCGGGGCTCCCACTCGCCCTCGGCTGGGGCCGCACTGGAAGCTGTCTGTTTGTTTATCTTCCTCTCCAGCGTTGCTTGTTTTGATGGTACATCCTCCTCCTCCTCGCCGGGCCCCGGGGTCGAGCCGTGAACCCGCCGCGTCCTGTTTGCCGAGGTCCCGCGCTCCGCTTGCGGAGGTGCCGAGCAGCCACCCCCGCGCGCCAGCCACAGCAGATAAAAATACACAGGGCAGAGCATCCTGGGGCGTGGGGGCTATATTTGCACTGATGGTATCCGTGAGCTTGTCCTCGATGTACCTGTCCCTGCCCTCCTCAGGGCAGGGGGCACGGTGCTGCAGGAACCTGCTCACCCTTCTCCCTCTACGTCGGACTGCAGACTGGCATAAGCTGGGTCATGAAACGCTGACCATAGCCAAGCTGGGGCAGGCTCTCAAAACCCATGCGTGGGCACCCCACCCTGCTTTGTGGGGTCATTTCTGTAACCCAGAGGGACATCTGGGGGCAAAATATCCCCAACCTGCTGGGTCATACACTGCTGGGAATGGTGCTGGGGAAACCCTGAAGCACGGAGCCCTCTCCAGCCGCCTGCTCCTTCCCCTCATGGTGTGAACCCCTGGGCTTGCCAATAAAAGCCACCAGCTTTGCCTCGGCTTGTGCACAGCCACTGCTCTCCTTCCAGCTCTGCTCAAGCCCAGGCAGCTGCTCAGCAGTGAACCCTTGCCAAAAACTGTGTGTGTGAAAGCATCATTTCCTAAACGTATAAATATTACCAGGGCTTTGCTGGAAAACTCCCCATGGTTAGTTAAAATGCCCTGGACAGCCGAGTGCACACAAGCCAAGCTAAAGGGCATGTCTAAGCTGAGAGGCTCTGCAGCTTTGCCCTGGGGGACTGACAGGTCCTTTCCTCTCCATGTGGGATACAGCAAATATCTGGGAAGTGAGCAAAACTGTGGAGCACTTGTCCACATCCAGCCCTGTACCACATCATCACAATCCCTTTCCATCCAAGAGGTGCTTCCCACAACCAAACATCTACAACCCGTAGCCCCATTTCACAGATGAAGATACTGGAAGGACCAATAGATCTCTCTTCTTGACCTGTGCACTGATGTTCAACCATGCACATCCCAAGACCAAACCCAGCACCTTGGTTTTCTTCCAGGCAGGCTCCTAGCCCACTTCTGGAGACATTAAGAGATGGAGGATCAACCACTGCCCCTGAGAGCGTGCCCCAATCACTGGCAGAAGCAAACCCAAGCGCCTCCGTTCTAACTTGAAATTCCCTGGCTCTATCTCCCAGTGCCTGGCTTGTGCTCCACTGCTCTCTGCAAGATTAAAGAGAGCCCTTCACTAACCAGCATTTTCTCCTTGTAAAGACCCACACAGACTGTAATCAAGGCACCTCTCAATTTTCTCCCTGATAAGCTAGACAGAGCTCTCCCCTTCCAAGTCCCTCAATGCCAGACTCTCTCCCCAGCCCTCAATTCATTCCTGTGACTCTGTGCTGATTGTCCAGCATCTTTTTGAAAACCTACACATGGGAGTTGCTTGCAGCATTCCCAGCTCCCCGCAGCATGTCCTGAGGGACCCCAGCTCCGTGTGCTGCTCCTTTTAGGAACTGACAGAGTATTAAATTGCCTGGAGGCTGTGAAATAACTGCACAGAGACAATGAGGTCACCCAGACCACCTTTCTGCTGCAAGATGAGAGACTGGGGTGAAGAGCCAGTTTTGGTGGTGAAGAGGTGAAAAGGCATGTTTGGTGTTTCTCACTAGGAGAAACACAAGACCTAGGAGGCATCAGGAGGAACAATGGGGTACCACATTCAAACCAAAGGCAGCAGCTGTTGGCATCTCACAGCTCATTGCTGCAGGATGGCATCATCAGTGGGTTTATAAAGAATGGGATGAATGCAGAGAGGACACACACCCTCGCAGCAGACCAAACACACAACTGCACCTTCCACCAGCCTCTCCCCAGCAGCCAGTGTTCAGACCTGGCTACCAGAGGATGCAGAGGGGCAGCATCTCCCAGAGCCCTGTCTGGCTCCAAGACACTGCTCCTGGACTGCTCTTGGAACACACAGCACCAACTGCCATCCCGTCTTTTCAGTCTCTGCCAGATGTGCTCCAGACCAGTTGCTTTTGCCAGGCTCTGTGCAGAGCTGCGTCACTCCCCTCCTGTCCACTCTGCACCTTCCCCCATGCCCCACACCCTACCAGCTCTTGGAGGACTCTGAATTTCAAGCCATCTTTAGCAGATGTTGTTCAGATGATTCTTCTACAAAGACAGTTCATCATCCCCCTATCCTGGCATATCTGCCTGCACCCCTGCAGTGACAGCACCGAAACATTTACCAACTGCTTCTGCCATGTCTGGTCCAGTATAAATCATTTTACCACCTCTGTCTACTAATAAGCTTATCCTGCTGCTGAGAGCTTGGGGTTTTCTCCTACTACACTACATAAAAGCCTTTCCTTCTGTTCATCGCCATGATTTTTCCCTGATGTCTTTAGTTTCTGTTACCCATTTTCTACACTTCATAATTTCTAATTTATATTGATTGCTATCTACTCCCGCTCTCCCATTTGTTATAAACTACTCTTTTATTTCTAATTGCTGCCTTCACTTCACTGCTGAACCAGAACGGGCTCTGGGCCAGCGCTGCCCTCTTTCTTGATTGTGGAATTGTGGCTTTTTGCGGCTTCTGAAAGAACTCACCATTTTCATTCACATTTTTCTATCTAAATGTTTCCTCTGAGCTGATTTCACTCATAATTTTCCCCCTGCTTTGGGAAATTAGCTCTTTCAAGGCATGAAGGATATAAATTACTGCTTAGGAATGTCCTTTCTGTGCCCAGGGTGAATGTAATCTGGTCATGATCACTGGTCCCTAGGCAACCTTCAAGTTGCAGTCCAGCAATGAATTCATCTCTATCCTTCATAATCCAGGGGAAACAAAAGTTGCCTGCACTGGATGAAATGACTCGCATATAAAAGAGGGATCATCTCTAATTTTTAGAAACTTTGCAGATCATCTATTGTTGGCTGCACAAGAACATCAGGTCATCTCATAAAGTAACATCCTCCCAAAGCCCGTGTGATACCACTGGCACCCTGGGTGACTCCCTGGTCCCCAGCAGGTACCACTACCCCTCACTCCTGTGCCTTCACAGCGAGCACAGGAACACTCAGATGTATCCTGAGTCCTTTTACATCAATGGGCATCAAGCATTTCTGACCTTGACACATCACATTTTAGTGTTCCTGTGATGATTTCCAGTAACGCAAAAGGATCAATGACTCTCTCCTTCCAGTCCCAGTTTCTCCAAAGTACACATCTGATTTTAGAGCTGATTGTGCCAAGGGGACAATGATAGGCAGAGCATGGACAACATGCTGAAAAGCTCTAGTCCCCACAATATATCACTGCAAGGTGACCTCCAAAAGCAACAGGTGAACTAAAAGGACATGGCTTCTCCTCATTCACCTGATCCCTGCCTGCCATCAGCAGCAATGTTTACGTCCAGAGCAAGTGTGGGAGGCAGGTGAATATGCCCCTGTGACAGCACACTCCTGTGGAGCAGCCAGCCTGGCTCACACCTCTGGCAGCTCCCAGCAATCAGGTAGTTCCCATCCGGCCATGTCTGGCATGTTCCCAGCTCTGCTAGCCCTAGAGATGAGGTGCAAGGACACAAAGAGGACCATGGGAGAGCTAGAGGGCATGACCCCTCTTTAGGCAAGTCTAGCTATCCCCATCAGTGCTCCCATCCAGCCAGGCAGCCCTCATACTGCAGCTGCTCATTACAGCTCCCAACCACCCCTTTGGCAAAGGAGAGAGGACTTGCACCACTCCTTACCTCAGCCATGAAGTTCTGCTGAAAGGTCTCCTTCCGAAAGGGCTTTGTCCGCAAGCGGTCTGCAAGGTAGAGAGGGATCAGCCTGGGCAGGTTTGGCCAGACTTCCCACCCCAGCTTCCCCTTTCCCTGGCCATGGGGTGAGGATGCTGTAGGGGAAAAGCTCCAGCATGCACTTCCCAGAATCAGCAGGAAACACCAGCAGGCCTCTTGGGCTAGGGACACACTACCTGGTTAGCAGAAGGTGGCAGGACCACAAGGAAGTTGGAAAAACATGGTTGAGCCTGCTGACACACACAGCAGCCAGGCAGAGCCAATAGTCCATCCACACTTGTCCCAGCACTTCCACATTGAGGAGTAGGGAATGGTGGCAGGACATGCTAACACCATACCCAGATCTTACAGCTGGAACAAGCTATCTGAGTCTACAGGACAGGGCACTGCTTGCCCAGCTGCTCATCTGAAGGTGTGAGCCAGCCTGTGTCCTCCTCTTGCAGGACAGGGACAAACCCCAGTTTTATTCTGCTCTGCACCTTGTCCAAAACACTAGTTTTTCCATGTTGTTGCTAAGATGTGATCTGGAGAAGCAGCTGGCTGGATTTGCTCAGCCACTAGGGTGCAATGCTTCCTCCCAGCTTTCTGTCCTGCACCAACTGAGAGACAAGAGAGGCCAGCTGCTCACCAGCACTCATCAGTCCCTGGACCCAAGACAGGTTGTCCAGGCTGCTCCAAGTGCTGCAGAGGTTGCATGCAGCAGGATAGAAGGAAGTGCAGCTGGCCAATGCAGCTCTAGTGCACCTACAGGTGCACACTACAGGCTCCTGTAGTGGGGGCCAGTCAGGGGACAGGGTCTGGGCCACAGTATCTTCCTGGACGTGATACACAAGCCCAGTCTGACCCCTACTAGTCCCTGCATGCTCAGGGCACAAAGTTCCTGCAGAAGTGCAGGTATCACCTGTGGCAGCAGGACAAAGCATGGCAGTAGCAAGGGATGGCCTGAAAAATAGTGCCCAGCCAACCTCCATAGGTGGGGAACAAACCACCCCCCAAAGTGGTTTCCCCAGCAGGTCCTGACCCACATCCTACCCAAGAGGGCTACTGTGTGCCTATCACCCTGATGGCAAAGTGGGCTGGGGGCTGGAGCACAGCAGCACTTCCCACGTTCGGGAGAGCCGAGAGCCCCTGGTTGCTCTCCAAGCACTCTGAGCTACTGCACTTGGGAAGGGAGCCTGACACCACTGCAAGGCCAGCACTTGCTGGCATCCCCGCTGGCTCCTGGGGACCAGCCAGGTGTTCTCAGAGCAGTGGAGAGCCCCTTGGCGACTCCTCAACTTCTACAGCCATCGTCGGTCAAGGGCTGCTCCTCCCCCAGCTCTCCCCAGAGGCTGCTCCCAGCCTACTGGCTACTGTTGTGCTGCTGGCTCAGCTAAACATGAAACACAAGCCTGGCTGGGTGATAGCCAGAGGGAGCAAGCATGCCAGCACAGTGCTAAGGAGGAAACTCGCTCCCTGCCCCAGGCATCCCTCCTCACCTCTGCTGAGAGTGGCCCCGCTCTCCCTGTAATCTTCAATCTCAGCATCCTTCTGGAGCAGCAGGGAAATCAGCTCCTGCACCTGGCACTGCAGCGCCAGGTTCATCTGAATCAGGGGCCGCACGAGGTGACGGAACACCTACAATGGAGGAGGGACACTATAGGAAAGGCCTAGGTCTAGGGAGGCACACAGAGCTGTCAAAGCAGAGTGGTCAAAACAGGGCAGCGAGCAAGAGCTGCAGCCCAGGTCACACAGGACTCCACAAAACACCCCACATCTCATCCACATCCAGTGGGAAATGGTCAAAAGATGTGAGCTGGGAGAAGGCAGGCCAGATGCTGTGGGACACATCCCTCCATCCCAGCCCCATTCTTTCACAGCTGGGAGCTGTAGCAGGGGAGAGCTTAGGTGGGAGAGACCAAAGGAAACAGAGTTGCAAGGATAGGCAATGCTCCACACACCACCTGGTGTGCAATAGGAAACAGAGAGCTCCCCATGTGCCACCCTGACCCTGCCCATGGCTCTGCACACCTCATGGCATGTTCCTATGCAGGAAACAGGCATGGCTGGGTGAAAAAACGGAAAGACTCAAAGTGTCAAACTGTGGCCTAATGAGCAGGAGAGACACTCCCAGGGAGGTAAGATCAAAAGCAAAAGAGATCCCAACATGCAGGACCTGTGCATGCTCCCCAATGCAGCCCACCATTTACCCTCTAAGCTTACACCCACACAAGCCCCACACAGAGCCCTGGGCATGTCCTCTGTCTCGGAGCCCAGCTGGGCCACCCTGGCCCAGCAGGCACACAAAGCAACCTCTCTGCTATCACCTCCTTCAGTCTCTGGAAGGGTATTTGAGATCCCCCAACCTATCACGCCCCTTGTTTCTGGGGCCAGGCTGAGCCCATGGGTGAGAGGAGAGCAAACCCAGCATTTTTCTTGAAGCATTCTCACTCCTATGGCAAGCCCACAGTGGGCTCTGTGCTTTGCTCACCCCCAGATATGAGCCCAGACGTGACAGCCATCACCCACTGGAGCACTTGGAGTGCACCACCTGCAGCAGAGGTGGGATGGGCCAAGCCAGGTAGGCTCTGCCAGGCTGGGGCAGAGTTGGTCGCCACTACTGCATCCACACCAGCCACACTCAGGACCCCAGCTGCTTCCCACCTCCGTGGTGTCTTGCAGACATCCAGTGCGTGTCCAAGATAAAGTAGAGGAGCAGCCGGGAATAGGGGCGTTGCACCTCCTCAGCTCAGCCTCTGTGCGTCTTGCCCGAGGAGGAACATCAAGTTCCTGCGGCAAGTCAAACCAGGACCCCGATTATTTGCTCCCCACTTCAACCTTGACGGTGAGCACAGCCCCCGCGGCAGCTGGGGAGCCCGGCTCTCCCCCCGCGATGCCCAAGCACAGCCGTTCTGTGTGGAGGAAACGCGCCCCGCAGCGGGGCCCGGCGGGAGCGGGGCTCCTGGGCTGTCGGGCGCTGCCTCCCGCCGGCGTCTGCTGAGGTTG
>JANPWX010000011.1:7216281-7233019 GCA_024734555.1 Trochalopteron elliotii
AACGTTGGTGGTTCTATTCGTTAACGGGCGCCCTCTTGTGCGCGCAGGGACGCAGGGCCCCGCGGGGAGCCCCGGCCGCAGCGCTGCCCCGCCTGCGGCCGAGGGGCTGCCTCTGGAAACGCAGCATGCCGGGCAGCTCCGCGAAAGAGCAAACCTTTAAAAGCCAGGAGACTCTGCTGTAATTCCGTCCGTCATGACAGACCACCTGCGGGTCATCTGGGGGTACCCGCTGCCCTGTGCCCCGCTTCATGGCTTGCTCCTAAAGAGAACAGCATCACTCTGCTCTACAGGGGGCTGGTAGGGTATCACTCCACACTGGATATTAGAATTTTAGAAAGATCTGGTTTGGAAGGGACTTTCAATATAACTCACTAGATCAGGTTGCTCAAAGCCCCATCCAACCTGGTCTTCAACACTTTCAGGAATGGAACATCCACAACTACTCTGGGCAACCTGTTTCAGTGCCTCATCACCCTCATAATGAAGATTTTTTCCTAGCAGCTAATCCAAAGGTCTCCTCTTTTAGTTAAAAAACATTTCTCCTTGTCCTATCACTATCTGCCAATGTAAAAAGTTGTTCTCCCTCTTTTTAATAAGCCCTCTTCAAGTACTGGAAGGCTGCAATGAGGTCTCTTCAGGAGCCTTCTCTTCTCCATGCCAAACAATCCCATCTCTTGCAACCTGCCTTTGTAGAAGATAAGCTCCAACCCTCTTATCATCTTTGTGGCTCTCCTCTGGACCCCCTCTATCATATCAATGTTTATCTTGTGCCAAGCATTCCATGTTTGGATGCAGAACTCCAGATGGGTTCTCACAAGGACATTTCACTCATGCTCCAGCAGCAGCATGTGTCGGGACATCCCTGTGTCACTGAATAGCACAAACTAAAGCCTTGATGGGAAGAAATGGGGACAGTAAGCCTTTGGGAGAGGCAGAGGGCAGAGTCAGGCAGCCTACAGTCACCAGCGTGGCTCGAGACTCAAAAGCCTCTAAACATAAAGAGATAATCCTTAATTCTGGCCACTCCTCTCCCTGAACTCTGTGCAGCTTCGCTCACCATCTCCAAGGGAGCAGGGCAGCAGTGGAAGTCCCAGTAGAAGGGCAATCCTGACAGCTCGCTTTTCACGTGCAGCCTGAGGCCACTGGGAGAGTGGTAGCAGGAGAAGGCGGTGGTGGCACCCGGCTGCCCTGCCAGCAAGGGGCACATCAGGTTGCTCAAGTGGCTCAGGAAGGAGGACACGTGAACCGTCAGCCGCTTGTTCAGCTCCTGGGGAAAGGCAAGGTTAGGGGGCACAGCACAGCACTGGGGAAAAGAACAGCAGAAATCCCAGCACCAAAGGAGTCAAACTACTGCATGTTCCACAGCCCATCCCTGGGCCTTGGCTTCCAGCTCTCTGACATGACATTCCTCACTGATTCTCCCAAGCCAGCCATGTTGGGAAGACTCCCCTATTCTGCCAGTCCAGGATGGATGGGCAGGGTGCAAAAGTCTGCACTAGCACATCTGTTCTGCATGCCACCACAAGCACCATAGCCTGGCTGAGAGCCAACAGCAGGACAACCTGCCAGAGCTGGGGGATAGCTGCAGCCATCTGCCCATTCCTCCTGCCACCAGCCACTCAGCACTATGTGACACAGGGACATGCCACTCCAATGGCACATGAGGGCCTGGGCACATGGGCTGAGGAGATGAGGCACAGCTCCATGTATTTTTGGGGGCAAAGCTGACATAAGAGACTGTACTAGCTATGAATGTGAACAGAATCTCTCTGTCATGAGTAGAAGGCAGCCTTGTTTCAAGCTCCTCTTTAGTACATTGACCCTGGGGAAACCAACTGCCCATCCAGCCCACAAGTGAAGAGACTGTGCCAGCCTCTGTATGCAGACCCACCTGGCTGTCCCAGGCATACTAAATAGTGTGGACCACTCTCCCAGGAGAAGGGTGTTTGGCCAAGTGGGGTGACAGAGCTTGAGCAGAGCCACACAGGGACTTCCCAGGCTGAGCATTTGCACCCGAACCCAGTCAGACCCAACAGCCATCGTGTCACCAGGCAATTTATGCAGGTATGTCAGCTGCTGGGAGGAGAAAAGGAGGCCTCTGACCTTTTCAGACACTCACCTTGGACCTTTGTCCCACAGCCTCGGCGTCTGCCCTCTCGTACCAGACACTGCTGAGGTCAGAGATCAGCAGAATATAGCCAGTATCCCTGAAGCACACTTTGGCAAGAAAAGTGGAGTCACCAAAGCAAACAGAAGCCCAGGGCTGGGTCAGGAGGCTGCTTTCCAGCTCCTCGTAGCCCTCCATCTGCAAGAGAGCAACCAGGTCTCTGCCTTAACTCTCACCCAGGAAGATCTGGTCCCTGGGGTGGCCTCACAGGGACCGTCAGTGCCGACTGGCCCGTTTATGATGCAGTCCCACCAGACAGCATGGAAATGAGGATACTTAGCCAGCTCTGGTCACACATGCAAAGCTGGAGCGTGTGTTTTGGCAGCTTTCTGCAGGGCAGGTCCAGCCGCAGCTCACAGTAAGCACCCCAGATGCACCGGCAGGCGCACGGCAGTGGAACTGCTGCCTCCCCGGGTTATCCGGTGCTTGCTGGCATTAACACGGCAAGACCTCTATGCCCAAATTAACATTTAGGCTGCCCCGCCGGCACCGGTCGGGTGGCAGGGTGCTGCACCCTCCTCCTGCTGGGTCATCCCATGCCTTTTCTCCACGCGAGCCCGCGCCGTCCCTGTCTGCAGTGACACCGGCAGAGTGCCGGCAGCCCGCCGCCGCTTCCCGCCCCTCCCTAGGACGGGCTCCACGCCTCCCAAAACACTCAGGGACCCAGCGACCGCGGGGTGCCCGCAGGCCTGGGGCTCTGCGGAGCCGCAGCATTACCCGAGGGCAGGAGCAGCAGGCGGCCGGAGGATTCAGAGGCACGGGCTTGCGAGCGGCGAGCGGCGCCGGGCCGGAGGCGAGGGCAGACTACGGCTCCCGGCATGCTGCTCTCTTCCGCGGCCGGGGCCGGGGCACGCCGGGATGTGCGGTTCCGTGTGCTCCAGGAACTGCCATCCCTTCCGCAGGGCCCCCGGGAACACGCTCGTGTTCCTTTGCCTGCTCGTAAGGACAGCGAACCGAGGTGGCGTGTCCCGCTAGAGCATCCGCGGTTGCAGCAAGGGGTGCCACGGACAAGATGCTGATGGGGACCAAAATGCCTTAAGACTTTATTCTGCTACGAAATGTCCTGGCACAAGTGCCCGGCTGGGTACAGGGCCGAGTACGGCCGGAGAGGCAGCGGCAGCGGGGAGCTCCTCCTGTTCCTTGGCCCCAGGTTTATGCCTTGGCGCCAGGGTGCCGGGGCAGGCACGGCCAGGGCACGCACCTGCGCCTGCTCTCCCAGGATGTGCGGGGACTCGGCTGCTGCCCCACAGTGAGCCCTGCATAGCTGGGGCTGCAGGTGCCTCTGTCCCTATGCCTGGGCACTGAGCTCGCAAGGCGGCACAGAGCAGCATTGTGCCAGCTGGGCACACCACACACCCCCAGTTCCCTCCACACTGAGGCGCACCCTTACCCCAGGCACTGATTTCCACACCTCAACCCCCATTCTCTAACTGTGATCCCTCATCTGCACACCATGCATTGAGGCCATCCAGGCTTGGCCCACAAACTGCCTCTGAGTCTCCCATTTACACTCTGCACACACCCCTCCACTGAGCCCTCTCCCCAGCCGGCAGGCTGCAGCCATCTCCCAGGGCACTGCCAGGGGATTGTAGTCATTGCACAGGGTTCGCATCCTGACAGGGTGCCTGGGAGCAGGGGAGTAGGCAAGGACTTTGTAGTGCTGGACAGACTAGGTTGCATGATCAGGTTTGGGGTGCAGGATCCAGTTGGACTTTGGGCACGGCTGAAATTTGGGGTCAGGTGCAGGTGCTGGTTGGATGAAGACAAGCTGTGCGTTACGCTGCTGTGTACAGCTGTGGGGGTCACAGAGAGCTGGGGAAAGGGAGCTCATACCTAGGGACCTGCACACACTGTGCCACCTCGTCCCTCCCACCCTGTATCCACCTTTGGGTGTTTCACCTTGAGACCAGGTGGAGGGAAGATGTTCTTCTCCAGGGAAATCCACTATTGGTTAATGTAGTCACATGAGCAATACCTAGTGGGTATTTATATGGTGAGCACTACTGGGACTGTCCGACTGAAGTTCAAAGGATCATTGGTTCAGTGTTTGGGAAACCAAAGGTTCAGTGTTTGGGAAACTGAGCTGAGTTGCACCCCCAGCATGGAGTATCCTGGAGTGCCAGAGCATTGGTATATACCTGGTGCCATGGGCATCGAGGGGCCATAGGCACACCTGGGACACAGCAGGGAGGAGGTGAATCACCTCACTCAGCAGGAGTCGTTCCTGAGCACAGTGCCAGCAGGGGAGCATACCCAGAGTGACAGTCCTTTGGGGCTGGCCAAAGCACTGAACCCTCCCCTAGCCGTCTCCACAGGGTGATGGTGGATTTTAGAGGTACCCACATCCTCAGCTGCAGTGGCTCCAGGTGGCCCTGCCCTCCCATCACAGCCCTCAGGGCAACAGGGGCTCCCCTAGGTAAATCCCGTCTGGAAAGAAAACGCCTGGAAAAGGCAAAGTTGGTTGAAGGTTTTTATATCTCAGTCTCAAACAGGGAAATTAGTTTTCTGTAAAAGGGCGGAAGCTCAGGTTCAGTCCTTGAGGACTTCAGAAATGAGGAGCAAAGTGGCTCATGAGGTGGCTCGAGGGCACAGCCCTGTTTTCACATGAGGCCCCAGATGACAGGGTCAGGCCACAGTGTGCCATGCAGGCATGTCTGTCTGGCTTGGCCTTATTGTTGGCTGCAGCTCCCCAGAGCTGAGTTTGGGGAGCAGGTGTGTCCCTTCCCCTGGGGCAGCTGTCCCCTCCTCTGTAGCACAGCTGCCCTCCTCCTCTTCCTCACTCCTTGGGCAGAGGAAGCAGCACAGAAAGGCTTTGCAGGAAGATGGCAGCAACCTCCATAGCCCAGTGGGGGGCCTATATGCTTGGCTGGCTTCCCCTCTCTCTCTGTGAAGGTGACAGTCACCAGCTCTAGCTTTCCATGGCTGCTCAGAAAGCAGCCCTCGTTCCTCCAGTGTTCCTGCAAGCAGAGAGGCAGACAGTGAAATGGAAGTCCCTTCCTTCTAGGTGCATCCTCCTAGCCCACACCAGCCCCAATACCCTCAGTAGGACTGCCTGGAGGCAGAGTTGGTGGTTTTCCCCATGGACATACCCAGTCCTCAGAGCAGGGTTTATGCAGAGCACCTAGAGCAGCCCCTCACCTGAGACCGTGTTCTCCAGAAAAAATGACAAGAAGCCAGTTAAGAAGACAGGGACCATAAGCATGGAGAGGAAGAGGAGGTCCAGTGGCACCCAGCCTGCAGGGACAGTGCCAGAATCAGCCAGGGGGTCCCAGCACAGCCAGGGGAAAGGGGTATGAGCAGCCATGGCAGAATCAGGGATTGAAGAGGTGGCTGCCTGCTGCCATGAACTGACCCAGCCTTCCAGAACACTGGAGATGTGTGGTCACCATGCCATGGGACTCAAGGCTTTGCCTTGCCTGGGGAACGTCCCTCATACCTGTGGCCAGGGGAGCCAGAGCCGTGCTGAACCACCGTGGTACCAGCAGTGCCATGAACATGGCAAAGCCAACAATGAAGATGTTCCTCCCTGAGTCAATGTCTGTGTACTGGAAGTAGGAGATCCCCGTGCCCACGGCCACGGCGTAGGTTACACAAAGCACCCCTCCTGCGAGGGCCAGGAGTCAGGCAGTGCCAGGCAGGCTGCAGGTGCTGCAGCAAGGGGCAGGGCAGGGTACCCACCGTGAACTGCCAGTGGGATGTGGGTGAGGAGCCCTGCCAGCCTCGGGGACATGCCCAGCACCATGCACACCAGGGCGCTTACTTGCACTGGGAGGCGAGAGCCAGCCTGGCAGAAAGAAGAGTGGGAAAATGAGGATGGGTGGCATTACCCCCTGCTTTGTCTCCTGCCCCATTCTGATACACACACCTGCCTTTCCCAGTGCTGGCTCGGTTACAGCCTGGCAATTTCAAGTCCCCGCACACCTGCTCGACTGTATCCCCATCCCTTGCCAACCCATTTCCCCCTACTTTGGCATACCTGCGTGAGGCTAGTGGCACAGGTGTTTGCAATGCTGGAGGCTGTGCCCCCTGGGGTGCCCAGCAGTCCTGCCAGGAGGCTGCCCAACCCTTCCGTGCAAAGCCCCCGGTTACAGGCGTGAGGGGGTAGCCGGGGGACTCGCAGCAGCCTCCCACACAGCACGTAGCAGCCCACAGAGTTCATGCTGCAGCTGATGGCCATGGCAATGCCCACTGCCAGAGCCTGGGGAGTGAGCAGCGGCCACCTCCACTCTCCTGCAGTGAGGGGAAAAGGGACAGGTGATAGAAGTCCTGTCCAAATGTGGATGGCTGCACTCAGCCCTGCTGCCCCCCACCTGCATAGGGGATGTGGATCCAAGGGGCATTGAAGGTGCTGTTGGCCCAGGACAACTGTGCCATGGTCACATCCAGTGATTCCCAGGGAATGTGGAAGTAGCTGAGGATGGCACAGACAATGCAGACAACAGCAAATGAGAGCAGTACCTGCAAGGCAAAAGGGACCCTCAGCAGGGGACCCTCCTCCCCTGCCTGCCCTGGCCAGCACCCCATCTTTGTCCAGTCACATCTCCCAAGGAGCCATGCCACATCTGCCCTTACCCCTGGGAAGCATCCCAAGCTATCCTGCTCCAACACCTTATGTCCCCAGCACTTCCCCAGAGGCATACATGTTCTGGGAGCTTCACTAGAGTTTTTCATCCCTGCCTGTGCTCCAGGTCTTATCTAACCCCACACCAAAGAGCCAGGCTTGGAGAGAGAAGCCTGGTGACAGTGAAGACAGCAGACAAACCACAGTACCGAGAATGTGCGCAGGGTGGGAACTGAATAATCTGTGGAGGCCTCCCAAGCACGGGGCCAGGCACAGAAGGGCAGGCGGCAGGACTGGAGGTGTTGGGAGAAGGTGACAGCAAGGAGCATGAGCCTAGGAGAGTGAGCACAGGTCACCACGCAGCATCACAGTCAGTGATGGGGCCCCAGGTGTGCACCATGCACTGCGAGGGTGCCCCATCCCTGTCCCGCTGCTGAAAGAAAGCCCCAGGAGCCGCCCACCAGTGCAGTCCCTGGGCTCACATACAGCAGTGCTACACCCCAGTTAGTGGAGCAGAAGAAAGCAGCTTCCTTGTATGCAGACAGCCCAATGATGGAGAGGCTGGGAGCCAGGACCATGGGCCCGCAGTGCCGTGCTGCCCACCCACACACGCCAGACACTCCCAGCACCAACTGAATCAGCCCAGAGATCAGCACTGCTCCAGAGACCTGAAAGAGCAAAGGATGGGCCTGTGGGGTAGGATATATGGAAAGCAGTCCAACACCTTCCCTCGGCCACATTCCCACTGCCCCAGCAGCTGGGAACAAGCGCCTGTTTCACATGTTCCGCTCACCCCAAGCACAGAGAAACATATACATGGACATGCATCATGATCCCCATTGCCTTTGCATATCTCTTCATGGCAAATCCCAGGAAAAGAGACTGTGGGTACAGGGATATGGGTGACAAGAGGAAAGCTGATGGAGTGGGATAAGGACCCCCATTTCAGCACAGGAGCACCCACCTCTTGCAGTGAGTCAGCCCAGCTCCCTGTGTCTCTGCAATGAGGTACAAGGCATGTACTGGCCATGGCTGTGCCTGAAAGGGAATTTTAGAAGGGTCTGATACACGTCCATCCTGGGTTCCTGGAGCTGCATCCAGGAGGATGCAGTAGGGAGGCTGATGGCTGCAGAATGGGAAGTGTGCCAGCATCCCCATCCCCATAAGCCCTGGCCCTGGGAAAGTGACCAGATATATTGCAAGTGCACTCAGGAGTGAGTAGGGTGCTGTGCACCACCACCAGAAGGGCCAGCAGGCAGGACCCCTTGCTACCCCTCATCCCTACTCCACTCACCAGGCACCTCATCATTGCCATTCTCCTGGCACCGGCATGGCCCAGGCCCCAAAGGACACAGGCTCCAGGGCTGTGCTTACCATTCCTGTCTGTGCTGGCACTGGGGGACAGGTGGGAGCTCAGCACCATGGCAGGGACCAAGTACTCAAAGGATGGGATTTGAACCAGTGGCAACCTGAGGAAGGGGACAACAATGGCACATTAGGGAGGAAGGACAGGGAAGAGAACAAAAAAGCTCCAAAAGCCCAGGCTGCCAGAGGAACAGAGGTGGGAAGGGAAGCAGGTAAGAACCCCAAAGTGGCAGGAGGTTACCCCATATTCTACATGTGCCCTAGTACATCCCTAGTGACAGCACATGGAATGGATGCAAAGGCTTTGCCGAATCCCATACCCAGCCTGTGTGGGCAGCACAGGCACTGGATGGTCTGAAGGAGCTGTGTATGATGTTGGAGCAAGGCAGTGAGGAGCTAGAGGGAAAGCACAGCGGTTTTTCTAGAGGTGTGTGTGAGAGGGAGAGGACATCTGTGATAACTATGCAGAGATGCAGTGCAAAGAGGTTTTCCTTGTGCCCCTTCCCACTTAGAGCAAAGCTCATCTTCCTACATTCTAGGAGGAGACAGACAAGCCCTGCCACAGCATCACCCTCCTCCTGGTGACAGCTGCTCCCCCTTCACCCCCCTTGCTCACCGGCTCCCCAGGGTGGTCTGCAGGACTGTGGAGATGCCGCAGGCAAAGAGGCTTCTTGCCAGCAGCTTGCTGGTGGTCTGGGCATGAGGCGGCTCCTGGGGCAGGGTGGGCAGCAGGAGGAGGTGGAAGATGCAGAGCAAGGAGCTCTGCACAGCCAGGTGCTGTGCAGGGAAGAGATGGAGCAGTCACAACTCCTTGCAGCACCCAGAGCTGCAGCTCTCCATGCCCAGTCCCCCTGTGAGGATGGATGACCACTGACACCACCTGGGCAGCACTCACTACTGCCCACCGCCCTCCCAGCACACACTGACCAGAGCCCTACACACCCTTTGCCTGGCAGGATGCAGCCCCTGCCCTGCAATCTGAGATGATCTCAGCCCTATCTTCATCATCCCATCTCTCTGGCTGCTCACCATGGTCCCCCCTTACCTGAAGAGCTAAGCAGCAGCTCACCACCCAGGAGCATATCTTCTGGGAGGAGTAGGATGTGAGCATGGGGCTCCCAGCTCCAGGTGCTCTGCCACGGCCCCCATTCATCCTGCTGCCTTACCCACACTGCTCCCAGTTTTCAGTGCAGAAGGTGAGCAGGCTCCCACCCCCCAAGAGCTCCTCATAAATCCTCACATGGCTGAACTTCTACCTTCTGCAGGAGCTGCCCCAGGGTTAGCCATTAACTTGAGTTGGTGAGTAACCTGCCCTTGTGGCCAGGAATGCAAGTGTCACCCTGGTTTGTCACCACAAGGACCAGGTGACAAGCAGCTAGCCACAAGCAGGCCATCAGACACTATTACAGTGCCAACTACCCACAGTCCGGGTCCCATCACTGCTTCTGTGAGCATGGACAGGGGGGTAAGCCACAGCCTTGACACCTCTTCCTCCAGTGCTTAGACTATTCCCACCAGCAGCATCCTCCAGCTTCAGTATGCCCTGCTCATGCTGGTTTCTCCCCAGCACAGCATCTGCTACCCTCCTGGTCCAGCCTGGTCTCTAATGGGGGTCTATTATATCCCTCATTCTCCTAGGAGAGTACTGAATCCTGCCACTGGACAAGGATGCCAGGGACAAAAGCTGCCTACTTGGCTGGAAAGGATCCCGAGGGCACACAGGCAAGGGATGCTCGTGTTTTTGTCACGGGGCAGAGGTGGCTGTGTCAGTGACCTGGTCGAGCCTTTGCTGCTCAAGGCTCACTCATTAACAGGTAAGGCTTTGGAGAGCAAAGAGCAGTGGAGAACATGCATTCCCCACATTCCCAAAGATGGGGATCCTCCTCTCTCCTGTTGTCCCTGCCTGTACCAGACCTGATATCCCTCCTGTCAGGAGAGAGACTGCAGGACAGGCCTTGCAGGTCTCCTGGGGACACTGGCAGCACCTAGGATGTCTTGCACAGCAGCTCTAGGAACAGGCACAGTTGCATGGACGTGGCTCTGCTCTGGAGCAGGCATGCTGCCAGTATGGAGCAGCTCAGCAGGACAAGGCAGGCACACAGCAAGAACTACTTTTATTGGAAGAGATTTGCATCTACAAAAGAGTGAAAAACAGGTGTAAAATCCACAGTAAAAAGAAGAGGCATGATGAGCTGGCCTGGTCAGCAAGACAAGGTGCCTTCTTCCCACTCTGAGGAGCAGTCAGGCACTGTTTTCTCACAGACACAGACAGCTGGGGTTTGGGATGGGGTCACAAAGCACCCCAGATTCAAAACACCCAACACAAGCAGGATAAGGAAGTTCAGCCCTAACCACACCTCATCCCCACCAAGCACAGTGGAGCACAGCCACATCAGGAGACCTGCTTCGTGTCATTCTTGCAAGTTGCAAGAAGTGGCCTAACAGCCCCCAAATGTAGTACTGCTATGACCAGCTAGTTCACTCCCACCTCCTTCAACCTCCTCTCCCCTACCCCAGGCACCCCACCTTCTCACTGGGGTCATTGCCTTAGTCCCTCCACCCTGCACACACACTCCCAGCCTCCAACATCCCATATACCACCTCTGCCCAACACTACTCACTACAGGAAGAGGTACAATAACCCCCTTTACACAAGCACCCCAGCCCAAAGGCAACCCATATTTACCCTCCAGGTATTAAGCTCCCACCCCAGCAAGCCAGCTCTATCCCAACCTGTCCCAGCAGCCCCTAAGTGAACAACATCCCTGCCCTAGGTGGGGGAACACAAGTGCTGGTTTGAAAGTAATGCAGGGGTCTTCAACCCCGTGCAGTTCCAGGGATCAGGGGTCCCAGAAGTGCAAGGAAGTGAGTTGTGCCACACTAGAAGAGAAGGGGATAGGGGCTGCTGTCCTATACTCCTAGCTGGGAAAAATGAAGCTCTTGATTCTACTGAGATCCATAGCACTATGCAAGAAGCACTGCTTCAGCCCCAGGGGGTCCAGCCAGTCCTCACGGTTGGGGGCTGCATCCCATGTGGGGCCCGTGGCAGCTGAGCAAGCGTGGCAGTGGAGCACCGGAGGAGCCGGGAGCACGGCGAGTCCGAAGGGGCCAGGCTGGCTGGGGGCTGCACTGGGGGCGGTACGGTTGGATCTCTCACAGGCAGTGGGCACTTTCCGGAAAGGACCTTGGGAGAGGCTCCTGTGTTGGGCTAGATCAGGGGCCTTTGGGTAGGACAGAGCCGTCATCACACTGCCCCACAGGTAGAGTGCAGTCACTGTGACACCTCCACGACGTGGCTCCTTGGTCTGTGGCTCCTTGGTCGTCTCATTCTCCCCCAGGCAACAGGTGCAGATGGCTGAGGAGACATTGGGCAGCTCGGGCTGGGGTTGGCCAGGGGCTGGGGCTGGCTGGACATCCAGCTGGCACCTCCCCTCTTCAGGGAACAGCGCAGGCCGGGGGGCCGCAGTGCTGACGCTCCTTGTGCACACAGACCGGTGCACTACGGTGATGGAGGCGAAGATGGCTGCGAAGCCAGTCAGGTACACCACGCCCAGGAGGCAGGCCAGCTAAGGAGAAGCCAAATGTTAGCCCAGACACCCCCAGCAGCAGCACCCCCCACCAGCCATGATGCAGCATGGCCACTAACAACCCAGCAGCTGTGATAGGAAAACGCATCACCAGCTCCAGGGCTGGATGTCGAGAGCAGGCAGCCACACTGCTAACAGGGGGCAGCACAGAACCTGCCCAAAGCTGGGCTAAATATCCCAAACCAAAATGCCCCAGCTAAAAGCCAACAGTTCCTGTTCAAAACCCTAGCTGGTACCCAGTTGCCGCCATGTCACCACCATGTCCTTGCACCATGACTTGTGGGGCTGAGGTCCAGCACAGGGGACACTACCCAGCACCAGGCTGCAGTGCCTCAGGCAGTGCTGCTGCAAATCAGCATCTTCTGACAGCTTCCCCTCTCAACAGGGAATAAACCAAGGTGCTGCTCTCAGTGGAAAAGAGGGTCCTGCTCCAAATCCATGGCCTTCTGGGTCTCATGTTCTTGCAATTAACTGTTCCCCTATGCCCTTACCTTCACCACTTGCTGGTAGAACTGGCCCAGCACGTGCTGCCACATGGACTGCTCCATGAGGACACACAGATCTGTGTAGGTGAACCAGCCACGCCACATGCCCTGTTTTTCAGCCACACTGCAAGAAAAACAAAAGGGGAATGGGGGACATGATACAGATCTTCCCCATCAAAGCAGCTTCAGCCCAGGCAAGCTTGGAAAAGACCCTGATTAAGTTCTGTAGAAGGGAGTTGCAGGGCCTAGCTAAGGCTCACAGGTGTCCTAACCTCTTATTTCACTTCAGCAGGGTTATCTCCAAGCAGAGGCAGAGCCAGGCTGCAACACAAAGGGATCACCCCCACCCTAGACACCTACCGTCCTTCCAGCCAGCTCAGCACTTCAAACAGCTCCCGAGGATCTGTGTAGAGACTCCAGTCCTGCCGGGACAGCAGTTAAAGGTCAGTGCAGTCAGGACAGGTCACCTGGCACTCAGACACATCTTTCTCTATCCCTTCATGGGAGCATGTGGGGGAAAAACAGAAATCCAGACTCCCCTCAATGTGTCTTTTCCCCTACTCTTAGGGGAAAAGACACATTGAGGGGAGTCTGGATTTCTGTTTTTCCCCCACATGCTCCCATGAAACAGTTGAAACAGCTGGCAGCAGTGACAGTTTCACTTACAATGGCGTTCAGGAAGTTCATCTCCAGTGTGTTCATGGTCTGGACGTCCACCTTTCCTGCTGCTCCCCACTCATCGTTGAACACCTCCTCCTCCTCACCCTCATCATACAGGTACTTACTTGCAACCATCTAAAAGTAGCACAAAGGACAGGATCTCAGCCTCCACTGCACTCCTAAAGACTTCCCTCCAGCCCAGTTACTCCTCTGCCCGCCACTCACCATAGAGATCAGGAAGAGGTCTGAAGACGAGATCTGCTGGAGGTATTCAGGGTTCCGGTGCCGGAGTCTCTCAATGTAAACCAGTGCCAACATCATGGAGCAGGGAGAGATGCAAGCTTCTCTGTAGGACAGGGCAAGAACCAATGCTACAAATGCCCCAGGCACCAGGGCACAACTTGGCTGCTCCCTCCCCAGACAGACAGTAGGAAGGTTTAGCAAATCACTGGACATGTCGCAGCCTTGCCAGCTCTGTGCCAGTTGTCCTGAGCTGCAGCAACAGAAAGTGCAAGGTGGAGAGCAGAAAGTCCTGGTTTCTGTTTCCAGGCACACTCAACTCCAAACTGAGCAGCCCTACCTGCAGCAAGGCATGCTGCCAGGGTTCAGCTGCCAAGAGGAGACTCCAGGTTCAAACCTGGTTACCCAGGGAGCTGCAGATCCAGCCAGTACAGACTCCCAGTAACAAGAGCACATATGCACCCCAGAGAGCAGGATAAACTTGAAGCCGGCTGCAACAGAAGTCACTATGCCTGCTGTCTGTGCCTCCAGCTTCTCCTTGACACTAATCAGGCCTAGGCACAAAGCCAGTGGCTGGCCCAGGGGACAGAAGTGAGTCACAGGTAAGACCAGAGCTCCAAGTTCTGACACAGGACATGAAGGGACAGGTTTTGCTTCTTACCGAGATACGTGAGACACATATTTCTTCTGGAGTCTGCGGATAGGACTGGGAGCCACTTTCTGCAGCAACTCCACAGCAATATCTGGGACAGAAAAGAACCAAAAGAGTTAGTTTCAAGTGGCCCTTCCCCTTCTCCCTACAAGCCCATCAGGTCTTGGTGTTTGCTCAGCCCTTCAAGTTTAAATTAAACTATGAGGCCTTATCAGAGGTCAAGGACAAGAGAGGAACAAACAAAAATGCAGGGCAGGCAGATCACAGCAGGAAGAGGATGTGAGTGACCAAGGCCCTGCGGCAGTGCCAGATCAGCAGGTCTGTGTCACGGGGAACCACCAGCAGCCAGCTGCAGAGAAACACCCTGCCCTCACCCTGCAGGACCTCAGGCAGCCCTTCTGGAGGGCCTCTTGCTTTTTGGACCTGATGTCACACCAGATTTTCATGGTCCTTTGTTCCCCTCCAACCAGCAGCATCTTCCCCCTCCAGATCTCATCAGCACAGATCCAGCTTCCTCTACGCCACAGCCCCAGCACTCCTGAGATGTAGTAAAAGGTACCCATGTGAGCAGAAGCCTGAAGGCACTAACAGGTATCAAAGCAGCAATGCAGTGTAACTGCAGCTCAGCCAGCTTTCCTTGCACTCAAGGACATGCCTCAGCATTCAAGCACTGAAAAGGCCAGACACTGACATACACTGGCACATGGCTCCAGCAGCTCTCATCTCACTTCCCTACACAATAGGACCAGCTGGGAGCATCCCAAGCAGCACTACAGTCTGATGCTAGGCAAGAAGTGCTTTAGTCAGGAAACTTCAACTCCATTTTGTTTCTGAGCCCTTGGCTGACAGAGCTGAGAGCAGAGTTCATCCCAGCAGCCTTGCACTTCCAGCTACCAGGGGAAGCATCATCGAACCCCTCCTTTCTACATCTCTCCAGCAACTAAGAGAATGGCTGCACTAACCCAAGTGATTTGCCTAAAGAGCAGCCACCAAGCTCAGAAAACACTGCTCTGAGGAACTTCCCTACACCATTAAGGCCACGCCACTACTATGATGTACAGCCAGGCAGACACAGCTCCAGCCACCCATTGGCTGCTCCCAGCCTCTCCCACTGCTGCTGCTCTCTCTGCCCTTCCTGGCCACCACTGTGCCACCACAGAGGCAGCACCAACACCCCAAGTGATCCCTACAGGCTCTGTCCTGATATGAAACCAAATTCTTCAGCCCACAAATCCAATCCACAACAGTGTCCTGCCCTAGAGGGAATGGAGAGCAGCTGATCAGTTTCCCCATCTCACAGCAAGCATGCTGAGTGTGGTTACCATTCTTCTGTTTCCAAAGAAACAAAATCATATTTCAACTTCTCTCCTCAGGCAGCCCCATACTGCCTTCTGCAACCAACCCCCAATACCAAAGACCTTTTCCTTTTCCTGCTACTCTGCTCTCCAACAAGTCTCTATCTTGTTTGAGAACAGTGCCATAAACTCACCAGCTAGCAATGACACACCTGTATCAAGACAGATGTCATAGTCCTGGGCCCCATTTTTTCAAAACAGCTGGGGAAGGAAGGCTGTAAAAGCAGATCAGCCCATGGACACATTCTCCATGTGCCACTCTTGCCCCCAGCTGCTGAAGCCATGGTATTTCCTGAGTGCAAGACAATCCTTAGTGTTAATAGCCCCCAAGAGTTTTCCTGCATGACTGTACCCTTTGAACTTTCATCCATGGAACAGTCCCACCTCACACCCCGGTGTAATGTCAGCCTTGAGCCTCCCTCACACCACTTGTGTTGGAACTCGTGACTCCCAGTAGTGCCCAGGCTGCTGGCTGCTCTGCCTGGCACCTGTCTGCCCTGGCACCACACGTTCAGCATCCTCTTCCTCACCAAGGCACATCACACACAGCCTCCTGGCAACTTCTGTCCATTTCCCTAGCAAGCAGCTAATGGAAATGCTGAGACAACCACACAGTGAAGGCCCTCTAGCAAACCACTGCTTGCCCTTTTCCGCTCCTCTCCACCATGATCTGGACCAGCTCCTCAGCCTTAACCCAGCTATGTCCTTCTGCTCCCTAAAACACTGCTGAATCGACAGGAAAAAAATGCAATCCAGACAAACACAGCAAAAACTTGTCACCCTGCTGCTCACAACTTGAGGTTGAACAAAGCCCTGAATGTTTTGCAGAGCACAAGCAACTACCTAAGACAGCTCTCATCAGGAACAAGTTCACAACTTGCTCTGCCAAGGAATTCACAAGCAATCTAAAGGACTTTATACACTAGTGAGATGTCAAAACTGCAGCAACCGGCCAGACGGGGCAACAAAACAGAACAGAAACCATGAGGCTCTGGCATCCTGCCCTGCTGTGTTGCACTGAGTGGGAAAGGCTGGGCAGGGGTGGGATTTGGCGCTGGGGAGGAAGCAGGTGACCTATCTCGGTCTCGGCCCCTTGGGCTACTTCCAACCCCCTTGACTCAGCGTTCCCATCTGGGGACAATCAGCAACCTACCTGCCACGGGGCTGGAGAGATTATCCAGGCTGCAGTCTTTGTCCCAGCCATAATAGAGTCGCTTCCGCACTCTCTCGCTCAGCTGCTGGTGCCTGGGCAGGAACTGCAGGCAGACAGAGGAACGTGAGGAGGGCCCTGAGCATTCCTCATGCCGTGCTTTCCACGCCAGCCCAGCCCGGAGCTACACCGGGCCAAGGCGTGCGGGGGGCTCCCCGGGTGCGACGGATAGGGGGGATCACCCCGAGGGCCTGCTAAGAGCAGGCTGGGCCGCGGATACCCACCGTGAACTCCTGAAACCCGCTGAGGGAAAAGGCGCCCTCCTCGTCCAGCAGCAGCTCGTCCAGCTCCATCCTGCCCGCTCGCAGGGCGGAGGCTGACAGATCCCCTTCGGCGATACGGGGCCGACCCTGCGGGCGCGGTGCCGGTCCGCTGCGAGGCCGAGGCCCGGCGCAGTGTCGGGAGCGGAGCCCTCAAAGCCGCTCCCAGGCTGACCGCCACCGCCCGCCCTTCCGC
>JANPWX010000011.1:7238016-7252310 GCA_024734555.1 Trochalopteron elliotii
CTGGTCACCGCGGCCGCGCTCGGCGGGGCCCTCTGGTGAGCTGGGGCGGGAAGGGGGGCCGGGGGCCGTCGGTGCCGCCCCTCCAGCTCGTGCTCGTGCCCGCAGCGTGCGACGGCTTTGGGGCCCGCGGCGATGTCCCCGGGTTCCGGCGGTGTGTGTTCCCGCAGCCCGCACCGCCGTGGGATATGCACAGCCGGGAGTAGCCGTGCTGTTTTCCTCTGACAGGCATAAACAGGCCCCTCCCTGAGGGGAGAAAGTGCCAGGAGGATTTGCCTTGTCCCGCGATAATAAAATGCAGACGGGCCCAACTGGAACCTCGCCCAGGCACGTTTCTGCTTAATTTTTGCATCGATGTTTTTATCAGTTCGTTTCACTCTGTAACTGCGGTCAGAGAGCTCCACGGCCTCCTGCATCGGCAGCTGCCCTGGGGCATTTTATTTAAACCCTTGTGCTCGGTAATCTTTCCCGGGAGGTGCTGATTTTTCACTCGGTTTTGGTGCGAGAGCATTCCCCCTTTCCTGTTTTCCCTTCTCTGCCTCTCCGGCAAGGCAGCAGCATGAGGAGATAGGAGTGTGAGTGGCAGAGCCCAGCTGTGGATGGGAATAAAAAACATCCTGTTTGTTTGTATAAACAGTGAGTCAGTTTTACTGATGAAAATGCTCTCAGGCTATGGTCTTCCCAGCAGAAAAGGTCAGAAGTGGCCAGGGAAAGAGTTAAATGTTGGTTGCAGATGAAATAGAAAGGGGCAGATTCTGGAGTTAAAGGACGGAAAAGTAAGTTACCAAACAGCCTTTGAAGTCTCTCTGATGAGGCAGCTTACATTCTCATCCGTACAATTAGCAGAAGTGTACGTAGCAGCCAGATACATAAACTTTTGGACTACTCTACCAGCTGAAGAGTCTCAGAGCAGAGCTACGAGGTGAGAAGGAGGGGGAGAGGTGTGGGTGGTAGGGGAGACGGCAGGGGTAGTAGACAATGACAGCCCAGGGACTGTGTGTGAAAAGGTCGAGAAGAACAAAGAGTGCCCAGAATATGGGACAGCAGAGGGAGATTTAAATACTGCAGAGGAGGAAAAATCATTTAGGGTCCCATGGAGGATTCAGCCAGCATCTTTTAGCTGCAATACATAAATGAGATGGAATAGGAGATTGTTCGAGAGATGATGTGTTAAGCTACAGAATTGCTGTTCAATTGAGAAGTAATATAAACACTGTTTTTTAGCTCGTTAAAGATCCTGTAAGCCCATGTAAAGTGCAGCTTTTGTTCTGTGCTGCCCAGTGAGGCACATTTCACTTCCAGTTCTCCACCTGTGACTTGGTGGGAGCCCCTCCCTGCTCTGCTTTCTGAGATTCTCCCTGACTCCAGTCATTGTTCGGTGTATTTGTCATTAGTTACTGGCAAACACTCACTGAAGAGGAGCAGGGTAAAAAAGCAAAATCACTCCTCCTTTCTGGAAAGGAATGTTCATTAAAGAGGTGAAGGTGTATGCATTTCCCTGATATTTCTTTCTGGAGTGACTTAAAAGCAGCTCCTCTGAACTAGAGAAAAGGATGAATACAGACAGCTGGCACAGGTGGCACCCTGGCACCTTTGCTGTTGAATCTCTGTGGAGTAGGGAGATAAACTCTTTGAGTGGCATTGCACAGCTGTGTGTGAGTCGTATTGTGTGAGCTGGCAAGTGGCTTGAGCCAGTGTGTGGATGTGGGACATGAAAGGTTTTATGATAAAGTCAAGTGAGCAACTAAACCGTTTAAGTGCTGGCTGGGCTCTGGTGAAACAGGGAGAGGTTTGTGATAAGAGAATGGCTTCTAGAATGGCAAGATGCATTACCTGCATGTAATGCTGGACCTTGCCATGACAAATGGGATGTAGGTTTTCAGCAAACAGGCTAAGTCGCAAACAGTTTTCTGCTACAGCAGTTTGTCTTTGTTATCTAGAACCTCCACCCTGAGGCTTTGGAGGGACTTGTACAAGTGAGCATTAGCTTTGTTTTGCCACCTAGGGAGGAGCTCAGAAGCAGAGGAGGAGAGCGCTGGAAGATGGCTGGGAGTCAGCTGTCTGGTGGTGGGCAAAGGCACCATTTGAGAACGTGCTGTGGTGTGGGTGGGTGTCTGCAGAGTACAGTGCTCACTAAACCAGCTGGTTTATGGCACAGCAGTGGCCCATAGCACTTGGGTCTTTCTGCTTTGAGCTGTATCTACTTGCTCATCAAGAGCAGTAATTTGCTGCCTTTTCCCTGCCTAACAATTTCTGTTTCATTTCTAGGTTGTTTTCCTCCACCTCCCTGAGACCCCTCTTTCTCCTCAGCATGTCCCTTCTTGGCATCCTCTTGTTGGAGAAGTGGAAACCCAGGTTCTTGTTTGATTTCTCAGGTATGTGAGGATTAGCACTGTAGATAGTGACATGGTTCTAGTGTTACCAGCTGCTGGGCTATGGCTTTGGCCCTTCCTGGGCTCTCTTAGCAGTCATGGAAGCCCCATTCCTGCAGGCCCAGGTACTGGTGGTGTCTCTTATCTATTTGTGTCAGAGGATTAGGATGCATCCTAATACTCTGGGCATGGTGGGGAATTGCTCCCAATGCTGAGAAATTCTGGGAGTGGCTAATTTTAAGAGCAACTAAGGGACCCAGCTACTTGCCAGGGAAGCTAGTGATAGGGATGGGTGTGTTCCTGCTGTGTCCTTTCTCTCCTGAAAATGTGGCAAAAAGATCATTTCAAGTCTGAGCACTTAGAGCCAGCTGAGCTGAGGGAAGGAAAGAAGGGGATGGAAGTGTATTGCTTTTAGTTAAGTTCAGTGTGGGCTTATGCCCTGAAAGAAGCAGAGCAAATGAGAGCCACTTCCTGTGGCAGGTAGCAGAGTGAGTGATGAGGTCTGACAGCAGCAACAGTTAGTGTATTGTACCTGTACTGAACAGCATCTGATCTTCAGCTAATCAGTGGATCTGATCACCTGTCTTATCTTTCGCATTTACTGAAGGGTCTATGCCAACATTAGTCACAAAAGCAGCAAGAGGAATAGCCTCATAAAGATGATAGACATGGATTGGCTGCTGTCTGCTTTGAGTGCTTCCTTTGGAGTTTATTAAATGACAGAACCCAGACCTGCCTACTGCATCTACTGCTCCTGTTCAAAGGTAGCTCAGGGCCCTCCATCCCTGCCTCTCTTCTCCAGTGAGAGTTTCTGAATGAAAGCCCCTCTATATGTGTGTTTGTAAGGTGCCCTTTATTTGACCTAAAAAGGTACTGACTTAAAGGGTCCTTTCACAGAAATCCTGATAAGATTAGGTATGTTACAGCTGTAGTCTTGAAACTGTTTGCTTTGTGTGGTTCAGGTAACCAGGCAGTTAAACTGGACTGGCCAATTTAATTTCCTGCTTATTCACATTGGTTTTTTAAGGGAATAGTTTAAAGCCAACCCAAACCACCTCGCTTGAAATGTGTCCAGAAATGCAAAAGCCTGGTGTCCAGTACAGAATGGTGTCATTGAGGCAGGTGGGGGTGGAATCATTCCAGCAAGTACTTGGCCTGTAGAAGTTGTGTTGTCATTGAAGAAATAGGAAATTCATACTGAAATCATTTTTCAAAACTTACATGATGCAGAGCCATGAAGAATAAAAAAGAAAAGCAAACAAAACAGCAACACCAGGGATTAGGATCATCCTAAGACATGAGATGTGCTAGAAGTCAGTGCACCTCCCACTGCACCTCTCCTCAGTGTTCTTCACATATTTCATGCCTTCCTGCTTTTCTGCTGCAGAGAACAGGGACATCTTTCTGTTGTGCCTGTTTAGGTCACAGCCCCGATTTTGACATGGTCCCCTGGACCGTGTTTCCTTTGCTTCTGCCAGGAAGGAGTGGCACTCTGCATTCCCGAGGGGCCTCCCATTGAATTGGTACTCCTGAACACTTAGGGGTTCTTGTTTGGCTTGCACTTCCTGCTGAGGCAGAGCTGCACCTTTGTAGCTTACCTCCTTAGTGCTTCCTGTTAGCCTTTTCTGGAGTTCTGGGAGATGGGTCAGTACCATACCTTCAAGAGTCATCATGCACATACACAAACCTCAGCTTGTGACAGTTGTGTATGTCTCAGATGACTGCTTATAAGATGACTTCTGAAGGAATGCTAAAACCTCAACAAGTATTTTGCAGTTACTCACACACTGTGATCAGAGTCATGCTAACAGCATCAAAATATGCAACATTTTTACGCCCTTTCAGAAGGGACTGCATATTTTCAGCTCCCATGCAGGGTATTTTCTCAATATCTACATGGAATTCTACTTAAATATTACTTAAGGACTTAGGGAGCATCTGCAGTTTCACCTAAAATGGGTATCAAGTAGGGCTGTTCTGGTAGCATTGCTGTTTGGCAGCTGTGTTTTGGTCAGTGCAGGAGAGTGCAGTGTGGAAGATGTCTAGGAAGTGTTGCAATTGAATGCTAGTACTTCTTAAAAAGGGCCCCTGTTTTCTAGCTAAGGTTTACGCACAGATGAAGAATGTCTCTTGGAGAAGCATTGAAAACTTGTAAGAGCCAAGGAATCCATTAGCAATAATTTGTTAGTAGCAACATGTAACCTAAACTACTGCATGGCTGTCTGTTCTCTCAGAAGAGTCTGGTGTATGTCAAGTGATTTGTATTAATCTGCAGTCCAGTGTGAAATGCTGACAGATTTCAGCCAGTTATTGATAATCTGAGACCAGCTCTGGGTGTCCTGGTTGCCAACTTAGTTATACTGGTGCTTGACGGTATTTCAGCACAGGTTGGAGTTAAACCTTAACTGAGGGACCATTTCCTGTTGGAAATGCTCTAGGTTTTTTGGGATTGGGCTGGTCTTACAACTGGTCTAAGACTCCAGTGCTTTGAGATGGCCAGCAGGCAGACTGCTCTACTACAGGAAGCAACGTACTGTTGATCTTAAAGACAGCTTGTGTTTTGCCAGATAGCTGAAATCACATGAAGACCCTGCAGCCTGCTGCAATGTTCTGCTCCCCAAAGTGTTTCTGAAACCTTCAGGATCAACTGAAGAGAATTGTTTCACTCCCTCTGCTGGTGTATTTTGGATGGGCTTAGATGACTGCAGGCAGTCAGAGAGGAGTGGGGTTCCTGTGCCATCCCGGTTACTGTGTTGCTGGAACATCTGTCCGGCAGAGGTGGCAAGCATCCCAGCTCCCCATGTGATACACTGCACGACTAGTGTAGCCAGCCCTCACAGGCTGGCCAGTGCCAGATGTGATGTGTTTGGTGATTTAGCTCAGGTAGTAGATGAGGCTTAGAGATAGAGCTGGATTTCTGTGTGCTGCGATTAAGCAGCTTTAGATTCCTGAGCGCAATAACAAAACACAGCAATGGCGGTTGCAGGAGGGAGGCAGCTGCCCTGTGGGGGTGGAGCTGCATCCATAATATTGACACTGCAGCCCAGGCTCCCTCTGCGAGCTGCCCCAGCCGCCATGCCAAACGCTCGTGGGCAGAGGAGCGAATGGGGAGCTCGGTCTGAGAGCAGTGACTCCTCTTGTCAGGCCTGATTACTGGAAATCTGGGTCACGCTCTCAAAGAATCGCCTCCTCCCTGGGTGGTTGGCCTCCTGCTCCACTGTGTGAGCCGGCTGGTGCAGTGCCTGCAGCAGGAGGAGGAGTCTGGCAGACTTGGCCCAACATCCTGTGTCTTGGGAGAAGGGTGGCAGGGCTGCTACAAGCAGTTGGTCTCTTCTGTGGCTTGAGCTGGGTGGAGTCTGAAGTCTTCACTGAGTGATTTCAGTGATGGTTGTTCACATCTTTGGTGCATTTCCCTGAGGGAGTCACTGCTGCTCTTGGGCTTTGTGCTTGGCTGGTGACTCCAGGGAGAATACAAACCCTTTTTTGCACATGTTGCATTTCTTTAGCCCATTTCTATAAGCCTAGTCTCTGAGGTTAAACTCTCCTCCTTTATTTTAGTTCTGTTGACATGATGACATGCAGTGTGGAGGACAGGGTTAGGGTTATAACCTTGTGCACCAAGTTTGCTGATGGTCAGGCAAGCCTCAAAGATACATCAGTCCCTGCCAGTTCTAGGACAGTGGGCGGACTAGTACAGGAGGGTAGACCTCAATGAGCTATCACAGCATGAACAGGGCATTGTTAAACACAGGAGACTTACAAAGACTGTGTTGATAGAAGAGCTTTGGTTGAGCCCTGTACATCCTGAGACACAGATCAGCTTCCCAGAATATCCAAATCTGAGCAACCAGGCTCATGAATTTCAGTTGTCGTAGAAATCTTTTTTCTCAGTGTGTCTAAAAGCAGAGCATGATTATACATGACCTCTGCCATTGAAACAACAGTCCTCTCTTCAGTACTGCATGAACTAAGTCCCTGTTTGATCATCACTGGGTTCAGTGCAGAGAGGAATGGGAGACCCTTTCCCTTTCAGAGTGATGGACCTTAGGAGTATAGTTATATCTGTGCCTGGCACAAAAGGCTGTCAGGGGACATAAAAGAGCCCTAAAATTAGAAAATTATGCACGAGACTGCTATTCGTTACTTAATTCCATGGGAGAGGATGGAGACAGCAGGGACATCTCTGGTATCTGTACATAGCATCCTGCCAAGGACTGGGCTGGTCAGTGGGAAATGCAGCTCAGACCTCCTGGTGCCATGTTTAGTTCCAAGATGGAAGCTGAAGCTTTGCCCAGCTCAAAACTGTTCTGGCAGCCCCCTTTGAATGACAAATGCTGGCACCCACTGTGGGAATGGCACTGCCCAGACATGTGGGACACCAGCAAAAGCTGCATGATCCTTGGAGTAGAGAGCCCCATGTTAGCACCAGGATACACCCCAGATATGAGTGCCCTGCTGTGTGTGTGTTGGGTTGCAAGGTGTGCTGGGCTGCCCAGAGACCAGTGCTCTGTTGCTCCAAGTCTCCCAGCATGCTTCACTAAAGCCTTTGCAGCTCAGGCTCCAAGCCAGTGATTCCTGCTTGTGTGAGAGCACAAAGAAGGTCCCCAGGGTGCATCCCTAGTTAAGGATGATGCATCTCCAGCTCTGCTCTGTTCAACTGGTACAAATGTCAGGTTGTATTTTTTACTTGGCTGACTAATCTGCTGTGTTCTCTCTACAGCACAGGCATCAGAGGAGCCAGGAGGAGAGAGGTAAGCTAACAGATGTGTTCTTGGGGAGTGGGGAGAGTGGGGAAGCCTTAATTTAGTATGGTGATCTCACCCGTCTTTTTTTCTATTGTTCAATGAACTGCATGGCTCCTGCTGTGAAACATTGCTAGTGACTTCTGCAGTGCTAGCTGCTTATCAGCTCAGGAGCCACAGTTTGAGACTCTGGGGAAAGCTAGTGTTCTTTCAGTAGCAATAAAGCTCAAGTACTTCTGATGTTAGGAGCTCTTAGGTTTCTTCCCTGGATCTGTTCTGAACTATTTTAAGAGTTCCCCAGAGAGAAGGAGATCACTGAGGCTGACTTCTGCAGGCTGAATGTGCTCTCTCTAGTGGTGTGGCTTGCATCCTTGGCCGTGGTTGTAGGTCTGAGCACCACATTCTGTCTACCTTGGACTTGGTGCCAGAGGACGCCACATAACTAGTTCCACCTCCAGTGCTTCTGTCTGCGTGGCTTTGAGTAAACTGCTTTGCATCTTGAGCTTGTGGCATGGGGATTCTGCGGCATGGTATCTGCTGCTGCTTTGCTCAGGTGTCTCTTGACTTTCTTCCTGATTGAAGGGAAAAACTGTCTCCAAATCAAACATCTTCCGTAGTTCAGTTGAAAATGAAGCCAGTATTGTCAAGCCTTTGGTAGGGAGCTCTGCTTCCTGGTGCAGCTGTTCCTCTCCCCCAGGAAAACAGACCATGTTCAAAGATTGTCTTCTTGCTCTTGTCTGTCTCTAGTGAGGGGGTGACTTCAGGGGCACAACCTCACCTGCTCAGTGTCCCTGAGCTGTGCCACTGTCTGGCAGAGAGCTGGGTCACCTTCAGGCTGTACCTGCAGGAACTGCTACAGTACAAGAGGCAAAATCCTGCCAAGGTAAGCTGGAGATACCTACTCTTCTGTGCAGGGGCTTTTATTTCCATTTCTAGTGCCTTTAGAGATGGAAGAATGTAAATTCAATATTTTTACAATTGCTCTCCCTGTCCAATATTTGCTGTTCATTACTTGCAGATTCTATGCCATGGGAAGTTTAAATAATGAGTAATTGACTTCCAGTATTTGTAAACTGAGCTGAACTTACACCCCTCCTGTGAATGACTTGCTGTACTTGATTGTATTTCTTAGTGTGCAAAGAAGGTCTTAGATTGGGACTGGGGAGAAAATAAGGGAAGCCTACAGTCTCTGGCCCTTTCATGAGTTCCATTCTTAAGCTGGTCCTATTTCACTAGCCAAGATTGTTGCTAGCAAAGTCCAAAGGCAGCGCTGTTTCTGAGTGCATGGAAACCTGTCATTAAACATGTTATAATGGGTGTGATGTATGTTGTTTGGAAAGGATTTGTAGACAGGAACTGCCTTTGGATCACAAAAAGTAGGACAGACCAACCTCTAGGATTGTGTCAGGCTTCCTGGTGTTCAGTGTGCTGAAAGGAGTGGGTTTCTAGCACTGCTTGTTACTCCTTTTCTGTCCCAGCCACAGGGAATAGAAGACCAGGTCCAAAGATGCCCATAAAGAATGAATTAATTGGGATCAAAGTCCATAGAGGAACCTTAGCTTTGCAGACCCTCTCCATTATGAATTAAACTCTTAATTGCAGGATATAGTCCATATCTGAACCCATGCCCTGGTTTACAGATTGTCTATTCTCATTTCCCCCCGCCCTTCCCTGCCCCCAGGAGAATGTAAGACAAGCCATCAGGGCTCCACCATTATACTTCACTTTTTCCAGAGGAGAAAGATCCTAGTCTGATGGGTGCATGGGCTCTGCTAATGCTTCTGCCAGCTGGTTTATGGCACAGCAGTGGCACAGCATCTGGTGACTCTGTAACATGTTCCTGTCTCTGTCAGCACAGTACAGTTTCCTCCTGAGGTGCTGAGCTCTACAGAGAGATGTACAAGTGGCAATTTGCAGTATCCCATCATATCCTCAAGAAATGTAATTTACTTCATAAAGAACTGTCTGATAAAGTTTTGATTTGTTTTATTGGGTCATTGAGTTACCTTGGTCATCCTGCGCTTGAACCTCTAATGCTTACAGCTTAACCCAACCGAGCTGTCCGAGTTGTGACTGTCAGCACCTGAATGTCCTTGGTGCACAGCTGGCTGACTGACTTAGTTAGGACCATCTTTCGTGTTGTTCTATATGGGTTTCTGGCATGGGTTGCATAAATGTATCTCTGCCTCTTGTCACTTCTGTTTGTTCCTCTCTCTTCCTTCAGTTCTGCATGAGTGTCTGTTCAGGCTGCCTGATTCTGGCTGTAGTTGGACACTATGTTCCAGGCATAATGATCTCCTACATCATTTGTGAGTATAAGCAGTGCTTGTCTGACTTAAGCTGAGACATGACTTAACTGTGCTGTTGATAGGCTGGAAAAAGCAGATTTGTAGTTTTCTCAAGGGGATCTGTACTAGGTGATGAATCAATTTACAGGGAGTGTGTCCCAGGAAGTCTGTGTAAGCCCGTGCATGCAGTACAACTGCAAAGGCAGGAGAGGGAGCCGTGACTAAAACATTGGTGCCTGCTGTTCCCCACTGCTGAGGCTGTGCTGGCCGAGGCTCCAGGGAAGCAGGTAGTTACAGTCTCTCAGTTCCTAATGTGGGCAAATCCATATCGAGAGTGTTGTTGACAAAGCTGCATGTTGTGTAAATAAACCTTTTTCACTGCATCATGAGTCCCTAATAACTCTTTTCTGGTGCTCTGCTGCGAGTGCATCTACACATGAGTTCTATGCAGCTACCTGTATAAAAGTTTTGGTAATACTTAGTTAAGCTTATTTCAGGGCTTCTGTTGCATGTTGGGTCTGGGTTGCAGTGGCTGAAGAGAAGGGCGTATGTTTCATCTTAACATAAATCTATATTCTGTCTAAGATCTGGCAGGAAAACCTGATAGATCAAGCAGCTTTGCAATGAGTAAGAAGAGCCATGGATGAGGATTTTTAGGCAGTCAGATGGGAAAGCACATGCCACTGAAATATGTTTCCCTTGAAGACGTAGTGGCACCACAGGAAGAGTCGGGTTTTGCTTGATCTGTCCCTCACAGTCCCTGCATTCCATGTCCACAGTGCTCAGCATTCTGCTCTGGCCTCTGGTGGTGTACCATGAGCTGATCCAGAGGATGTACACACGTTTGGAGCCTGTCCTGATGAAACTGGACTACAGTATGAAGGCAGAGACGTTGCACCACAAGCATGAGAAGAAGAGTAAGGAACCACTTCTCTCTAGCTTTTTTTGGTGCTGTATTCCTAGAGTGGAGCCATAGCAAAAGGACAATAGGAGACCATGTCTGCCAACACTGTGTGGTGACAGGCTGCAGAGGAGCAGGGGAAGAGGGATGGAAGCTTAAGAGTTATGTGGAGAGCAACTGTGTGCTCGCAGGTGATCCTGAGAACAGCATATGAGAGCAACAGGTTATGCTTGTCTCCAGGAACCCTGTGTACTTTCACAGCGGAAGTAGGGGAAAGTGATATGTAAAGGCAGAAAATTCCTTCAGTGTCATGTAAAGCCTTTCTTGTCTTTTTCACAGAGCGACAAGGGAAGAGCGAGCCTGCAGCAGGTGATGAGCCAACAGCAGAGACGGAGAGTGAGAGCGAAGCAGAGCTATCAGGCTTCTCCCCAGTGGTAAGAGCACAAAGAGCTTGGCAGGAGCCAGTCCCTCCTCTCTGGTCTATAGCAACTTGAGAGCCAAGGAGTGGTCTGAGTACAGCAACAATGATAACACACAGCAGAGCCATAAATCGCTTCTTTGCAAAATTCTGAGGGGAGAAGGGCATGTGTTTGATGAAGGCCATTGTCTTCAATCTGGGTGTTGAGAATTTGGTGCCACAGAGCTGGTGACGCCATAGCAGGGCAGGGCCAGCCATGCCCCAGCCTCCTGCTGACCTCAGAATTACTTTGATGGTTATGCTTCATGCTCAGAGAATGTGAGTGTCTCCTGACAAAATTAACTCCCCTGCTGTAATGTTCAGGGGCTCCTCAAAACTGGAAAAGGGAGTTGAGCAGCTCTAGTGTGTCTTACACAGTTCTCTGTTTTCAGACAGACGGATTGTGTGTGACCTTTCTATATTCGCACTGCAGAAACAAACCAAGCAGTAGCTGTGGACATGTAGCTGAGCTGAGTCGGGAAACTTGTTTCCACAAAGGAATGTGGATACTTCTTCAATGACTGCTACTTGTAGAGGGCTTCCTTTCACTCTGTGAATGCAAAAGGGAAGGAGTGTTCTCTTTGGTGATCCCAGGAGAGGAAGCAGGATCAAAGCCTTCTGAGACTCCTACAGTCTCATCCCATCTTGTGCTGTCTCTGGTGTTCTTCACTGAGGGCAGGCAAACCTTTGGGTGGTGGTTTATTGCAGGAAAGCCAGTGAGCTGAGACTGCCCTTCCCTCCAGTGCAGGGAGCACTTTGCCATCATACTGTCCCTTCTGCAAGGACTTCTGCCTGGAAGGTCTGGAGGTGCCCATAGACAGCATGGGTACTTGAACACACAGGAATTTGTCTCTCTGCCTTCATCCCATGCAGGTGGATGTGAAGAAAACTGCCCTGGCACTGTCAATCACAGATTCTGAGCTCTCTGATGAGGAGGCTTCTATCCTGGAGAGTGGGGGCTTTTCTGTTTCAAGGGCTACCACCCCACAGCTGACGGACGTTTCTGAAGGTACACGATAGGACACCTTGCTGCCCCCTTATCCTCAGTGTTTTGGTCCAGAACAATGGGTCTTACAAATGGGAGGACAGGGAGAGACCCCAGCTATTTGCATGGGAAGAGCATTGAAAGGAGGAAGGAAAAGTAGTGCAGCATGCCCTGACTTCATGGCTGATCATAAGCTGGTCCTAAGTGGACATCAGCTTCTAATTACTGCACCACAAAGCAATGCCATCTTGTGACTCCAGCAAGTGAGCAAGGCCACCCACAAAGTTCCACAGAAATAACTGAATAGGATAGTCAAACACCCATATATGTTGCTGGGTGAAACAGATCAGACTTACTAGCTCAGAGGACTGGTTAGTGAGGAACATGGAGGTAACCACCCAGTAGCCACTTGGGTGTCTGGGAAGGAGCAGGCACCTGATGTAAGCACAATTTCCCTGACCTTGGGAGTTTTAGCGGGGGGTTCTAAATGCAGAGAGCATGAGCTGGAGCAGGAAGTCCTGTCTGAGCACAGAGCACGTAGAACAGGATCACAACAGAAACATTCCATGTGAATCATCCCACTGGCAGAAGGGAATAACTGCAGACCTCTTCCTGTGTGCTCCAAGGATGGGGAAGGTACTTGCAAGTCAGCTGTGGTGTGTCACGTGGGGGAGGGTGGGTGAGAGGTCAAGGTGAGGAAACCTGTACCTTAATGCTGGTGCCTTTCAGACCTGGATCAGCAGAGCCTGCACAGTGAGCCAGAGGAGTCATTTTCCAAGGACCTGGCAGAGTTTCCATCCGTGGAAGAATATCATTCCAGAGACCTGGGACCACAGAGTGATGAAGATGCGTTTGATGTGCCTCTGAGTCCTGAGCTTGCCCACGCTGCCTGTGAGCTGCACTCAGCAGACAAAGAGGCCACAGACTCTGACCTCTCCATCCTTCGCCTCGCGTCTCCTCTCCATTTTGTAAATACACACTTCAATGGGAGCGGGCAAGCGGCAGGAGGCAATGCAGAGCCAAAGACTGTCCCTGCCCCAGGCCTGGGCATCTGCATTAACACGCTGAGCGAGGAGATCGTCACCACTGCTATCACCACGGCGGTGCAGAACACCCTCTCTGCCCTCCTGCGGTCCTCAGAGGCCAGTGAGGGACCCCCTCTCTCCGAGTTCCTCCCCACAGAGCCTGAAGAGAAACTGAGCTTCCAAGCACACCTGTCAGAGAGTGAAGTGGTGGAGAGAGAGACAGGAGCTCCACCGGAGGATGAGGAGGAAGCAGATGACTTTGAGCTGCTGGATCAGGGGGAGCTGGAGCAAATGGATGTAGAGCTGGGGTTTGGAGAGGAGCAGGAGGCACAAGAGGCTGCTCCATCTCCTTCCTCTCCCATGCTTGCTGAGCTGCCAAAGCAAGGAGATGAGGAGGAGGAGGCAGTGATGACAGCAGCATCTATGTCTTAGGTCTTACCTGTGCTCCCCCTTTTCCTCCATCATCACCGGAAAGAAGGAAAAACTCACACAGTGAACGTGCAGTGGGTTTTTAGATGTTTGTGTTGACTGGGATGGAAACGCATCAGTGTTAATGTGCTGTGTATGAATCCTTTCCATCCTTCTAGAGCCTGGCCTTCACTGGCTGAGCAGGAGGCCCTGTAGCTGGGGAGGAGCCGGCTTCTAGAAGTCTTATGCCACAATTGAAACACCAACCCCAGCAAACGCTTCCTAGTAATGGTGCAGTATTTTGGTCTGTCTTCTGTTTGTCTTTTGTTTTGCACGCTGAGTACCAAGCTAGCTGTAGCTGCTGCTAATACCCACATCCCCAGTAGGACATATGCAATCTTATTTTATTGGGTTTTTAAATGGCTAAAAGTGTAAATAATTTTAACTTTCATTGGTTTTGTCTGGGGGGGAGGGGTGGGGTGCACAATCAAATGTGGCTCTCAGGGGCAAGCAAAGGGAAAGGGGTCTTTGGAGCAGAGGGTAGCAGTAAGGGGACAAGAGCAGGTGGGTGTCGTGCAAAGAGACCTCTTCTGCAGACTGTTACTGTCTTTTGTGTCACTGCTGGAACAGGGTGTTGGGTGATACCTGCTTTTTTTCCCTGTCTCATTTGAGTTCTGTTACTGGGTGGCTGTGGAGTTGATTTTTTTTGCAATCAATGAAATTCACTCCTGGCCCCGTTCAGTACTCCAGTTTCTTGCTGCCATGGCATCTCTTGCCTTCCACACCACTGACCCTTCTAGCACCCCATCTGTGCTCTGCTGGGCATCATAGCATGGCACCTGGAGACTCCGAGGTGACTGGAATAGAGCCAGGAGCTCTGTTACACGGCAGGATCCGCGGTTTGTGTCCCTTGGGGCAGGGGAGGAAGGACGGAGGGAAAAGTTCAAGCTGTCCCATGGGGGCGGAGACACTTCTTGCTGGCCTGGCAGGGGAGGATGATTCTGACGCTGGCCCTCGTGGACTCCGCCTTGCCCTGAGCCTTTCCCGAGCGCCGGGGCGGGTCTCGAGCTGGTCTTCCCACGGGTCCCAGCGGCGCTCCCGAAGGAAGGGCGTGCGGAG
>JANPWX010000011.1:7252654-7265222 GCA_024734555.1 Trochalopteron elliotii
GTAGCCGGTCCTCGGACGGCGCCGGGCGCCCGCTCGGTAGCGGGGCTTGAAGGGCGGGCCGTGTCGCCCGCGCTACCCTTGGCGGAGGGGTCCCTGGTCCTTCCCGCAGCCCGTGGACACCCCGCTAGGGCGGGGCTGGCTGTCCGTGCCGGTAGACCGGGTATCCGCCGGTGGCTCTACCCGGCTGGGCAGCGGCTCTTGCCCGGGGATAGCGGGGCAGGGCCCGGGCAGGCACCCCCGCTACCGTGCCCCGGTGCTGCAGGCTGGGGAGGCCGCACGCAGCGGGGCCGCTGGGGCCCGTCCATACCCCGGTTATCCCGGTGGGCGAAGCCCGTGGCGGCTGTGGCAGCATCACTTGCCATCGGTTTGAGGCCGGCAGCTCACGGGGAGCTCGGTGTGATTCAGGATGCTACTCCTGATGTCGAGGACGGCACGTTTTGAGGAGGAGCCCTGGGTATTTCTGAAGACGTGGCTATGGACCTGTAGCCCTTTCGTGTTCGTGCTGGGAATGAGAGGTGTGGCCCTGGCTTTGCCGCGGGTCACTGCTGTGTCTTCGGGAGGAGTCGGGGAGGCCCTCGGGCTTCGGGTGGGCAATACTGATCTCCATGCACTCTGCCCATGCCATATCCTGCTCCTAGACTTCCTTCCCCTGAAGTGTGATGCCTGCGAGCAGATCTTCTGCACCGACCACATTGCTTATGCCCAGCACAACTGCACCTCTGCCTACAAGAAGGTAAGTGCAGAGAGCAGGTCTCATCCACCCTCCTGCATGGAGCTGCTGAGCTTTTCTAGCCACCGGTCATAATAATCTGTGGTGACTTTGGTCACTTAAGCAGTCCCCCTTGGGATGTGTACTGAGTCTGAAGATGTACCTGAAAGCCAGGATCTGCATCTCAGTGCCACAAACATCCAGCCCTCACTCTCCCACTGGGTGAAGTGGTTTGGGCATCTCCCAGCCATACCATCTTCCCTTCCCAGGTGCCTCTGCACCTGCTGTGCAAGTTGGTTGGAGGGTCATGAGCAGGATCTCAAACTGCAGCTGAAGCTGTGGAAGCCATGGTAGGCAGGTCCTGAAAGGGAGAGAGATGACTGTGCAGCACTCAAGGTTACCCAGCTACCTGCTCCCAGCTCTCTTGTGTTGTCTCTGCAGGATGTGCAGGTCCCAGTATGTCCCCTCTGCAACACCCCAGTCCCTGTGAGGCGGGAGGAGATGCCTGATATTGTGGTGGGTGAGCACATTGACCGTGACTGCAAGTCTGACCCTGCACAACGCAAGCGCAAGGTATGTACCGTATGACTCTGCCAGCTCTCTGACAGAGCCTAGGAATGGGATGAAAACAACACAGATTGAACCCTCCCTGGTGCTATCTCTGGCACAGGCTGATGGCAAGGAGGGTTGGTGAGCTGGAAGAGTGCACATCTGCAGGGCTTTGTGAAGGCAGTCTGGGAACAAGGTGGTAATGGAATGGGGCTAGGCAGCCACCTGGGATATAAGGATGGGAAACTGCATGCTGCTATTAGGAAAATGCAATCAGCAATTAGCTACCCCATCTTGCCAGGAAATTGAATTGCTGCAGGGAGTTGGCCCTGCAGGAATCCAGCCCAGCAGCAGCTGGAATGCCCTGGGCTATTATCCCCACTGCACTGGCATGGAGGGCAGGAGTCCCTGAGCAAGGCACTTTTTCTCTTGCTGTGCATTCTGTGGTTGTGGAGATTCTTGTCTATGAAGACTAAAGCACCAGTGAATTACTAATGAACTATCTAAAGAAATTATTCAGAAACACATAAAGAAAGTATTCAGAGACAACTGCAGAGCCTTGCAGAAGATCCACTGGTGGGGAAGGCTGGTCAGTGCCCAGGGCCTGGCATGGAGAAGGGACAGCCCCAGCCCCTCAGCATGTGCTCCTTTTCACCACTGCCATGTCATCTTTCAGATCTTCACCAACAAGTGTTTGAAGCCTGGCTGCAAGCAGAAGGAGATGATGAAGGTGATCTGTGACCAGTGCCACAAGAACTACTGCCTCAAGCACCGGCACCCTCTGGATCATGACTGCAGTGGGGCAGGGCATCCCCTTTCCAAAGCAGGGTGAGGGCCTGAGAACAGACAGGCTGGTGTGTTTGCCAGATGGGTTACAGGGAAGAAGCCCAGCTTCTCCTGACCTGTTGTCTGGGACTGCTGCATTCTCACACTCCATGCCCTGTGTGCTGAGGTGTCCTCCTGCAGCACCAAGCACACCAGTATGCACAGTCTCTCCTGCAGCAAAAGCTGCCAGTACTGCCTGCTGAATTGTTTGCTCTTGCGTCTTTCCCCAACCCCTTATTCTGTAGCCAATGGTTTCTGCCTGTCCTGGTACAGGATTTCAGGGAGAGAAATAGCACTTGACACTCTTGGGAGTAACAGCCACAACATGGGAGGAAGAATAGCCAGGGACGTGTCTCGCTTATCCAGCTTGATATCCCAAGGTGTTCAATGCCTCAAAATTGCTCATGATGGTAGAACAGTTTCTCACAGGTGTCCTATCTGTCCTAGGCATGCTGCAGTTACCAGAGCCCAGGCATCCTCCTCCAAAATAGCTGCTGCATCAAGCAGCAGAGCTGCCCGGCCAGCAGACAGCTCCTCTTCTCCAGCCTGTGCCAGGTAAGGTGATGGCCTGGCTTGTAATTCTGAGGTGGGCATGACCAGGCTCAGCTTGGCTCTCCGTAGAACACCAGAGCAACAGCTCCCTTCTTGTTGTGCCTCAGCAGGGCTGATAGTCATACCAGGGCTCCCTGCCTTGACAAAAACGCAGCTTTTCTTCTGCTTGCAGGGGAGGCAGAGCAGCTACGTCACAGACTCGCAGCACCTCCCCTCCAGCTGTCATGCTGCAGAATGGGCTGGTGAGTGGCTTGGCCTGGGCAATTGGGGTGGTTTCTGTGCCCTCTAGGAAGTGAGTCTGCAACAACTGCTTTCTAGCCCACGCTCTGTAGGTGACTGTGCTCCTAGCTGGGCCTTCCCTGGCAGACTGTGATCCTGAATGCTCTGTGGGAAATCAGAGTTTGCTCTGGTGCCTGCAAATGCCAGCTCTCAGCTGTTCTTGGTGCTTAGCTTCCCCAAAGAGACCAAGTGCACCAGCTGTTTTCCTTGGGTGTTATCTTTCTGTAGTACAAGCACAGTCTGGAGGAGACTGGAAGTTGCTTTCCACTGGTATTCTTGGCATACTCCTGCATTAGCAAGTAGGGATGTGTCCCCTTGGGCAGGGGGAGAGTACTGCCAGTCTGTCCAGAGCCCCAGTTTTTCACCTTGGCTGTGTCTGGCCTCCTGGAGAGATATTTGCCCACCCTTGGGCAGGAAAGACTGTACCTGCCACATGTGCTTCAGGGCTGCCTTCTGCCCCCCACCCTGGCCAAGCTGGTGACAATGTGTTTTGTTTCAGAGTGAGGAAGAGGCACTGCAGCGAGCTCTGGAGATGTCCCTGGCAGAGTCAGCACGCAGCTCAGCACAGCCACCCAGGTACAGTCCCAAAACACGTGGTGTGGTGTGCACTCAGCCTACATGTGGAAGGTGCCTGGGGAAAGCATCATGTGGCTCTGGGATAACATTCCTCTCCGCACGTGTTTCCATATGATGCCTCTCTGTGGCTGACAGGGGGAAAAAAAGGAAGAGTCCAGAGCCAACAGGGAACTCTGTTGAACAAGCAAGCCCTCAGTCACAGGGGTGGTGGTAGGGGACAGTCACTGACACGCAGAGTAGGGCAAACCATTTTCTGACCACTTGTCAGCTAATGTGTTTGGCTGGAGCATGATAGGTGGAGTAGGGATGTTCGTGGAGGACACCGAGGAGCTCATGTCCCCAAGCACAGTGCCCAGTGCTGCTAAAAGCACTGTCTTACAGACTGGACTTAACATGGCTCTCCTTGGCCCAGATTTCTGGCTGCCAGCCCCAGCTGAATCCTCTGCTCCCTCTCCAACCCCGTGCCTGTTGAAAGTTATCCTCAGTTGCTCACTACCTTGAGATATGCTGGGGGTTTGCATGAGATGCTGAAACCCAGAAGGGGTTTTCTCTGAGCACTCAGCCCGTGAGCCTGAGGGAGGCTGAGGTACACAATGCACCACTGTTCCCAGCAGCACCCAGGAGGAGGAGGATCTGGCACTGGCCCAGGCACTGTCAGCGAGTGAAGCCGAGTACCAGCAGTCGCAGCGGCAGGTGAGTGAGGCTGGGTATAGGCTGTGGGGTTGATCCTGGTCTAGCTGTGTGAGGGAGGGGGCTTCCCTGGGCTCTGCTTGCTCTGGGCTCTGTCTAGCCTGGGTTTCCTCACCAGGAGGGCAGTCCAGCCTGGGGCAGTGGCAGCATCACTGCTGAGCACACAGCTCTGGGAACCTGAGCACTGGATGTGCCCTCTTGGAGAGAGGAAGAAGCCTGTTTGCACTTGCTCACTGTGTGCTTCTTTCTGTTCCAGGCACACGGTTCAAAGCCATCAAACTGCAGCATGTCGTAGGCAGGTGAGGCAGGGTGTGCCAGTGGACACAGGATCCTGCTTGTGACCCGAGGAACGGCTCTGGCCTCCCACATGGATGCCATGGGGTTCTGGCCTGGACACTGGTACTGAGAGCCCCTTGCCAAGGACAGCTCATCTCCCTGGGAGCTGTAAGCCACCAAATATACACTGACACTTCAGCCCTAGTACCTGTATAAAATTAGTGCAGCAAATTGCTGATGCTCCTGGGGAGGTGAAGACTGTACAGGACAGGGCTCGGTACACACTGACCAAAGCAAGCAGCAGCCCAGAGTCTGCACTTACCCACAGTTGCCACAGCCACGTCCCAACACTGCTGGGACTGTGGGGGATGGGCAGAGCTGTGTGGGGACATCTCTGCATGCTCAGACACACAGCTGGGATGTGGCTGCCTTCTGCAGTGGGGGGCTGGATTCCATGCTCTGGGAAGGGCTGTGCCAGCCCCTCAGCCAAGAGGAAATGTGACTGGAGTGTCTCTTGCTTGGGCATGGCACAGCTGAATGTGCAGCCTCCTGGCACTGTGAAGGCAGCCCCGTCCCCTCTCCCCACACCCTTGGTGCCTCCCTACTGTTTGCATGCACAAGAGTATGTTGGGCCTTACCCTGCTTGGCTGGGGCACAAGACTTCTCTGAGACTGAATGGAGCTGCATTTCCTTTCTGGTTTAATATAATAAGTAACCTTGTCGGTGATTTGAATGCCACAGTCGCACACATGGGATGGTTGCAGCTGCCTTCCTGCTGCTGGCTGCTCTCTGCTGCCCTAAACTTAAACGGGACCCTCTTTAAATGCTACTGGGGTAGGAATGCCTCCCTTCTTCCAGTTGTATTGCTGGGGAATCCCCTTCTGTATAGCAACAGTACACAGCCCCTATTTACACACAAAGCCCTGAGCCTAGAGCCTGGTTGGGTGGAGGGCATTTGTCCTGCAGGGGGTCTGCAGCCATGCAGAGCTGTGCTGCTTTCCCACCTGCTGCTGTAACAGCTCCTGCCTGGTTCTGCACAACCGTAGGGCTGTGCCTGGTTCTGCACAAGACTGGGCTGTCCTGCTCTGAGCAGCTGAGGGAGGGATGGTTCAGGCTGGGTCCAGGGAATATTGACACTTGTCAAAGTGCTGCTTGGGAGAAAATAAAAAGTATAGCACAAGGTACAGAGGTACCTGAGGGAGCACAGATGTGGATGGTGGTTGAAGTGGGGGGCACATAGGGGTGAGGGGACAGCAGTGGCCCTGCTCTTCCATTGCTGTTGGGGTGTGGCCCCCTGCCAAGCTGAGCCCTTTGTGTGGGGATGGGACAGGTGCTGACAGCCTGCTCCCCCCCTTGCCCACCTACTCCCAAGGAGCTCAGCCTCATGGCAGAGCTGCCAGTTGACCCAAGGGCCCAGGCATTAACCCTGCCTGCCCCCACCAAGAGGCGCATACCCTGCCCAGAGCACACAGGCATGGACCTGGGAAGGACCTGGTTTAAGAAACTACACAACAGCAAAACAAACATGTACAAATGTAGTGGAGTGTCTAACCAAACCCCTGCACTTCTAAGGCAGGCAGAGCCCCTGCCTGCAGCCAGCAAAAGACTCCCAGGCAGCAGGGGCGCCTGGACTCAAGTCAGTGTCACAGCAGAACTCCTGGTCGTGTTCATGATGCTTTCTTGCTACCCTGGGGCTTCTCAGTGCCGTGCTCCTTGCTCTCGTCCCTGGTCTGCTGCTGCAGCCACATGCCAGCGTACACGCCACCCTTCTGCAGCAGCTCCTCGTGCCTGTGAGGAGAGCAGAGGGATGCAGGGTCCTGAGCTGGCCCCAGAGCCAGGGAGGGGATTCCCTCCCCCAGCCCTCCCCTTGTGCTCACCTCCCTCGCTCCACGATGTGCCCATCCTTAAGCACCAGGATCTGGTCTGCATTTACCACAGTGGAGAGCCTGCAGAGAAAAACAGGTGTTGCCCTGACTTGGGGGGAGAGGGTTCCTGAGGGTTTGCAGTGCCAGGAGATGCAATCCCAGGGGCTCTCACCTCCTGAGCAGGGGGCAGGTCTGTGTGCCCCTCTTGAGGGGTCTGGCCAGCACCTCCCAAATCAGTCCTTTCCCCTTGTCCCTACCTGTGTGCAACAACAATGGTGGTGCGGTGTGCGCAGACCTTGGCCAGAGAAGCCTGGATGTTCCTCTCAGTCTCTGTGTCAAGTGCAGATGTGGCCTGCAAGGAGAGACACAATATGGTGAAGGGATAGAGGTAATGTGGGCTGCTGCAGAGCTGGGTAAGGCAGGGCTGGGGCCACTGCTGTTACCTCATCCAGCAGGATGATGTGGGGACCCTTCAGGATGGTGCGTGCAATGGCGACGCGCTGCTTCTCACCCCCACTCAGCTTCAGCCCCCGCTCTCCCACCTGGGTGTTGTATCCTGCAGGTACAAGGGCAGAAACATGATGTGCTGGTACCCTCTGAAATGGAGATGGGGACCTGCTGCCCTGGGAGGTCCCTGCTGTGACCACACAGCCACGTGATGGAGCCTTAGCTCATCCCTGTCCAGGGGCTGATCTAGCTCTGGAGAGAAGGCAGGGAAAAGCAAAGCAAGACAAAGAGTCATGCAGGTGTCCCTGTGGGAGATGTCATCCAAGGGTGACACCTGTGAAGGCAGCTAGAAGGTCTTAGGGGACCATGGAATGGCAGGAACTGCAGGGGTCTCACCATCAGGAAAAGAAAGGATGCGGTCGTGGATGTCAGCTGCCCGGGCTGCCTCCTGTACCTCCTGGTCAGTGGCCAGGATCCGTCCATAGCGGATGTTGTTGGCGATGGTGTCGTTGAAAAGCACTGTGTCCTGGGGCACCACCCCAATGTGCGCACGCAGAGAAGCCTGCTTCACCTGGGAGGCAGGGGAGAGGGCTCAGGCAGACCCACACCCAATGCAAAGATCCCTCCAAAACCCAATTCTACCCTCAGCCATGAGCCCCATTCCTTGCAAGCTATGTGCTGTAGGGTCCCCCTGCACCACAGGCTCAGCTGCATCTCCACTCTGCAGCAGCAGGCCCTGACAGTGCCCTAGTCCTTCCCAGGGAGCCCTGGTCAGTACCCAGCAATTCAGCCTGGGGTCCCAGAGTCACACCATTCTGCCACTTCTGGCACAGCCATCAGCCTGCGAAGGGGCTGTGGGGGCTGCGTGCTCACCCCTGCCCTGGGGAGGTGCTAGTGCCTGCACTGAGCAGTGCTGCAAGGCCCAGATGAACTGGTGGGTCCTCCCTGGTCCTTGGAGGCCCTCCCTCCTCACCTGGGAGATGTCCTGCCCATCAATGCGGATGCAGCCACCCCGTACATCATAGAAGCGGAAGAGCAGACGGATGATGGTGCTCTTTCCAGAGCCTGAAGGTCCCACCTGCACACAAAGGAAAAGGGACTTGGAGATGACAAATTCCCAGCTGCTGGAAACGGGCTGGACAGGAAAGGGCTGGTCCTGCTGGGGGGTTGTCCTTCCCACCTTCGTATTTTCAGCCTCTCTATCCCCATCCTTCCCTCCCACAGTGAACTCACACTCAGAGTCCCATTCTCACCAGAGCCAGGGTCTGCCCAGGCATCACAGAGAAAGAGACGTCTTGCAGGATTTCCTTCCTGGAAGAGGGACATGGAGAGGGGCTCAGGGCCACTCCATGGCCCCACATCCCTGTGCCAGGTCCCATAGCAGGTCCCACCCTGTGCCCAGTACCCCATACCCATCCAGGTAGCTGAAGTGCACATTCTCGAACTCAATGTGCCCAGCCTCCAAGCGCAGGTCGCTGGCATTCACCACATCCTTCACCTGTTGAAGCAGAGGCACAGGCTCAGAGCCAGCCTATCCCTAGGGCGGGACCACAGGCCAGGCAAGGGAGCGAGGTCCAAGGTGGCACCTACCTCCTGTTCCTCGTTAAAGAGCTCAAACATGTTTTCCATGTCCACAAAGGATTTCTGGATCATCCTGAAGAGGGCAAAGGCCAGAAAAAAGGGTTTGGGGGAGCACATACCAACCCAGTCACCCATGGAGAGGGGCACACCAGGCACCTCCACCTCCCAGCATTACCTATAGTAAGTCCCGAACCAGTTGAGTGGTGTGTAGAGCTGGATTATGTAGGTGCCAAAGAGGACATAATCCCCCACCTGAAAGGGACAGGGTACAGGGGACTGTAGCACCACGTGGCTACAGTGGGAAGACTCCACAGGGATCTGTGACCACCAGCCCAAGGGCCCCACCTCAGCAGGGGTCTGCACAGGCTGGCACCAGCCTTACCTGAAGCTTGTTTTCAGTGACAAAGTAGGCACAGAGCAGAGACCCCGCCAGCAGCCCTAGGCCAATGACCACGTTCTGGGTCTGGTTGAGGAGGCCCAGCGAGGCACTGACCTTCCACTCTGAGGTCTGCAAGAGACAAAGTCCTGTGGGATGCTGCTACCTCCAAACCAGACCCATGGTGATCTCCATCATCCCCACAGGTGCGAGATTTAGCTTCTTCCCCCTTGGTGCCTCCAAAGGTGCTGAGCACCCCTACCTGGTACTTGACAATGGCATCATTAAAGCGGTTCACCTCATAGCTCTCTGCATTGTAGTACTTCACCTACGAGAGCAGAGCAGGTATCAGCACCCAAGCAGTCCTCAGTGACCCCCCCCAACTCCTACAGTACCGTCTCAAAATTGAGGAGCGAGTCCACAGCCCGGGACTTGGCCTCATTGTCCTGTGTGTTCATCTCCCGACGGTACTTGGTTCTCCACTCAGTGATGAAGATGGTCAGAGCTGTGGACAGGAGGAAGCTGCATTGGAAGGCTCCTGCCACCCCACAGCCTGGCAGCCCTGCACCCTGACCCATGGCACTCACTCAGGTACAGGCTCATACACACGAAGATGATGAGGCCAAACCAAGCGCTGAAGACCGAGGTGAAGTAAACTATGCTGATGACAATATCCGCAATGGTGGGGACAATGCTGAAGACGATGTAGCTGGGGGGTGGGAGGGGAGATGGGGCATCAGCCCAGCTCAGTGGGGCTGCCCGGCCAACCCCACCCACCACGGGCACACTCTGACCTGAGCAGGCTGTCGATGCTGCTGGTGCCCCGGTCCACGCTACGCAGGACCTCGCCAGTGCGACGGCCCAGGTGCCAACGCAGGGACAGCCCATGCAGGTGGGCAAAGAGCCGCACCTGCACCTGCCGGTTGGTGAACTGCTGCACCCACACCCACAGGAAGGTGCGCAGGTTGCTTATGAAGCCAGTGGAGCCTGCAGGGCAACATGGAAAGGTCAACTGGATCAGTCCCACTTGGGCATGCAGGACTTCCAAAAATCCAGCTGGGAAAGGGGGATTTGGGATGAAGCCCACTCACTCTCCATAACCTGGGACCAGCCCTGGTTGCTGATTCCAAGAGAGCAGCAATGATGGGGCATATGGGCTTTGCTGGCCACCCCAGTACTGGTATGATGTGCCTAATATCATCTCTCATCAGTGCCCCATCTTTCCCAATGGTTCTTACCAGCACCTCCACCTTGCAGGAACTTCAGCCCCACATAGCTGCAGACGGTCCAGGCCAGAGTGTGCCAGGGAGCACCCACTGTCAGCTCATTCACTGTGGGAAGAGTGCCAAAGGTCAGGATGGAGGGATGGGGAGCATCCCAGGGTGCCTGTGGGAACCAGCCCCAGGAGCCAGTGCTGGACCCTGACCCCCCTGGACTCTGCTCCTGCCAAACCCCTGCAACCCTCCAGGTCACTTCAACAGCCCCCAGCACTTGGTGAGGCTGTGGCAAGCCTCACACCCCAAGCTCCAGGTGCCTCACCAATGTTCTTGTAGTAGATGGGGACAAAGACATTGATGGCCCGCTCCAGCCCCATGAGTGTCATGCAGAATAGCACCAGCCCCTGCAGCAGGTGGTTGCCTCTTGGCCACATGTATGGCACCAGCAGCCGCATCTTCCTCCGGAAATCCTTCCACGTGGAGGTGGTCCTGCTGGCATCAGCCAGGAGTGGCTGGGGGAGAGCAGAACAAGGAGTCATTGCCCTGGCACCCCAACCCAGTTGACAATGCCCTGGGCAACACCCCAAGAAAACCAGCCCCACTCCAGAGTGCCCAGTCCATTCTCCAAACAGGGCTGCATCCTAGTGAGAGCAAGCAGGGAGCTTGGGCAGCCCTAAACCTTGTTCCACCCACGTCTCCTGAAGATGCTGATTCCAGGGCAGCTGTATTTCTATTTTATCCACAGCTCCTTCCTGGCCATATCCTAAAATTGCTTCAGTTCCAGGACTCACCTGGCTGTTTTCCACGTCCCGCTCCTCCTCATTGATTAGCAGCATGTAGGGTTTGCGGGGCAGCCCTGGGGCCTTCATGCCCAGGATGAAGAGAATGAATGCGCAGATGTAACGCAGCAGCCAGAAGCCAAACTGCACCTGAATGGAGAGTAAGAGTTCAGCATCTCAGCTGACCCTCAGCATAACCCTGAGCATGGGATGGGCATGATCTGAGAGGGACAATGAGGAGAGCATGAAGATGGGGTGCAGTGTGCCAAGGGACACCCCATGCAGCTCAGTGGGAGTCCCTGGTTGAGCACAACACCCAGATCTCCTTCTTCTCTGCCTCATCTGGCTTCATGCCCTTCTGATTCAAAGTGCACCTACCCTAAATGGTGCACAGGAGCAAAGTGCTGTGAGGAGCAGGGAAATACCCCTACTTCTGGACCTGGGTCTGGGCCAGGTAGAAGCAGGACCTGAGCTGGGTGGGGGCATGGAGAGATGTGTGATAGCTGGGCTTGGGACTGAAATATTTGGCAGATGTGTAGGTGCAACCCAGGACTGTATGCACCCTGGGCGTGGCAGGTTATGACATGCATACTCCATCTCCACATCATGATGCTGCAGTCCCTCCCACCCCCAAAGGTGCCTTGTCCACTTTCCCTGGCTGGCCACAGCCTCCCAGCCCACCTTCTGGTTGGTGTTCTCCAGTGCCCACCACCACAGAGGGCTCCTCCAGGACACCAGGGTCAGGTTCTCAGCAGCAAAGGCTAGTGCCCAAAAGAGGAGGAGGACAGTGCCATGGCCCCGTGTTCGGTCATGGGCCAGCACCCGGGTATGCTCCAGCTGCAGGAGGGCAACGGCACAGCCCCAGCTGAGGGCCCAGAGGCAGGCATGCAGCAACATATACCCATAGAGCTGTCCCAGCCCCACTCCTTGCCACAGCAGCCCACCAAAGGGCTGCAGGGCCAGGAACAGGGACAGCAGGACCTGGCCGCGGTAGAGGCGAGAGCGGGGAATGTACTTGGGCTCCATGGCACGGCTGAAGCGGGCGTAGCAGGCATACTGCAGGGCGCCCAGCAACAGGCAGACGCTCAGCAGGACGGATGGCACCAACGTGAAGAAGAAGCAGGGCTGGAAGCCCTGCTGGACCCAGGCCTGGCTGATGGAGTTGTTGCCCTCACAGTAGCCCCCCAGCACGGCCATCCTGGCAGGTCACCAGCTGTGGAGAGAAGAGAGTCCAAGACAAGGTTTCAGGACGGGCTGTGATACCAGCTGCACAGAGGGGCTCACAGTGGGATGACATGGCCAAGCAGCAAGGGCCCTCACAGGGCAGGGAAAAGTACTATTGGACATGGACACACAGGACACGCCGCACGAAGCACAGAGTGGTGCATGCAAGCAGGGCCAGCTTTGCATGGGGATGGCCATGAGCACACCTGCTGTGTGCCCTGGACGGGGGCACAACATTAGACCGGGCCCCTCAGAGCACCCGGGCCCCTGAGGATGCCCTCGGACATGAGAACAGCGGGAGCAGCAAGGATAGGAAAGCAGAGTGAAGCTGGGACCGGTCTCAAGTGGGAGGGAGCAACGCGGGTGGATGCAGCGGCAAGAGCGCGGGTGGGGGAGCGGGTGTGAATGCGGAGGATGCTCGGGGAACCGCGGGGGCGTGCAGGGGAGAGGCAAGGGCAAAGACAGCGATACATCGGGAAAACGCTCGCGGAGAGGGAGGCAGAGGCCGCGCCAGGTGAAAGCCCGGGCGATGCCGGCGCCGCTCAGGCCGGGGACAGGCGGCCGCGGCCCCGTCGCCGCCGTGTCGGCCCGGACGCTGTGTCCGCCCGCCCCTCCCTTGCTGA
>JANPWX010000011.1:7265622-7276285 GCA_024734555.1 Trochalopteron elliotii
GCGGCACCGCAGGGCCGGCCTGCCCGGGACCGTCACTGCGACCGGGGCGTGTGTCCCTTCCCCGGGCCCCGGTGCCCAGTCCCGGGCGGCACGGACCTCCCCCGCAGCGCCGGGGATGGGGAGGGGTCGCTACCGTGGGGCACAGTCCCAGGCTGGTGGCCGCGGAGGGTGTCCGCCTCCGACGGGAGACGCCCCGCTCCCGCTTATCGCCGCCGCCAGCCCGGCCCTGCGGTGCCGCGATAGCCCCTGGAACGCCTGCGGGGCCTCCCGCCACAGAGGTCAAGCAGGACGGGGCACTGCCCTCACGGGGATAAATATAGCCGCTGCCTCCTCCAGCGGCTGCGAATACGCTCCTGGGAGCTCCCAGTGCCGCCGGAGCAGCCGGCAGGCTCCTCCCAGCCTTCTGCTGCCGCCGCAGGCCCAAGTGAACTGCACGATACCACAGAGCGAAGGGAGACTCGGACACAGGCAGGGATGATACACCCCATCTTTATTAGACGGCTATACAGCTGTACAGCGAGGACACGGGGGTATGACACCGCACTCCCCAGGGACCCCCGTGCCCGCACATCTCAGGAGGAGATGAGGAAATGGCTCGCCATGCACATGGGACACTGACACAAGCAAAACATGCGGCAAAGACTTGGGCCTGCTATGCCTGGCCTCTCCCTCCCGCCAGCCCAGGGAAAGATCCAGAGTTTCCCCCTGCCCCAGGGCACTGCCTCCAGGCAGCCGTTCAGCTGTACAGACCAGGAGCAATTCCATTAGGAAGCCCAGATGCCCATAGGCCCAGAGAGGGAAGGCAGCAGCCTGGGCACCAATAGAAGCCACTGAAAATGCTGGGTTCTTGGGAGATGTGCTTTCTGCCTTCTTTCACCAAGCCATGACAGCCCCAAGCTGAAGCTGCTGTGGAGTAGTTGCAGCCACTTCTCCATGGAAGGACCCCAGCAGCACCCAGGCCCACAGAGTCCTGACCCCCGCACTGAAGAGCTGATCTCCACCCTGAGCTCTGCTTTTGAACACTGTTTGATCTCATACAGACCCCAGAGCGGTCGTAGCTCCAGCCCTGCCCAGCCCTCCCCATGTCAACAAGGAGCCTGCTACCCCAAAGAGCCTGCCCCTGTGCAAGCCCCCTGGCTCTGCTCATGCACAGGCTACCCACGTGCAGAAACACTGGCAGCAGGCAGCTTAGAGCTGTTCCAGGCTCAAAGGGCAGAGGGCAATAACCCTGACAGGAGAAGAGGGATGGCCCTGGACTCCAGAGACAGCAGAGGAGGATGTGCAGTGCTCACAGAGGGCATGGCAAAAGCAAACAACCTCTGCCAGAGGCAAGGGGAATGGAAAGTAAGTCGTGAGCAGGAGTTAGCTGGGATGCAATTCTCCAGAAGCTGCAAAGAGAAAAGAGGGAAAACAGGATAGTGGGAAGGTCTTGTCTGAGGCCACACTGCACAGCTGGGATCCTGATTCCCCACCACCATCCCAGGCCTGGGCTGAGGAGTGCCTCTCACTTCTGGGTTCAGAATGCCCCTCCTTGCCCTGCCAGGCATGAGACAGCTGCATGGTATATGGTCTCCACAGCAGCTGAAACCATGTTGTAAGCAAAAGGAAGGTTTCAGGAGGAAAGGGGAAGCTGGAAACCTCTGGAAAAGATTTGAGATGACCCACAGCCTTTGCCAGGGAAGAGGAAAGGCCCAGTTCCACAGGAACAGCTGCATCAGGACAGAACTCAGCACAAGAGCACCTGGGCATGGGGAAAAAGGCCTTTTTTTGTGCCTGGAGAAAATGAAACAAGACACAGAGCGCAAGACCTTCAAGGTGGGCTCTGAGAGGGCTGTGAGCACTCCTGGAAGATGCTGGGCTGCTTCACACTGGGGTCTCTTTGGCACTGCAGGAGAGCCCACATCCCATGGGTGCCATACATGGGGAGGATGCTGCTGCCCCAGCACAGAGGCATCACTCCAATGACCCTTTCTTGCATGCAGGGAATGGGCCAGCTGTCATGAGTCAGGGAAGAGCTGCAGCATCCTTGGATTGAACCAGAGCTGTTCCCACCAGCTCTATATCCCACCTGTACTCATACCAGCAGCAGCAACCAGGGCCCATCCCTCTGCAGGGTGCTGGGACAGAGGGGTGGGTGACTGCCCCACTGTTGTCCTGCTCTGGGCTGAGAGGCACAACACTGGTCCTCTCTGGGGGGACTAATATGGTCCTAGGCACCTTCTCAGGGCTGCAGGCAGGGCAGTGTGGTGCTGCAGGCTGAGCTAGACCACCCTCAACAACTCCTGCCCTCATTTTGGTGGCAGGTCACAACTTCGGGCGCACACCTGGATGGAGCTGATGCCACCTCACATCCCTTTGAAGAGCAGCTGCTGCTGTCACCTCCAAACCAGTCCACCAGCAGCTCCTCACTGCTAGTTCTGTCATGTCAGCTTCCACCGGCTCTGCAGAGATCCTCCAACACGGACGACACAGATGTGAACACAGACACAGGTATGTACTCACACACGCATTCACCCCACAAGTCGGAGTGGCCTTGACTTGACACATGGCTGGACACAGCCACAGCAAAGTGCTGTGCCACAGCAAAGACACTGGCCTGGCAGTTTTGTCTCTTCAGCAATTGATGGCAACAAAATGTCCAGTCAGGACAGGAGAAGAATCAAGCCGATGCCACATCCTGCTGTCCAGGTGGCTCCCAATCTGCAAGCCCCATGAGATCCCCAGTCTACCAGGCTATACCTGCAAGACAGAGAGAGAATAAGGCACCTACTGGGAGCACCTGCCAGCACTTCAACCTGGCATCAGAGTACACCTTGCCCCTCTCAGCCACAGCCATCACCCTCACCTTGTGGATCTGTGGCGGAAGCTCGTCCTCTGAGCTCTCCTCTGGCACGGGCTCTGGGTGCCTCGCTGACTGCCCGTCCTCCGCCCAGCCTCCCAGAGGAAGGCGGGAGAAATGTGATGGGGCTCTGTGCACTGTGCCTGGGTCTGCAAGAGAGGCAAGGAGTTAGATTAGCTTCTTGGGAGACTGCCAATGCCTAGCAGCAGGCAGGCTGCTTGTGCCAGTCCATAAAGGGCATACGTTACAGAGCTCTGACCTGAACTCAGACCTTTGCCCTGGCTCCCGTACCTGTGATGCCACCGTATCGCCGCTGGAAACCAGTCTGCAGTGTGGCAGTCTCCTCAGCAGGCTGCCGTGGTGAGGAGAAGGGGTAGCTGGCAGAGCGGGGAATGGGGACAGGGCCACCCCGCTGAGCGTCCAGCTCTTCGTGGGCACTCTCCCCACTCTCGTCACTCTCTCGTCGGTGCCAAGTGTGCCGCTCGGGCTCCAGCTGGGCGTGCTGCTTGTGCAACTGCAGGCCAAAACATGAGTGACTCAGCTGTGTGGGAGAAACCAGATGCCCAAACACACCCTCTCCGCAGCACTGCATAACACACTGGTTTTCTCATCACAACGGAAAGGGCAGCCCAGTCCTGCCTGCCTTGCTCCTTGCCCCTCTGGCCAGCCCAGCTCTGGGTTGCTCACCTCATGCATGTAGAGTGCATGAAGACTCATCTCAGTCGAGGCGTACTCCGACAGGATCATGCTCTGCAGTTGACCTTCCCAGGCGCTGCTCCCTGAGCTCACGGTCCTTGCATCAGCACTGTCATGGAATACACCAGTAATGTTTGCCGCCCAGGTGCCCCCACACTGCCCAGCCCCTCTCCACTCTAATGTCAGGCACACAGAGATCTGCTCCTGAAATGAGTATGAAGAGGCTCTCTGCAGCAGCTCCCAAAATACACAAGCCTGGCTATGGCACTGCCTCTTCCCTGCATGGGGGTCTCTCACCACTGTGGTACCTACAGGAGAACAGTAAGACCCTGATGGTATCCTTTGGGGCCAGCCTTAGCACTGGCACCTGGCACCTAGCACCCACACCTCAGACCTGAGTCTGACTCTGCTTGTGAATGTCCCTTGCTGCCCAGACTGCAGAGATAAATGCCGCTACATCTAGGACAACAGGACGGCATTTGGTCAAAGGGTAAAGGAATGTCCAAGGTGTCTGGCTGCCCTTCTCCAGCCAGCAGCTTACCCTGAGGCTGTCATGGCACTGGCACCACGAGGATGGGCTCCCTCTCCATCCCTTCCTGATGCCTGGAAGCCACTGGAAGGCTGCTGGGCTGACTGGAGTGGGGAGAAGGAACGCAGAGCTGAGGCCACTTCTGAGAGATGGCGGGAAGCCTGTCCATCCCGGCTCATGTGGAAGCCCAGTGCTGAGGAGCCTGCTATCACATTGGCAATCAGGCTGTGAGGCTGCAGAGTTGAAAGAGGAAGAGTCACTCTCCTATGCAGAGCTGGACGACTGATCCCACCAGGCAACAGAGCTGGGCTATCTTGGCCACTCTCCCACCTCACAGCGCTCTAGGACAGCCTGTTACCTTCTCTAGAAACCCAGAAGTATCCCAGATAGTGCTGATCTACCACATTTTCATTCCCAGATACATCCCAGGCAAGGGCAAAATTACCCAGAGGGCCTGATGATGAATTTGCCAGCATGTAGCAAGCACCCCAAGAACAACCCACATGCCCTGAGCCTGGGCACCTCTGACTCCGACTGCAGGGACTGGATGGAGCTGAAGAGGGCATTTTCAGGGAGCACAGCCTGCTGAGCCAGTGCCACGCTGCTGTCCCGGTGCACACGCTCCTTCAGGAAGCCGATGAAGGCTGTGCTCTCACGGGGTGGCTGCCACTTGGGGTTGGTGATGGCAAAGTGCATGAGAGAGAGCTCTGTCTTGCCATCCTCAGCCTGCTGGTAAATGGAGGCCTCCGTCTTTCCTGCTGACATCCACTGTGGACAACAGACAGGTCATGAGAGACAGGATCTGCTTTACAACCCTGCCAGCCCTGGGAATCCTGAAACCAGTCTGGGCAAGGCACACAACACCCAGCCCATGCAAGGCCATGGCTCCGTATGTAGCAGGTGCTACACCAAAAGTCCCCATGCTCATTCAGCCATCTCAGCCTGGAGAAGAAGCAACAAGCACAGTGTGTTCCACCTCCACCCCAGAACATGAATTGCTGCAAGGAACTGGGGAGCTGGGAACAGTCACACAGACAGGAAAAATTACAGTTAACAAATGACTCTTCTTAAAAGCTTCCTGCCACAGTAAGTTCGCTTCCTTCCTAGCTCATGACTGTGTCTCTAGGAAGTCTCTCCCTAGACAAATAACCTAAATTCCCAGGCACACAAAACAGATGGACCCCTTTTCCCTCCATCGTAGATTTTGCATAATGGAAAATGCTTCCCATTTCCTCTAGACTGCTTCTCTCCTGAGCACAAGCAGATCAGCTTCTTAGTGGTCATGCTTTCGAAATGTCCCCATTCCTCTCTCCTGAGGACACAGAACCCTTGGCTGTGATATCAGGCAATGACATCAAAGAAATTACACAGCCTGATTCCCAAAGGATCTAATCACAGCTGGGCCACAAGAGCCGTCCGTAGCTGGTGACCTGTGTTGCCAAAGCCAGACACCCTACCGAGAGGTGGGTGGCTGGGCTGTGGGCTGCCACAGGTGGTGAGCTCGGGCCTCTCAGGGGTCTAAAGGACCAGACATGCTGGTGGGCAGCCCAGGACCTACCGCAGGGTGGCCGTGCTGGCGCACGTCCATCTGGGCAAAGGAGCAGGTGTCACCCACACCCACCACCTCCACAGTGAAGTTACGGAAGAAGTCGACAATGTCCAAGGACTTGGGCCGCAGGCAGATGATGAGGATCAAGGGGGTAATGATGGGACTCAGCAGCTCTTCCAGGATGAAGACCTGAGCACAGAGATGATCGGTTCAGCACAAACTTGAGGGTCAAAAAACCCACAATCCCAAAACAGACCCCAGAGGTAGCCCTCCATCTTCTGAGGCAGGGTATATTTGAGGATGCTGCCTTGTTCCTCTATGAGCCCAGGAGCTGTTGAGCTCTCCAGCCCCTTCTCCCTCCTGCAGGGATGGGGGCAAGTCCCCAGCCCCACAGTTAAGCCAAGCTCACCGCTTTGTACTGGAAGAGCTGGGCAAACTCGTCCCTGGTCTCGTAGCGGTGGGCATTGCCCTGCCAGTGGTCAGGCATGTAGTGGATGTGTGCCAGGATGACTCGCAGCAGCTGCTCTGGGCAAAAGACCAGGTGCTGGTCAGGGATAAAAGACCTGCAGGACAGGACAAGGAAACATCACAGGATTACACCTTAGTTCTTGGGAGATGTCATCTTGGGAGGGCAGGGTGAGTGGCCCATATCACAGCTCTACCTGTAACCTTCCAATCAGACCAACCCCTCATGCCATACAATCACTGCAGCCAGGATCACTACTATCCCCTTACTCAAGCCTGGTCCTGCCTCTCCCCAGCCATGCTCCTCATTCACACAGATTCACATCCATTTGCAAGCAAAGAGCATGTTTACATGGGTTGCTGCCAGCCCCACTGCTCCCTACAGCACTGCCAGGAGCATGGGGGCAGCACAGACCCACCTCACCTGCACACCGTGATGCCCACCCCGAGCAGGGTGACCGTGGTCAGGACGTGCTCGACCGCAAGCACGTCCTCATCATAGATGGTGAGAGCGATGAGCACAGCCAGGATGGAGCCAGCAAAGAAGGCCACGTTCTTGGCCACGATGGTGAGAAGTGGGGAGATAAAGCAGTTCATGTACTTGGAAGCTGGCTTGTACCCCTTGCTGAGGCGGGAGTGCAGTTCATGATCCAGCTCATTGAAGTGACGGAGGTAACAGCGGCCATAGAGAGACCAGCAGCGGGCACCCAGGCTGCCTGGCTCCCGCTTCAGGATCTCCGTGTAGCTGAAGAAAGCATAGAGGATCTGCCAGATGAGGATGAGGGGGCAGAGGAGGAAGTTAGCAATGCCAATCCAGAGAATGCGAGTGCTGAGCTTCTCAGCCAGCTCCAGGCGGTTCCCGGCCCGCTTGTATTCAGCCTTCAGGCTCCACTCGTTCTCAAAGAGGGAGCCGGGACCCCAGAAGAAGATGAGCTCAAAGTTGTACTTGAGCCCACGTGTGTAGAAGACGGTGTCTCCCAGCAGGGGCAGGCGGAAGCGGATGGGCAGCAGTGACTTGTTCACCATGGCCACCATGTAGTTCTTGAAGCGGAGGATGCGGTGATAGATGTCCAGCTCTGTCAGCTCCTTCTTGTGGATGCAGATCTGGTGCTCCTTCTGGATCTGCACAATGCGGGCCTGCACCTCCTGCCAGGTGTAGTAGGGCAGGGTGGACTGGAAGGTGGACAAGCAGCAAGATTAGGAGCAAGAAGTATCCAGGGACAGAAGCCAGGCTGAGCCCACTGAAGTAGCAGGTCCCAGCACACCCCTCGGGGTGCTGACAAAGCACACGGAACACCAGGACATGCAGCACCTTCTGGCACCACTTCAGCCTGAAGCAGGCAAACCCCACACCTTGCCTTAGTGCCCTTTACCCCCTAGATTAGAACAGATGACTGTTTCCCAGTCACTCATGCACCAGCTTCCTTGGAGGCATAAACACAAGTCCAGGCTTCCATGGGTCCTCCCAGAGTTGCCATTTGGAGTCAGCAGGGAGAAACAAACATGGAAGGGAGTTAAGCAGTGTCCCAGAGGGAGCCCATGGAAAAATTGGGGACAAACCAAGCCTTTCAGCTCATCCCACCTTTCTCAAGACACTTTCTTCCTCCAAAAGATGCCTTATCATGTTGTTCATCAGAGCAAATACTCTGAACTAGGAGGTATATGCAAGCCTCAAACCCCATCTGTGACACTGATGCCCTGTGTGACCTTCAAAACTAAGTAGCTCCAAGTCTTCCAAATGAACAAGGAAGCTGAGGTTGTCCACACCCCAGGGAGGTATGAGGACATCCTCACTTATGCCTTCTCTGTGGAAGGCATCACAGAAAAGGCCACCACTGAAGAATACACATATTGGGTGGCATATGGCAGAGGCACACGCCAGCAGGCGGAGAGGCAGACTGGGCAGAGAGGGGTTAACATGGAATAAACTGGCTGCTGGAGAAGAGGCTGACAGGAGAGCATGTGGTTATGGAGCAGAGGGAAGAGCACTCAGCCTGACTGAGGAAAGGCGTGAAGGCAAGTTGCAACCACCCAGCAAATGCCTCCCACGACCCTCGGCAGCCCCGCATGCAACCCCTGGCTCAGCACTTACCATGGGGATCTTCAGGGCATTGATGTAGAAAGAGTGAATCTCCCAGTAGCAGCAAATGTTGTAGATAAATTTGACGAGTCGGTGGATCCAGAAAACCCCAGCTATCACCAGGATGCAGATGAGGAAGCTGTTTGCCTGGATTCTGCAAACAAGAAGAGGCAAGTAGTGGGATACAGGCCCAGACAGGAACCCTGAGTACTTAAGAAAACAAGAGCAGTGGCTAACATGCTCTCCACTGCCCCTACCTTGCACTGCAGACATTTGGAGGAAGGAAGGCGTCCGGCAGAGTCACCTTAATGGGCTCGCTGGGATGCTGGCTGTGATTTAATGCTTTGTTGGCAAAGAGGATGTCATAATCAACACAGCTGATAAGAAAGGTAGTGAATGCCACCACAAAGATGAACTGCCTGTGAAAAAAGAGAAGCGCTGTGAGGGAATCACCCTTCTTCTCCACCACAAAACATGAAGCAACCAGGGTCATTTGTCAGGGAGGTGCAATCCCACAGCCATGGCAGCAGGAACGCTCACAGGCAATGGTTCTTCAAAGTGAAATGCAGGTCTGGGGCATGGAAAACCCTCATGAAGGGGAGACAGGACAATTATGAAAGGAGCCCTTCCACCAACACAGCTGCAAGTGCTTGGCAAGTGCCTGTGGCTGTTGCCCAGCAGCTGTCACAGCCACAGTAGAGGGGAACCTGCACTTACATGAGCTCAAAGATCTCTCCAATGAGCATGCAAGTGAAGCCATTCTTCTGATGCAGGTTATAGACGTGAAAGCTACAGTCAAGGAAAACCACATGGAGACTCCTCTCTGATGACGGATGAAGAGGCTTCTGACCCACTGGCATTCCACAGCTCCTCAGCCAAGTCTCCCTTCACCAGCTAGAGAAAATCTCTCCCACCCTAACTCATCAGCAAGTTGGTTCCCCAGTGCAAGAAAACACACTCTGCCCAAGTAAAGCACAGCTGGGGTAGAAGGACTTGGCTTCATGCATGCTCTTTTCTTCCTGCACTCAACACCCATAGTGGGGGTCTGTTCAGCACAGAGCAGAAACTCAGCCTGCACTCAGGCTGCACAACAGTGGATAGGGCAGGGCAGGACAAGACAGGGACAGATAAAAATGCATTTAGTGGCAGCTGGCACCTGCTCCTGACCCCAGCAATGTGGTCAGCATAACTAACACTATTTTATAAGCCAAGCAATACTTCTCTGTCACTGAGGGGGTCACCTACTAGTGGGTCACCCTTTCCACAGTTATCAGGCTGAAGGTCCTGTGAACCAAGTAGATAAATCAAATGGGTTTCTGCTTTCCCTCCCTATGGGCCCCAAGATTCCTTGGCACCAGACTGATTACTCTCTTCTGTGCTGTCCTTGAAGGTCCCAGGCACCTGGCCAACCCAACAGAGGTGATGACCCTGTCACAGAAGAGGGAAGTATTAACAGCACCCAGAGCACTACCCACAAAATCAGGGGGTTACAAATCCTAAGTGGGAATTTGTATCATAGCAGTTGGTGGACAGTGAGACCCAGGACCCCTCAGTAGCCAGAGATACCCCCACACTGTCATCTGCTTTCTCTGAGGACTAAGTGAATTACTCAAATTCTTTAACGTGATTTTTGAGTCTACATTATGATGGTTATACAGCAAACCATGTATTAAGATATGACCAGATCTGTAAAGAGTCCAGATGATTAGAAACCACAAACTAAGAGATACTATACAATTCTGTTCTATGCTACTTATAAAATTGTACTACACTGATTCTGCCTACAGAAATCCTGTGCTACTCTGTTGGTAAATGTCACACTACCAATAACATCCTATTAAGAATATAACGCATTAACTGTAACTACAACAGTACCATCATCACTTTCCCAAGAATTCCTAGAAGCACCTGTATGACCCTGTGTCAAGTGACAGCATCCCAAGGTTGTGGGGGTTCTGTCAGCCCCTCTGAAGCTGTGTAGTGTTCTACAGGAATGAGCTGACACTGCCCAAGCTCCAAGCTACACAAAGCTCCGTGTTTTCCCTGTACTTAGAGCCGGGAGAAGGGGGATACATCCCACCTGACCCTCGTCCTGCAAAAGGATATGCGAGAGAAGAAAAGGTCGAGGTTCTCGATGTGATGCCACGGAGCTGAAGGAAGAAGCAGCACAGGGTGAGGGGCCCTCAACACACCCACCCTTGCTGTTGTGACCAGTACAACCTCCCCCTTCCCCCGCTGCCCCTGGCACCCGAGGTCCCACACCAGCCCCGCCACCGCCACCGCCACCCCGGCTCCCCTTGGTGTCCAGCCTCTCCCCTGCGTCCCCGGCCTCTTCCGCACCCCGCCGCCGCCCAGGCCCCAATCCCCGGTGCCCGTGCCATCGCCATCGCTCACACTTAGCGCCCTCGGGGACGTGAACGAGCAGGTCGCCGCCACCGGGGGGAGACTCGGTGGAGGAGCTCTCCAGGCGCTGGTACTGCGTCTCGAAGTGGGCCATGGCGGGGC
>JANPWX010000011.1:7276665-7289409 GCA_024734555.1 Trochalopteron elliotii
GGGGATCGCGCACCGGCCCTGGGCGCGGTAGGGGATTCCCGGGGCAGCGGCGGCGGCGGCGGGAGGGTCCCGGACGCAGTGCGAGCTCGGACGGGGGCAGAGCGGTGGGCCCGTGGGGCGGGTGTCGGCGCGGTCACTGGCGGGTGGTTCCCGACGGGCCCATTACTCAGACACTGTCCCGTCCGCTGGGAGCAGTAGCGATGCCGGAGAGCAGGTCCGTGTTTGAGGCCGCCCAGGACCCTGAGCTCCTGCACGGGCTGAGCCTTGTCACCGGAGTCGCTGCGGATGCGGGTGCTGCCGAGCTGGCACCTGTGAGCCACGGTGCGTGGGGCTCCGCGGGAACGGCGGGAGGGAACTTATTTGACTAAGCTTGTGTCCACCACAGATTGGGTCTTCTTTCCCCAGTTCAGCTTAGATGATAACCCCGGAGCTTGGCCATGGGAGCTGCCTGGTGGGTGGGTAAATGAGGTTTTTTTGCTGACACCCCACGGTTCCCAAAGCTCCTTCGAACATAGGTTTCTTTGGGTTGGCTGAGGCAGGACCGAGGAGGCTCCACTCCCTGCAGTGCAGCCTGCAGGGCTGCCTGTGCACAGCCCTTTCTTGTTCTTCCAGAGAAACCTGCAGCACCCAGCTGTGAGGAGAAGGCCTATGGGGTCACCGAGGTGCCAGAGAAGATGTGTTGCTTGACCTGTGGACAGGTTTTTGGGAGCCGGGAGGAGCAGGTGAGCAGGGCTGAGCAGTGTGAAGTGGGAGTGGGGCTTGCATGACTGGTGGGATGCTGCTGTGGAAGCTCAGCCCCAGCATGGTGCAGCCCAGTGCTGGCTGTTTGCCCACTGCTCACGACCTATTGGGATCTCTCAAATCTTGTATGTTATCAATTGAAAGTATCATTTACTGGAAGTAAAGGGTAAGTCCAGCACAGGCCTGTACTTGTTCAGGTTAACTGTTTCATGGGTAACTCCTTAATTTTGTGATTTTCCAGTCAGGACTGCAGAAGGAGCCCAGCATCAGTTTAGCCCTTGGGGTCTGTCACCTCATGCCCTTCGGTGGTGATAGCTTTCATGGACCACCCAGATGCTGCCAGCTCGTACAATTTTGCTCCACAGACTGAGCACTACCGTCTTGACTGGCACCGCTTCAACCTGAAGCAGCGACTCCTGGGGTGCCAGACGCTGCCTGCGGAAGTGTTTGAGGAGAAAACCCGCACAGGTGAGGAGTTGGACTGTCTGCACTGGAGCCCAGGGGCTGTCACCAGCCTCACTGGGGCTCTTTTGTACAGAAGCTCTCTGCTAGCACAGGGTCCCTTTATTCTGTCCCTGTGGGGTCTTCTCAGGGTCCAGCACTGCTCCTGAGCTGTTAGGATTTGTTACAGGGGGAAGGGGGTGTTTTAACTGAGGCCCTGCCTAAGCATGGGTGGGGATCCAGAGCCCCAAACTCCTATCTCCCCAGGTCACAGCCTTTTTGTGATATGTAGGGTTATTTAACAGAACATTTCTGGGGTCGTGGGCACTACGCAAGTGCCCTTGAAATCACTTACAGAGTTTTAGGGAGGCTGTTCATTAATCTTGCTTTGTTTCACTGCGTCTTTTCTTTTTCTTGCAGGTGATGTTTCCAGCATCTCAGGATCCGACTCGGATAGCTCTGATGTGAGCAGTGAGTCAGAGGTGCTGCCCTCTGTCAGTGACACTGCCTGGAGCCCCCAGGTTCCCCGCTCCCACAAGGTGCTGCTCCGCAATGCGAAGGGCCAGCTCATCTCTGCCTACCGCTGTGTGCTGGTCACTGGCAAGGCAAGTCACAGGCCAGCTTTCTGGGTGAGGGACTCCAGAAAAGGTGGGTGGCACTGAGGTGTATATGTTTCGCTGACAGTCTCGTACCTCCTGTGATAAGAAGGGTGGACTCTTGTGACAGGTTAGAGCCCCAGACGTGTGGTGGCCTGTTATTTGGCTCTGGGGTGCTCCCAGAAACCTGCTTCTGGTGCTAGCAGAGACTCTGGTCTCTGTCCTGGGGACAGAGAGAGGTAAGGAGGTAATGCCAAGGGTGCTAGCAAGGGTGTCTGTGTATCAGGGTGACATTGAGGAGCCGGTGGAGCTGACAGCATCACTGCAGAGCCTCAGTGCAAGCACGTGCTGGGTTGTGCTGATGATGGGTGGCGGGCACTTCGCAGGAGCAGTGTTCCGGGGGTGAGTACAGGGGAGCAGCGGGATTGTCCCTCTGGACACAGTCAGCTGGAGCTACTTTTGCATGTTAATGCCATGCACACTAAGCTCTGTTGCTCATGCCTGCCCCCTCCACAGTTTGCAGGTGCAGGAGCACAAGACTTTCCACCGCTACACCGTGCGAGCTCGGCGAGGCACAGCCCAGGGCCTTCGGGATGCCCAGACCCCACGGTCAGCACCCAGATCGGCTGGGGCCTCCCTGCGCCGCTACAACGAGGCTGCACTGCTCAAGGTGAGGATGCACCACACCCCAGTGCTGGGCTCTTGGCAGGGAGGGTGGTCCTAGCTGCCTCTGACAGGTGGTATCACACTGCTGCTGGAGGGCATGGCACGGGCAGTGGCAGTGGGCTCTGGAGAAGGGACAGGGCCCAACTGAGGCTACTTGTTTCTGGATTTGTCCCTGCTCCAGAGGTAATTTTGCCCACATAGTGTGCTCAGGATTCCATAAAGCTTCTCCTTTCTCCCCAGGATATACAGGACCTCCTGGCAGCCTGGGCACAGCACCTGGAGGAAGCTCAGCGCATCTTCCTCCGGGCCCCTCGTCACAACCGTGCGCTGCTCTTCGGTGGCAGGAACCCACCCCTGTCCCAAGGGGACCCTCGCATCTGCCACATCCCCCTCAGCACCCGCAGGGCCACACTGCGGGAGGTGCTGCGAGTCCACGCCACGCTGGCCAGCCTGCAGGTGTATGGTGAGTTGGACCTGCCCTTGTTCCTGTGGGTCAGGCCAGGTGGGGTGACATGATCCCTTGTGTATTAGGGGATGCTGCCCTGTGGGGTGGAGGTGCTAGCTCTTCAGCTCTTAGTCCCTGGACACATGGGGTGCTCCCTGTCCCCAGGCAATGACGGGAGCACCCCTGCTGCCCAGGGAAGGACACACCACTGGAGGACATCACTGGGTCCCCCCAGAAGATCTGGCAGAAGAGGCAGCAGAAGGCAGAGGTGGATTCCCTGCAGGAAGACACAGCTGGTGAGTTGAACCACAGAGGGAGACATGACTCTGAGCAAGCAGGAGGGGTCTGATGTTATGGCATGGGCCAGATTTGCAGCTTCAGAGTGTGGCTGGACAGGAGAAAGACAGGGTGTTCTTGGCTGAGAGCTCCGAGTGATTAGTTCTGTGTGTGGGGCCTTAGCCCCAGTCTTATCACCCCCCTCAGCCCCAGAGGAGGAGGAAGAGGAGGAAGAAAGCCCTGCAGGGGAACTAGAGACTGTGGAAGTGACACTGGAGACCTTGCACCTCCGGGAGTTCGAAGTGATGCCCAAGCGAAACCGCAAACGGAGGAAGAAGAAGGACAAGAAGGTGGAGAAAGGTGAGGGAGGAACTGGCACGGGCAATGTAGGAAGGCCATGACTGGGGGATGCAGACTGACCCTGACCTTCTTCCTCACCATATGTTGCCTGTGCAGGGCCTTGTGCTGAAGAGACTGGATACCAGTATGGGCAGCCTGGCTTGGAGCCAGTGACAGAGCTGCAGGGGGAGGCTAAGGCTGGGCTGCTTCCCTGGAGCAGTGGAGGTAAGTGGGGTAGGGAGCTGCGTTGGCTGGATGCTTGCTCCATTTACCGGTGCCTTTTCAGTGGGGTGAAGAGCACATAGTCATGCAGGTGCCCAGAACAGCTGGGTTTGAGAAGTCTTTAGTACAGTCACATGCCTTTGAGTGAGCTGTGTGTTTGGAGCCAAGGGGGCCAGGCAGTACCTAGCTAAGCCAGGTATTTTGGGGGGATTGGAGCAGGTCTTACTTCAGGAGAGGACTTGGCTGCTGCCAACAGTGCCTAGCAATGCCACAGCCACAGACTCTGAAGGTGCTGGAGATCCTGCAGTACCCAAATCCAGCTAGCAAGCTGATGTATTGTGTGTGTTCCCTAGTCAGACCAGAGTGCTGCTCTGCCCAGTCTGCCCATCAGACTCCTCTCCTGTTCCTCCCTCACAGGAGACCCTCAGACCCAGCTCTGTGATTCTCTGTTCACTGCCTGCAAGACAGGAGATGTGCAGACACTGCGGCAGCTCCTGGGTGTGCCAGGGAATGGGGGCCTGCCAGGGGACAGTGAGGATGGGGAATCTCTGGATCTGGCCCGCTCCCGCTCCCTGCTGAACCAGCCCATGGATGAGCGTGGCTGCACCCTGCTTCACGTGGCAGCACGGGCCGGCAAGGCTGAGGCCGTGTGTCTGCTGCTGGCGGCAGGGGCGGACCCTGCCCTCAGGTATGGCTGCAGGGCACCCAGTGGTTCACAACCCCGCCTGTAAGAGTCCAGTGACTCACTCCTGTCTCAGCCACAGGAAATTGGTGCTACTCTTGTCCTGGGACAGTCAGTATTGCTCTCTATGACCCAGGACATATGCGGTTTTTATGGGAGGCCTAGGAACTGAACCACCCTTCTCTCTGCCTGGTCTGGCATGGCAGCAGGTGGGCAGTGCCTCAAAGTGCACCCAGCTTTATTGGTCGCCAGTTCCAAGGGCCAGGACGAGACAAAACTCCCATGCAGGGACTTTGAGAGGCAAGAAGGATTTGGAGGATTCTGGTATAGGAATAAGAAACTTTCTCCTCCTTGGCTGTGATAGCATGGCCAGCAGTACACACTGCTCGTCTCTGGGGAGTCTCTGGGCTCACAGCCCAGTGGGATGCAGATGGTAAGATGGCAGTCTGAGTGATCTGGTCTCCCTTGTCTCACAGGGACAGGCAGGAGAGGACCCCATACTGTGTCTCTGCTGACAGGCTGACCCGCAATGCCTTCCGCAAGTTCATGGTGGACCATCCAGACAAGTATGACTACAGCCGTGCCAAGGTGGGTGCCTGCCCTCTGCCATCACCACCAGGGGACCCCAGAGCAAAGCTCTCCTTTCCCACTTGTGCCATGGCCCCAGGGTCAGTGGGAGGTGCTGCCTGCCCTCAGGTGCCAGGGCCCCTGACACAGGAGATGGAGGCCAAGAAGCTGGAGAAGAAGCGGGCACAGAAGGCCCAGCGGAAGCAAAGGGAGCAAGCACAGCGAGAGGAGCAACAGCGCTGGGAGCAGGAGCAGGAAGACAAGCAGCGGTTTGCAGCCCTGTCTGACAGGGAGAAGGTGAGGATTGGGAAGGGGATCTAGCCCAGAGAGGGCAGTGGTGATGTGGTGGGCACAGCAGCTCCCAGGGCCTGCAGGGACTGAGTTGTCGCTGTTCCCCAGAGGGCCCTGGCTGCTGAGCGGAGGTTGGCTGCACAGCTGCAGGACACCGGCACAACTCTAGCCAACATCAGGTAACCATCCCAGCAGCATGGCTCTGAAGACAAATTCTCCCATGTTGCCACAGCTGTTCCCTGCCCTCTTGCTCCAGTTCTCATTTCCAGTCTAAAGCTATTCCTGTCCACTCAATTCCCAATAGTGCTTGTGTAAAAGTTTCCTCCTTCTCTTGCCCTGCTCACCTGAAATATTTTGCTAAGGATAACTTGGTCCACTTGCAGCCCGATCTACAGCAAGCCAATGCCCCAGCCACTCCTGTCCCTGTTTACTTTCCTTTGCCACCCCACCAGGTTTGTTGGCAGCACTCCCCATGCTTATCTGGGCAGGGGCTTTAAAACCTTAATAGGGCCAAGTCCCTCCATGTTCATTCTGCCTCAAAGTATCTCATGTCATGCTCTGACAGGGCATCTCCCCCAGGGAGCATGTCCTGGCCAGGCCATTGGGTGAGCACACCAGCCCTGTGAGACCAGAGGAACCCTAGTTCCCTCATGCCTCTGGCGTCTTGTGTCACAGTCCAGACAGGAAATCCTTTCCTCTTCTAACCCTTTGCTCAGGGCCAGCTCTGCTCTTTCCCGCAGCCGCTGCTGGCAGTGTGGAGAGTCTCTGCTGGGCCGGATCCCTTTCCATTACCTCGACTTCTCCTTCTGTTCCACGGCCTGCCTGCAGACCCACCGCCGGGCCCAGGCTGGCCGCACCTAACGCTGGAGACTGCTGCCACCCGCCAAGGACCAGTGTGGCGGGGACATGGCTGAGCACTGGCTGTGCAGCAAGGGAGAGCCTGTGGAGTAGTGATGGTCAGAGGGACTGAGCTGGCCATGTCGCTCTCCAGGGCACCTCTGGCAAGGCTCTGGGCATGACTATCACTCTGGGTGGTGACTCTGGCAAAGTTAATAACTGAGAGGTTTCCATGTGCGAGTGTGAGGGGCTGGGACTGTTTGGTGGCCTGGCTCCAGCCAGGGGGTCCTGCTGCCAGCTTTTCTCTGTGGCTACTTCATAGGTTGCTGTCTGTAGGTGTAAGGACAGATCCTGGCACATAAAGACCCTGCAGCCCTGAGCTACCTGCAGCCATGCCTGTGGACACCCTCAAGGCTGTGCTTTTACCTCTTCTCTCCTGCCTGCCATCAGCATCTCAGCGTTCATGTTAGCAACTACATCTTCCACCTACATTGTCAATAAAGAGGTGCCTTGACCCCCTGGCTATGGGGGGAGTCAGCATGGTCACTGGAACTCTTTGGGATGAGTGTGGACATGGAAAGCAAGCTCAATCCTGGGTCCATTACTTATTAGCACAGGCCCTGCCTGGCACCAGAGGTCTGTGCCAGGACCTGTGCTACTTTTCCTTAGCCCTTGTGCTTCATCAGCTCCCTGCCATCTCCCCAGCCCCAGTGAGAGGCAAGGCCAGTGCCCAGCAGTGTTTACTCTGTGGTTGTGGTGCTGTAGCCAAGTGTCCTATTGTAAAGGGGTCGGTCAAGGAACAGCAAGACAGGAGTGGGAGGTGCCCCTTCCAGCTCCAGCACTGTAATGTTGTTGGGGTGGCCAACATGCAGCACCGAGCCAGGCACAAAGAGAGTCTGCTGGGGCCCACGATGGGTCCAGTACCGGCCCAGGTTGAAGCCATTTATCCACAGCAGTCCCTGGAAGATGATGGAGATGGGACTGAGCCGTGTCCTGGTCTGCTCTTATCCCGATTCCCAGTTATGCACTGCCTTACCTTACTCCAACCCGGGAACTTCACGAAGGTGTCCCAGGCAATGCCAGGTGTCTCAAAGGTCCCAGTGTAGAAGGCTGGCCCCACTCTGCCCCCACTGCTTGATTTTGGCAGGGCAGTGTGGGGCCAGCCCTGTTGGACTACAGTGTCTATGGCCAGGGGATAGATCAGCCAGTTGCTGAGAGGCCTGGAGTTCAACGAGAGGTTTCCCAGCAAGCCCTGAGATGGAACAGGAGGGGAAATGAAGCAGCAGTATCTGTCACAGCCAGAACACTTGGCAACCCCAGGGAATGTCCCCCTTGCAGCAGTGGTGAGATGGGATCCCTTCTAAGGAGCAAAGTGCGCTGGCAGCTGTGGCAGCATAAGTGGGAGAAGGGTGCCAGTCTCTGAGCCCTATCCTGGCAGGTTTGAGATGAACCAGGACTGGGATTGGCCCCACCAAGGCTGGACTCTGTCTCAGGTGACAGTAGAGGGGGGTGTTTGGTCACATGGGTTGCCAGGTCATCCCTGCTGGAGCCTCAGGTGTCTCTCCCCTTACCTTGAAGTCACTGGTGTTGGCCCCGAAGCTGATCCTGCCCATGTTCTCCAGGAGTATGTCCAGGGTGTCCTCTGCCCTGCCTGTTACCTGCAGTGTTGTCTGCCCGTCCCGCTCCAGCGTTCCCTGGTACTCCTAAAGCCACAAGGTTGGTGCTGCTGGCCCATGTTTGGATCCCACCACCCCCAAAACTGCCAGCAGGCACATAGCATCCTGCTGCCAGCCCCACCAGAGCCAGGGCTGCTCTCTGCCCCCAAAAAGGGGGGCAGATTTGGGCCCAGGAGCCAGCCCAGAAAGGCTCAGTATGACTTTTGGCACCCTGGCTGTCCCCAAGACCGTGGCATGGCACAGCTCCACTGCCAGCAGGTCGCACAGCCCTCTGGAGCACTGTCCCAGGACTGGTGTGCTCCCATAGCCTCACCTTCTGCAGCATCACATAGCCACGGTCACAGATGCTGTGGGGAGGAGCACCCAGTGTGGCTGGATCTGGGACATCCCAGGGCAGCTGTGTGTGGTACACCACAAAGCCATGGACCTGCAGGACACAGTGCAGTGGCATAGGAAGGGAAATAGAGCTGGAAGTGAGCTCTGCTCCTCTGCCCCAGAGCCAGGGCCAGGCAGACAGGAGCATCTCCTCAAGTGTCCACCATTACACCCAGCCTCTCACCTGCTTTAGGGCCTCAAAGGTGAGAGGGAACTGGCTCTGGATGGGCTCAGAGGGGCACAGCATGTCCAAGACATCCAGGAGGTCAGCATACTGCAAAGAGAGGGATGGGTGCTGGGCAGTTGAGCAGTGCCATGCTGGGGCAGTACAGCCTTTGGAATAGGCACTCACCTTCTGCAGGGCCACCCCGCCATAGGCATATTTGGGGGTGGCAGGTGGCATCGGACCCACTGGCAGGGGCTGGAACTGAACAGCAGACTGTCAGCTGCACCCCATGGCAAGCAGGGAGATGTCCCTTGCCCTGCTGGTACACAAGCAGCCAAGCCCAGTACTGTCCCCTTATTCCTGCCAGGTTACCTTGCTGATGATTGCGCGAATGGCAAACAGCTTCTCGGTGGGGTCTCCTGCCTCTGAGAGGGGGGCATCATAGTCATAGCTGGTGGTCACTGGTTTGTACTGGTCCTTGTAGTCAGCACCTGGCCAAGGAAGTGATGTGAGCTGGAGGAAGGGGCTCTGGCACAGCCCAGGGCATGGAACCCAGCCCCAGGCTGGCTGCAGTGCAATGTGGGGGGGCATGACCCAGAACTGTGAGCCCCTGCATAGGCATGAAAGGAGTCCCTAGGAGAAGACAAGCTTGGGTTCAAGGGCCCTTGGCTATGTGTCAGCCTGCCCCATGGGACAGAACAAGAGCCTGAAGCAGGCTTCTCAGGGATGACCAAGGAAACCCCCCCCCAGCCCTGCATTGTGCCCCTCCCTCCCTAGGGCAAGGCTGTACTCACCGCTCCAGTAGGCAAAATTCGTCCCTCCATGGAACATGTACCTATGATACACCCAGAGAGCCTGGTCAGCAACCCAGAGACCCAGCAGGGGCTCACCAGTCACTGTCCCTTCCCTCCGGCACCCAGTCCCTGCTGGCTTGATCCCTGTGGGATGAAGGCAAGAGGTGTGCCCACTCCCCTGGTGGCTGTGCCCTCTGCCAGCTGACTACTTGCATGTTAATGCTGGCTCCCAACTGCAGCATGTCCTCCAGTCCCCGGGCCACCCACGCAGCACTGGTGGTGGCATGTGCCTCACCCCAGTAGTCCAGCCAACCTGTGTAGTACTCAGAGTTTACCTGGAGGAGAAAGGGACTGTCACCTGCAGCCTGGGCCCTGTGCCCCGCTTTGCCTCACTGCCTGGTGCCTCTGCCTCCCCAAAGCTGACACGGGTCAGTCCCCCCACAGCACCCATGCCAAGCTCACCAGGGGCCCCTTCGGTTCCACACGGCGCTGGGCACCAAATGCCTCTGTCACATTAGATCCTGTGGAGGTGGAGAGAGAGAGGTTTGAGCAACACAGAGAAGGGACCCACATCCTCTCTCTCTTCCTCCTCCTCCTCCCCAGTAGGGATACCTGGCCCAAAGTCAATGGTGGCATAGAGCCCCTGCAGCGTGCCACAGCGCAGCTCCTCCACTCCCGTGCTGTCCGTGGTGAAGAGCAGCACCTCGCTCCCCAGCAGTGCCCGAAAGGAGCCCAGCAGGTGCCGTAGGTATCCATAGTCACAGGCATAGTAGCTCCCATATTCATTCTCCACCTGCAAGCAGAGACTGGTACACAGTATGCACACAGCAGGGCTGCAGACAGCTGCACTGCCGACTGGGATGAGCATCAACCTCCCTGCTTTGCTCTGGACATCATCAGATGTCCTGACAACCCCCAGGTGGGTCCTGAGCATAACCCTCCAGTCCCAACATGAGCTCCAGCTCTGTCAGCATCCCTCAAACCACTGCTGTGGTGATGGCAGGTACCTCAGATTTCCAGCCCTTGGATTTAGATCCAGGTACAGAAGTTGGGAGGGATTTGTCTGAGCTTTGCTGGGTAAGGTCATTGTGTAAGGGATACTGGTGGCTTTTTGGGACACATCCAAAGATGACGCAGTGGGGCACAGGGCTGGGCCTCACAGCACCTTACCTGCACGCTGATGATGTTTCCTCCCTGCTGGTAGAGGCGTGGCTTGATCTTGGGCAGCAGGATATGGAGCCAGGAGTCCACAGCTGCCAGGTAGGCTGGAGGGACAGAGGCAGGGCAGGGGCTGGCTGCAGCATCCACCCCAGCCCACCTGCAGCCTGCCTGCCAGGAGGAAGAGACAGCAGATGGGGCAGGGTCAGGCAAGATGGGGAAGTGGAGATGGAGTACAAACTATGGGCCTCTCAAAGGATGGAGAAGATGATGGGAAACACCACGCAATCAGAGCTGGCAGGTGTGTGGAGACAATGCCAGGACTGGCACCAGGCTGTAAGGACATGGTGGCCAGAGCCCTGTGCTGAGCCTCACCAGGGTTGGAAGTGCGCAGTTTGATGTCTGGTTGTTTCCACAGTAGCCAGGCAGGCAAGCCACCCTGGAGAAACACACATGGCAGAGAGGGAGGCAGAGAAACTGCTCAGCAGCCTGGGCCTGCACAGAGCTGAAATGGGCCAGTGCAATGCTAGTACTTGTCACCAGCACAGCATGTGGCCTGTGGGGCAGCAGCCTGGGCACAGTGGGCACAGCCCAATGGAGTCAGTGCGACAGCCAGAAGGGCCAACCCTGCTGTGCCCTTCCCAGACCACCCCTCATCCCTCTGTGCCAGGCTGGCAGCTGGGGCTCACCATCTCCCACTCTGCACAGATGTAGGGCCCTGGCCGCAGGATCACCAGAAGTCCCAGCTCAGCTGTCAGGTCCAGGAAGGCTTCCACATCCCGGTTCCCAGTGAAGTCATAAACTCCTGGCAGTGTCTCATGGTAGTTCCAGGGGACGTAGCTGGAATGAGAGGGGAAATGAGCATACAGGGGCCAAGGATACCCCAGCACAACAGGGAACCATCCCACCAGCTGGTCCCTCTGCTTCTGGGAGTTGGCCTGCAGCCTGAGTATGGCAACTCAGGCTGGACTGGAACTAGCTCGCACTCATGCTTGTGCCTGACAGGGGTGACCTGGAGAGTCACAGACAAGTGCAAGTGCTGGTCCTTGCTCCCTGTGGTCAGACAAACACCCTTGTCTCTGCTCTTACTGATCCCAGACACCCCGTGGTGGCTGTGCACTGTCAGGGCTATTGCCATGGCTTACACCTGCACAGTGTTGAGCCCGCTCATGTACATCTTGAGCAGCCGGTCCCTCCAGGCAGGGCGTGGGACACGGGCATAGTGGATGCTGCCCGAGATGTAGCGGAAAGGGGCACCATCCTTGAGGAAGCAGTTGTGTTTGTAGTCCAGCTGGAAGGAGCGTGCCGAAGGGGAGGCCTGCAGGAAAGGGGCAGAGCTGGAGGGCTGCAGAATCTTCCCGAGCCCAGCCACCCCCGCATGCTTCCTGAGACAGGAGCTGATGGGGCTGGTTCTTGGAGGAGCCCTCCCCCGAAGTGGGTACCAAACTGTCTTTCTGGGAGAGCAGGAGCTGAGCCTCCCCGCTAATCACACACCCGGCAGCTGAGCTGGTGGCATTTGCGGGGGGAGGTGCTGCTGGGGTGGGTGCTGCGAGGGCAGGGAAGGAACTGGGGACATTGTGGCGCGACACGGGCTGCTGCAGGAGGGAGCTATACCATGACGAGCAGGGAGACGGATCGGAAAATAAGACAGATTCCGGAGGCGTCCCACCGGCTCCTTCACAGCTCAGTCCTATGCGCTTCTCCCCGACTTTCCACCCTTGTTTGCTAACCTGCGTGTGCAGGAGCCCCGCCGCCAGCAGCAGGGCGAGGGCCGGCAGCCCCATCCTCGCCGGGTGCCCGGCAGGCCCGGGCCGGGAGACGAAGGTGGACGTGGCCATCACCATCACATGATCCGAGAAGGATCTTGGCCAGAGCCCGGCGCTTCCTTCTCCCGCTCCCAAGTGCAGGCAGCTGGAACAGCTGGGGCGGGACCATGGGAAAGGGGCGGGCGGCTCCGACCCTCCACGTCTGGCCAGCCGCGCATCAGCCCCCGCAAAGCCCACCCCAGCTGGGGATGCAGGCGGCACAACGCGGCCCGAGCCAGCCCCGGCCGGAGGGGACACACTTGGTCCCAGTAGGGTGGTGAGTGACAATCAAAGTGAGGGGAGAAGGAGCCTCATAAAAGTGTCACCACTAGGCAAAACCCTTCCATTGAGCTCAGCCCGCTTGTTCCATCAGAGAGGTGGTGATGGAAAGCTCAGCTGTAGCTCTGATCGGAGGGCTGCTGCTGCTGGATGAAGGAAAGGAAAACGTCCCCGGGCCGAGGGCTAGAGCTGGTGACAGAGCTGGTGACAGGGGTGTCAGGAGTGCTGCAGGACAGGATGAGCCCTCTGCAAGGAGGAGGGATCGCACATCCCGACCGCCGCGGGACCGGGCAGCGGGAGACGGCGGCGCCCCGCCCGCCGGGTGACGCGACCGGTGACGCCGTGGGTGACGCGCGGCGGCGGGATTGAACGCCAGGGACTCACGGCT
>JANPWX010000011.1:7296777-7308903 GCA_024734555.1 Trochalopteron elliotii
GAGCCCAGGATACCTGGCCATCCATCCCCTGGACTGGCCCCACCTACAGTCCTGGATGGCATCCAGTGAGCATCTTCTCCATTGCCCAAACATCCACATGGCTTAAGGGCTGAGGCCCAGCAGCTTCTGGGACAGCCCCTGTTGCAATTCCAACAACAGAGCTGGAGGCTGAGATGGCAGAGCACCACCAGGACACTGGGAGCTGAGGGCACTGAGGATGGGTGCCCAGCAAGAGGGGGGATTTACAAACATGAACAGTTGCCATGCTTTGAGACTCAGATTCCCTAAATTAGCTTTGGAGGAGGAGGAGGAAGCATTAGCTGCACTTTTTAAGTCAACGGAAAGGCTGAGGTGGGAGGGTCTCTTAGCTCATGGCTTCAAAGGCAGTCTCAGGTCCCTTAGGAAAAGCCAGGTGAAGGTGGGCTCTGCAACACCACTCCCTTCAGCTGAGGCAGCCCAGAGCCTGCAGTTCTTTTGATAAGAATGAAAGTATTCAGTGCCTTGGACCTGTTGTTGCCAAGGACTTCGATGTGTCATCAGGCACAACTGAGTCAGAGGAGCATCCAAATCACACTGGATTTCCAGAGCCATGGTGCCTCACTATGAGTCAGCTGGCAGGAAGCCAGTAGAACCAGCCATTTTGCACTCAGGAGCAGGGCAATGACTGCTGTCCCATGAAGTTGCACAGGATGTAGCATGTTCTGGCTCTCTGCACCTAATGCTGCATTTCAGAGGCAGCAGTGACAGTGAGGGATGGCAAAAATATAAGCCTTTGATACTCATGGTGAGAGGCAGAAGTCCATCTCCTCACCTTTCCCAAAGCTGAAGTGCCAGAAGAAAAAAGCAATACCTATCCCACCTATTCCTCCCAGCAGGTCCATAAACGTTGTGTAACACAAGGAGCCAAGGGTAAGACCTGAGGACTTAAGACATGAGGCAAATCTTCCAGAATCCTCTACAGAAGGGCACAGAAAACTCTTGGCACAGATGCAAGCACATCAAGGAAGAGGACATGAGAGAGGACTCCTCCCTGGCAAAGAACCTTGTGGATCAGCGTGGGGGTGGCAGAGGGTTACACTGCTCACTGCACTTCATCCCAACAACAAGCAGCAGCCAGGACTGGCTCTATGGGACGCAGCGCTGACAATAAGCTGGGCAGAGCCCAGCAGCACCAGAACGCAGCAATGCTGGTCACCAGCCAGCAGACTCTGTCTTCTTCACGGCAAAGTCTGGCACAGGAAGGGCTGGGAGCATGGCTCCGTGGGACAGCAGGCAGGGTGCCCGGGAAACCTTGGGGCTGGGATGCTCTCCAGGGCAGCTGGAGAGCCCATGAGCCAGAGATCACCTCAGGACCACGGCGACAGGGCAGCCTGGAAGCCCACCCACAGTGATGTCCACCCTTGGAGCAGGGTAGTGGCTGAAGGAAGCCATAGCTTACTGCCAGACCTCAGCTGTGGGTCGGCGGCGTGGGGGGCTGGCAGACGGTGCGAATTCCCCGCAGCCGGGGATGGTACCGCGGGACACGGGCAGGAACCGACACTATCAAAAGTGGGAGAGGGATGAGAGGTGACCGTTCGAGCGCCGGCCTCCGCAGCCGGCGGGGATCGCTGGTGGCCTCCTTGCCACGGGCACAAGGGGATGCTCAAAGACGGAAGGATGCTGAGCGCCGGGGAGAGAACAGCTCGGGAAGAGGCTGGAGCCAGGCAAAGGCAGGGCAAGCACAGCGGGCACTCCCGTGGCCAGCTGCCCGCATTCCGTGCTCCCGGCTGAGCCCTCCCGGGAAGCCACGGGGACCCCAGCTTACTCCGGGAAGCACTCGCGGGACCGAAGGGAGAGAGCAGCCGGGGCCGGCACTCACCATGATGCCGCCGCTGCCGCACGACCTGCCTGTCCCCGGACTGCCGCAGCTCCGCTCTCCGGGACGGCCGCGCCGCCGCCGCCTTATACCGGGGGCGGCACCGGCGCTCCGGGGCGGGCCGCCCCGCCCGGGACAGCCCCAAGCCCTCTCATAGATTTGCGTGCATTGCGCGTATTTGCATAGATTTGCATAGATGGGGCTGTGCTGCCTGGCGGGGTGCACTGGTGGGGCACTCGGGGAGCATCCCCTGACCGGGGCACGGAAGACCCGGGGCTCCCCTCGAGGAAAGAGCAGTGGGGCATAATTGTTGCTCCTGCTGTACTTGCTAGTCTTGGCGGAGGGGTTCTGCTGAAGAACAGAGATGGCACTTTCCAGTTTGGTGTTCTGCTGCTGAAAAGCACCACCCAGCCACTAATCAGGAGAGACTTCGGGGGCTGAAGCAGGAAAGTCAGCAAAGAACTTGGCCCAGGTCTTCCCTCCTGGTGGCCTTAGGTGCTGATGTGATCCTTGAGCAAGCAGTGAGCCAGGTCTCTGGCAGCCACCCAAGGCTTCTTGAAAAACACGTGGGAGACATTCTGGAGTAAACATTGGTAGAGGAAACCCTTCAGAGATGTGCCCAAACTTTTCTAACCTCTTTGGCAATCACTGAAATAAAAGCAGGAAAACTCAGTCCTATCCTTTGTGTCAAACCCCTCAAGAACAGTTGTGCCCCGGGGCTGCGTTGAAAGTCTTGCCTGCCAAAGGGCTGATTCTCCATCCTGGCTCTGCATTACCTTCACTGGTTTGATCTGATTTCACAAAGCTTTATGAAATGAATAATGAGGGTGTAGGGAGAACTTGGAGCACCTTGGAGGGGTTTTATTGGAGTCTACAGTGACTTCACTGATGTCTGGCCTTACTACAATGAATAATGTGTTCTGCCCCCTCCAAAATACTCAAAGCATCCACTGTGGTGCGGAACCAGTCCTGCATCTGCCTCAGCGCTCCAACTTAATGAGTTTTCACTGAAAAGTGCTGTCATCTCTCAGCTTGATCTGAAAGTTGAAAGCTGGACCTAAATTATCCACCCACAATAGCCTTTCTTTGTGCCTGAGTCACCTGGGAAGTGTCACCTTCAATGATGAGCACGTGTAAAGTGACTGAAAGCAAGAGTACTGCTGCAAATCCTGTGCTGGTGTCTAAGCAACATATTTTGAGACCTGCAGAGATGGCTGAGCTAGAGGATCAGGGTGGGTTTAATCAAGCTGATGGGAAAATATTGATTTTTTTTTTTTTTTCCACAGAGATGCCCCAGGTAGTGCATGCTGCTGAACCTGCACAGGATTCTGTGGTGACTGGATAACTCTGGAAATGCCTCCCTGTGGTATAAATGTCCTTTGAGTGACCTCAGAGATCACTAGATAACAGAGACCATGCTGATGCAGACAGTCCATGAGAGTGAGAGAGTAACTGGTAGCACTGAGGCATCAAAATTTGAGCCCCAGAAGTTAATTGGAGTGAAAAGGAGTGATGGTTATCATCTTCCCTGTGAAAATCTTCACCAAGTTGCTCATTGTAATGCATAGTGGATGCCAGGGAGTCACTTCTCACTGGGTGTGTCCAATAACCCTCCTTAATTCCGAAGTGCCAGTTAATTCTGGGGTATTTATAGCATGAATGCCTTGCAGTGTGGTTAGAAGCAGAGCTAGGCAGTGAGCAGCACTTCAGGCTGTACAGTTCACCTAAATTCTGAAGATTCACATAATGATCTGGTGGTACCTAGGGGTGCAAATTCATGTGATACTTCAAGAAACCCCTGGATCAGTTTACGTACCATGGTGGTGGAGAGTTGAGAGTCCCTGATTGTCCCTGATTCATCGTTGCTGTGTTCACAGCAAAAACGTGTGTTCACAGTGAAAATACGCACTCAGATGCTGTTTTGTTGGACAATCAGAGTGGGAATGACTGTCAAGAGAGCCATGAGTCATTTGGAGCTGTGCATCCCCATGTGCCTCTGATCTGAAATGCCCAAACAGATGCCTAGGCTTTTATGAAATGCTTAAGAACATCTGGCTAAATCCAGGGAGCACCAATCGGCTGCATCTTGTCAGTGCCTAACTGCTCAGCAGCCTGCCAGATGCTGGTAAGCAGCCTGAAAGCACACAGCAGAGGCTGAGCTCACTCTGGCTGGATTTGTCCTGAGGCGACCCCTCTCTCACAGAGATGTTACCCACACATCTAAGAAGACCCTGTAAATGTTTTCAGACAACATCAGGAGTCACAAGATTACAAGAATCAGGAAACATTTTCATTGATGCTCAGAACACACACCCTGCCTCAGCAACCAGAGAGATGCAAATAGCAAGCAAGGAAAATTCTAGGCTATAGAGTCGAAATTCAACCATCTCTTTATTGAAGGATGGGAAAAACATTGAAGATACCTGAGGGGCAGAGCCATGCCCACTGCAGATGAAGCCCCTACTTGCCACTGTCAGAAACCAGCCAGCTCTTGGCAGGGACCTGCTGGTACAGGAACATCTGTGAGCAAAGCCTGCAGTTACCCAAACAAAGCCTCTTGTATAGCTGTCTTCCAGAAGTACGTTAAAGATTGCCACACCTAAAGCACCCAGAGATGAAATTGGGGAGGAGATGAGTTCAGCGCCCAGTCTGGTATCTCCCATTCACACCGTAGTTCCCTGCTCTCTTTGCTGAGGAAATCCCAAACTATTGTTCCCAGTTTTCAGACCTCAGTTCCACCCCGGCTGTTCCAAGCAGAGCAAACAGTGTCACAGGGGAGTTTGGAGACATGGCCTTCTTGGGAAGTTAGAAGAGAGCACAGCTGTGCTGTGGGCTTGGCTAGGAAGCCCATTGTGCCCTCCACTTTCAAGCAAACACCAGATGGTGAAAGGTGCTTCAGGAACAGGGCTCCTGTCTGTGTCTCTAACCTCAGCCAGGAGCTTCCCAAAGAGGTTGTATCCGTGCTTGCCCTGCTTACCCCTCACTCTGTCCTTGTTCTGTCCTTAATCCTCTTAGCAGTGTGGAGGTCAGGTGGGGAGGTGGAGACGACAGGATGTACCTCCAGACTGTCAGTGCCCTGTGGAGTTTGCTCTTCAGCAGTGGCACAGGCTGGACAAGGTTGGCTGGTGAAACTAATAAGTCTGTTGAAAGCATGGGGCTTGATTGCATGTTGCAGATGTGAGTTCAAGCAAGGCCCCTGTGAAGCTAACTGCTTCAGCAGTATTCCACTGAGCCATTGTGCAGGGTCCCTAAAGCACAGCTGGCTCCTGGTGGTGGCCCAGCATCATATGTCTGAGTGCTGCTGTGGTTCTACTATGGCAGCATTTGGGACATACATTGTCACCCTAAAAAAATCTAGCACAACATGGAGATGGGCAGAAAATGCTCTCTTTGCCATTCCTTAAGATATGCATGCCTTGTCTATGTCAGAAAGGGCCCTCTGAGTACCTCATCCTTCGTCTGGAGTAAGCAGAGCTGATCCAGAGATGAGAAAGAAGGGTGACTGGAAGGCTAGATGTCACAGGCTGCAAGGAAAGAATGGGGAGTATCAGAAGACCAAGCAGAGACTCAATAAAGGCCTCATTGAACATCTTCAGCAACCCACGTGTGGCATTTACCCCTAGAGACCAACTGGGATGTAGAGCACAGTAATGATCTGACAGAAGTTTTCTCTGCTGCAGCTGAGCAACAGCAGCATAATTGCTGGTTCAGATATAATGAAGTCAATTGTGCAACGCCTGCTGCATTGCCCAGAGCGTGTGCCTCGGTACAGAAACAATAAAGCTAATTCCAGATTTCACTACAGTCCTAAGCCCTGAATCACAGGGCAGTGGCAAGAGCAGAGAGGCACTCCCTGGGACACAGGCAGCCCTGCAAGCCAAGCCCCAACCTGCGAGGCTAAAAGGGGATGTGGGACAAGTTGGAACGAGCTCTTTCTCAGGCACAGCAGGCCCTGGGTGAGCAGACTCCCTGGCTCCGAGCCAGCTGCCCTGGCTCCCAGTGTCACCTGCCTTTCTTCATGTTCTGGGAAAGGCAGCTACACACCCACGGGAGCAAAATAAAACCTCACCTGTCTAATTGCAGTGACTTCATGTCAGAGCTCTGAGCATGCCTGGTGTGAACAATCTGCCTCCAGGCGGTGACAGAGGGACCGAGCCTGCTGAGGTGGTCCCATGTTCTCAGGGAATACCACTGTGCAGTGCTGATGGGCTTCTGTGGAGGTGCCAGTGATGCTTTTCCTGTTCTCCATCAGCTCTTAGAGCTGGTGATGGCACAAGCAGTGCAGGAATACCTGGAAATAGAAGTGAAATGAATTTTGCAAGGTGTGTGATGGTAGGAACTCCTGGAGGGTTATGGGTTACCCCATAAGGCTGAAGGAGCTCTCCAGACATCAGAGAGAAGTGTAGGCATGGTGATGTCTTCATGCCCAGCCCTTTAGGCCTTCCTGTCTTACCAGTTCTCAGAATTGCAACAAAGCTGTGGCCAGCTCTGTCACAATGCCAAAGACCTGCTTTTGAGCTGGCAGTGATGGGGCAAGAAGCAGCCACCACTTCCCCTGCTTCCAGGAGCTCATGCCTAGCCTGTGGGACTGCAGCTGAGCCCCTAGGCAGCAGAGGGGACATGGTAGATTCACATGAGCAGCTCTGCAGGTGCACCCCCTCCTGTGAGGTACATAAACCATGGCCAAGTGGGCCAGTCCTGCACCCACTGGGAAATGAAACAATTCCTATCACAGAAGCTTCTTAATGATGGCCCTGCTGTGCCCTGGCCTTTGGAGAGCAGTTGAGCATCCTATGGCTGGAGAGGTGTCTGCATGGTGTTTTCTTTTACACGTGGAAGTGAGTTGTATAACAACGCAAACAGCTTGTTGGCCCCAGGGCAAGCCAAGGGCAGAGCTGGGCCTGCAGAAACTATCCTGGAGTCTTGGGAATTGCTGTAGAGCTGTTAAAAGTGGAAAGGAGGTGCTGGCAGCTGGCCAAGCACTGTTTGATGTCAGAGGGAAACAGTTAATGTGATAAAAGATGCATTTAATAACTCGGCTGGGTAATGGCTCCCAGGGTGCTCCTGAGCAGAGCTGTTTGCGTGCAGATAGAGTGTGATATTGTGAAGCAAGGGCTGTCCTCCCTGCTCCTCCCAGAGCCTGGGTGCTGGGAGCCAGTGGCCTCAAGTCACTGGGCTGAGACCTTGAGTTCAATGGGCATCCTGAGGATGCCTGGCTCAAACACGTATCTGAGAACTTCCTAGCAGAGTTAAGCCAGATGAGGAGAGGCTGTGCATGTGAATTAACAGCTATTTGTCAGAATTTCCCTGTTGCAAGGTCTCGGAGCCCCAGTCTGCTGAATTTTCATGCTCAACATGGCCCTCCTCATTAGGACAAACCATCTCCAGGCACCCCGAGCACAACTAGGGCTGCTGTGCCCTTCCCTGTGATGGCGTGGCCTGGACAGCATGACTCTTGTTCTGCCACTTAATAGCCTGGCATTGGACACATTCTGGAGAACTTACCACCTCCCAGGCAGGAGGATGCAGAGTCTGGCAAGAGCTGGGCACCAAGCACTCCTGCATATGTTGTGTGCTGATTTACATGGAAGACCCGCTTCCGAAACAATCCTGGATTCAATTATTGAGATGACAGGTCTGCTCAGGAAAAAAGGCAGGGATGTATGTAACTGGTTTGCTGTGAGGAGGGTGTGGTGCCCCACCAGGCAGCCAAGTGCTGGTTGGCAACAGTGAATCATCAGCAGAGAGCTGCTGGGCTTCTGCAGAGTTTCCTGCCAGGCACCGCTGGCTGGCTTTGGTGGTTTGATCAATGGTCTGGAAATGAACCCCAGACTACAGCGGATGAAGTGTGAGGGTGGCAAGACGATGTACAGAGTAATAAGTGACAAGACTGCCCCTTCCTAAAATTCTCAAATTAATTACTTCAAGTAATTTTGCTGTAATATGGCCTTTTAATCACACAATTCTTAACCATCTCTGAGATTTAGTTGTCCTTTTCAATAGTTACTACCTTGTCAAGCTTAGTAATATCGCAAATTTTTCTTAGTCAACATTTTTTATCATGGTGGGCCTTGCAATCAGCCCTGGGGATCCCCACTGCAAAGGCCTTCAGCAGCACGGTTCCTAGCTAGCAAGCACACCTTTGCTATTGATGCCTCTGGTGTAAAACAGGTTGGCTTGCCATGCCCAAATAAATATTCAGGGACAACAGTAGATCTACAAAAAGTAGCTCTGAAAAGACCACCAGCAGCAGCTCTGAGCTTCCTTCATCTGTGGACACGGAAAACTGATTGTTCCACCCCTCTTTGCAGCAACATCGTGATTTGTGCAAATACTGTTATTATTATCTCCTGCCAGCTTCCAAGTGAGGATGTCATACCAACGGTGTTTGATCTGAATCAGCCAGACATGTAATCATGCTGAAGGTGATGACAAGTTTGCAAAGCAATAACTTTCTTACCTGAGACAAAGGTATCAGTAGTAAATACATTTTTCAGTATTTAATTCTCTGCTGATAGAATCAAAATTAATTCTTCTGTTATTTCCTTCTGGTATTATCAGTAATCTACAGTTTTCTGGGTCAACTGGTTTATTTTCTTAATGACTGGAGTGATTTCTGTTTTTCAGTCCTTTGGAATTACTCCAGTTTTCCCAGCTCTGTTAAAAATTGCCATCAGCAGCTCAGCAAGACTCTTAGTTAGGCCCACTAACGCTCTCAGTGTGGGCCTGATGAACTGCAAATGTCGATTTTAGCAGGTAATGCATTATATGCGGGTTTGTTACAGATGGCATCCAAACTGCAGTCTTCTCTCTGCATCCACAGCACTCCACAGCACTCACTCTCCAAGGTTCCACTCTTGCACTGGTAGTTAGGCTCAGAGGGCTATGGAAAACCACAGAAAACTGCTTTCTGGCATTCTTTTTTCCTTTTCTTTGTTTTCTTCTCATGAAAATGCATTTGCTTCATCTCCTTTTTTATTTGTCCCCACTTGGCTCACTGTTTGGAGGCAAAGACAATGGGCCAAGGCTGGGCATGTAGCTGGAGGACACGGTGAGCCTGTGACCCCAGTCCTACCAGGCACTGCAGAAAATCCTGGCCAAGCCAGATGGACACAAGGGTTGTGGAGCTTGGGAGAGTGTGGGCATGGATGTGTTGGTGTGCATGAACAAAATCAGGTTTTGCTCCACAATAGAATCCCTTCCTGTCCAGTGTCAGCTGCAGCTTCTGCTTCCCTCTGCTGCTGGAGGGCTCCCTAACATATGGAGGGGGTGTGTGGTATCAATCTATTCACTATCTTTCATCTCCCTCCCCTTGGGATCTGATCCAGGCCATGCAGCTCCCAGCTTCACCCTGCATGAGTTTGGGGTGCTCTGCTTCTGTGCACCACAGGGTTATCCAGCCCAACCTGTCACCCACCACATGCCAGGGATGAGGGTAAAACCCTGCTGCCGTGGGCCTGTGTGCCTGCTCATCATGGATAACCTATTTAGTCATGAGCTTCTGCCACCTTTGCCAGCCTCTGACTGTGTTGATTTAAAATCTGCAAGCACCTCAGTTTTGCCTGAGTTTTGGCTGGGGCAGCAGCCCCACTGTCAGCACACGCAAGCATCCCTGCAAGGCAGAGCCTGGGACTCACAGCCTGGCTCTGTCACATTGCTCAATCTGCCTCAAAGTCCTCGCCCTGCTTGAACCAAAGTCACCCTGACTTTGCTGTTTCTCACTTCTCTGTTTTGCTATGCAAACTAAAAGCAGCTGCATGACTTTGCCTCCCCGGATTCTCCCTAGTCTCTAAAAGGTACAATTGTAAACCAGCCAGCTGAGCTGAGAACAGAGTGGACAGGAAGGAGGTGGGCAGGTGGCTGAGAGCCTGGCCACCGAGACAAACGTGTGGAGCATCAAAAACATGAAGGTGTGAAGAAATTAGCTGTGCAAGGAAGTTAGGGAGGGTGGACAGGGCTTTTTGGATGAGACAGCAGGACTGTGAGTAAAGAACCAATGCAGATTTTAAAAATGGGAGTCCTGCTCAAGTGATGTCTTTACCAGCAACCTGTACTTGGAGATGCCCACCCTGATGCAGCCTTTTCAGGGGTGAGCAAGCTCTGGAGCTCCCACTGACCCCTTTTCTGGGGGCAACACCAGCACTGTGGCCATGCCAAGAGATGGCCAGCATGGGCATCTGTCCAAGAAGCAGGCAGGCAGAGGAGGGTGGCACAGAAATGGCACTCAGGAGGAGCCTGTCTCACTCTGCTCAAACCTTCTCACGCTGTCCTAGTGGCTTTGGTTCCTGCTCCTTCCCTGCTGCAGCTCCACTGTGAGGAATAGGGACCTTCCCTTGGGGAGTGGGGAGAAGAGGAAGGGAGTCAGCTGCATGTGAGGAGGGAAGCAGCAGGCACACGACTTGCTGAGCGCTTCATAGCTCAAAAATTGACAAGAATGCAATTTTTCAGTATATAAATGCCAGTTTTGTTGAGGCTGTGAAAGGGCTTGTGTTTTCTTGTGGAAATCAAAAGCTGAAATGTTGTGCAGTGCCGAAAAAAAATACATCTCTTAATTTGTGGTTTGCATAATGATATATCATGGGTTTATGATGCAATTCTGTTGGCTTCCTGAGAGATTGGGTAACCAGGACAAAAACATTTGGTCCATTGGGGTCCTGCTTTGCTCACCCAAAGCCTCTTTCCTCAGAAAGCCTCAAGAGTACTTTATGAGCATTTTTGAGACCCTGGAAAGCTGAAAACAAGCTTGCAACACAGCAATCTCCAGAATTTGTTAAGAAATAGGGGTCTTCTTGAGACACACTCAAGATGTCTGTGCTTGATTCAAAGCTGATGCGAGCATCAGGACTTCAGGCAGACCTAGGAGGAAAGGGCAGGTAAAGAGGGCAGGGTTCTGCAGCTGAAGGTGTGAGGCACCAGTAGGTGATGGGCTGCTTTCATTTGGCTGCTGCCAGGTTTGTGTAGGAGAGTGATTGTGGCAGGTCTGGGACCAGGTGAAGTTGATACACATCTTTTCTCCCACCAGTGCTGTGGTGGGCTACTGCCCAACTCTCCACCACCTCACCTAAGAATACTGGGGAGGTGTCAGTCCTCCTCACTCCACATCCTGATCTCAGGGGGGAGGGAAACTTTTGCCATGAAGGCATCAGCAATGTGCTCCCCCGGCTCCAGATTCACAGCCAGCATGTGGAGTTCTCTCCTATCCCAGCACAGACGGCTCCCCACCGGTGTGCACAGCGTGAGCTGAGATCTGTCATCTCGGGGCCCTCCTTGTCCTCACATCAGCTGCAAAAGCCAGGGAAAGGGAAGCAAGGCGCCAAGACTCGGTTACGTGCGGGTGGATCCTCTTCACTCTCCCAGCAGCAGGATGGGATCCCTGTGAAGCAGCCTGTGGCTCCATCTAGTGCCTGTGCCGGCTCTGCACCCATTGCTGGGCAGACGGGCCAGATCAAAGCCCCTGGCAGCCGGGAAGCGCGCCCTGGATACCGGCAGCCGGCAGGAAGCCCCTCCCTGCTCGTGCGCAAACAGGTACAGGAGGACAGTGCTGCAACGGCATCGGGGAAAAAAAATCCCCAGGGGCAGGAAATACTCCAAGCCGCTGCTCAAGGAAATCATCAAGTTGCTGTCTGATGGCAGGGGACGGGTCTACCATCCCTTGGAGAGAGAAATCCCTTTGGGACACGAGATGATGCCCTTGGCATTTCATCCATGCCGGGCGCACGACTCATGGCTGGGGAAGGCTCTTCTCGGGGATGTATGTCCTGAAACTTTTCCCTGAGGAGTGCTGGGAATGGCCTGTCTTCCCAGCTAGGAATCTGTGGGAGGTGAGGAAGATTCCAGCTGTGGTCTGGGTGTGGTACTGGATCCAAAAAGCTCTGACCCTGCCGAGAGATCAAGCTGCCTCTTTCTCCCATCCAGGCCACAAGAGGGAATCATAGATCTCCATGGCGAGGACACATGCAGAGATGCAGGACCCTGAGCACGGGTGAGCAAAGCCCCTCTGCAGCAGCTGTCCAGGCAGGGGCCATGAAGGAGAAAAGTCAACAACGCAGCTCCTAGTGCATGCTCCCGGTTCTCCGGGGGCCTGGGCACGCTGGTGCTCGGGGTGGCCCGCAGCTCCCGGTGCCACAGCGGTGCCAGGGCGCCCGGGCTCCAGGCAGCGATCTGTGCCCGCCGGTCGGGCAAGCCGCACCCCGACAAAGTGCTGAGTCACCCCAGCTGTCCCCCCCGGCCGGCTCCTCCTTCCCGGCGGGACCGGCCGGGCCAGCTGACGC
>JANPWX010000011.1:7313903-7329439 GCA_024734555.1 Trochalopteron elliotii
GGGGGGGGACGGAACCCCGGGGGGTCGCGGGGAGCTGCAGCGGCCGCATTCCGCTCCTGTCCCCCACCCGGAGCGGGTCGGCCGATGGAAGTGTCCCGGCGTGCCCGGGGACGGGGAGGGTCCCCCGCTGAGCCCTTAATCCGCTCCAGCCGCTAAGCACCTTAGCGGGCTCCGTCCTCCCGCTGCCCCCCCGGCCTGCCACTGAGCCCCCGGGGGAGGCGGGCAGGGAGCGGCGCCGGCAGCGGGGACCCCTTCCCTCTGCCTGGGCAAGTTGGGGTGACGCCGGCGGGACGGCGCTGCGTCAGCAGCAAAGGGTCCCCCCGACTGGGGCGGTAGGTGCTCCCAGGTGGCCGAGGTGCGGGCAGAGTGCTGGGAAGCTAGGCACGGCGTGGCACTGAGTTGCTCTCGGGAGGCAGTGGGTGGTCGGGGCGCTGGAGAGGGTAGGTAAGCAGCCTGCCCTTGGCTGTCCCATGCCCAGCACTACCAGGCTGTGGCTGTGGATCTCTGACTTTGCCTTCTCCCCCTGCAGTGACCCCGTGGGACAGCTCGCGTCATGGTTGACTACTACGAAGCGCTGGGGGTGAGCCGCAATGCCACTGCTGAGGACATCAAGAAGGCGTAAGTGTATGGCAGTGTGCCTCTGCCTTCGGGGCAAAATCCCCTGAGCCACCCCCACCTGGTGCCAGCGAGGCAGGGGTTCCCTTCAGGGCGGTGGGGACAGGGCCCAGCTCCAGAGGTGACAATTCAGCCTTTGTTTCCTTTGTATGGATGCCAGAGCGGGGTTGGGCTTTGCTGCCATACAAAGGCATCTTTTGGTGGGGTTTGGTCACTTTCTCCGTGCTGTCAGCCTGGGGCTTGAGGTGAGTCTTGGTGGTGTTTGGAGGCTCTCCTCTTTCTCTCTGCCAGAGGGTGCAGGAATGGCAGACAGTTGGGCTACAGGGACTCTGCTGGCATCGAAGTCAAGGGACTGGACATCACAGGGTGAAGAGCAGCATGTCCCCTTTTAGGGATGTGGGCCCTGTGGGCAGGTTGGTGCTGTGCCCCAAGTACTACTGGGGAGCTGACAGAGCCTCCTGAGTCTGCAGTTCCTGCCTGGTGCCCTGCTGAGGTGTGCTGCTCTCACTGGGGTGAGGCATCACCTGAGGGGAATGGCAGTGGATTGCTGGCTTGCCGACAGGTGGCAGAGGTCCCTGTGGGGGGCTTGCCAAGAGTGGGAGAAGCTGGGAAGCATGGGTTAACCCTGTCTAGCTGCAGTGGGGAGGAGAGGGCTGCTGATGCTCTCCTGGCCCCAGGGGGCCCCTAGCAACCCTTAGTCCACACACACTCTGGAGCCCATGAAGGCTCCAGAACAAACCTGTGAGCATTGTCCAGAGCCATCAATGAGGGCAGCTGAGGTGGGCACATGTTGCACTGTTGTGGTCATGCTGTAGTTCTGAGGTTATTTCTGTTTTGTTTGTTTAGTTTGTGTGTGTTGGTATACGTATGCATAAATATATATATGTGTGTGTCCCTATATATATATATTTATATATGAAAACCCATACTCTTCTCGGCAGGCACAACTAGTCCAGGAAGCTCCTGTTCGGTGCCTGAGGCTGTGGGGTGCTGGGTGAAGCGGGCTTGGGGTGCCCCTGCCTGCAGGCTGGGAGGTGCATGATCAGCTGGGGGTAGCTGGCCCAAAGGCTGCTGTGTGCCCATCACTGCCCCTCTGTGCAGGTACAGGAAGGCTGCGCTGAAATGGCACCCGGATAAAAACCCAGACAACAAGGAGTACGCTGAGCAGAGGTTCAAGGAGATCGCTGAGGCCTACGAAGTGCTGTCGGACAGTAAGAGGCCACAGTGATGTCTTGTGTGTGTGTGCCCACCCATGGGACTGTTCACTGCTTTTGGGCTCACACAGGTTGTTGCATCCCTGGCTGTCCCCAGGAGGCAGTGGGTCCCTGCAGCTTTATCACACAGCTTGTGGGGCTTGGTTGCTTCCTCACACGTCTCCCAAACAGCCCTTGGGAGAGATGCTGAGCTGTTGGCATCCACAATGGGATCTCCCCAGTGGGGCCGAAACTTTTGTATTCTTGCCCAGTGGTCTTATTTGGGTTTCGGTGCAGTGCTGGGGTGGCAGGGGCTTGTGCCAACCACCTTCTCTTGCTCCCTGCTGTTCTGCACCTCCCATAGCTGGGAGAAGTGTCAGTGCTCCTGTCCCTGCCTGGCAGCCAGCTTCCCTGCAGCCCCCTTTCTTCTTCCAGAGCAGAAGCGTGATGTCTACGATCGCTATGGCAAGGATGGACTCATGGGAGCAGGTGAGTAGGGCTGTGGGGGTTAATGCAGCTCTGGATACATCCCTGTCTGAAGACCTGGTGTGGGTCAGTGCCACCAGGACTCCCCACCCTTCAGGGGAGATGTCACCCAGGGCTCTATTTAAGACTGAGTATCTTCTCTCTAGCAGGACCAGGGGGCTCCAGGGCCAGTGCTGGGGCCCCCGAATTCACCTTCACCTTCCGCAGCGCTCACGACGTCTTCCGGGATTTCTTTGGTGGACGAGACCCCTTTGCTGAATTCTTTGGTGCGTGTGGGGCAGGGGAGGCTGGCTCTTGGGCGTCTGTCTGTGGGGCAGCTGCTGAGCTTGGGGATAGAGCTCACAGCTGGCCCTGGCAGAGGGTTCCCACATCAGTGCCCTGCTTCTGGTTCACCAAGATGATGGGGTAATGCTGACTGGGGGGCCCCTGCCTTTCAGATGACATGCTGCCCTTCTCTGAGCTGCGAGGACCTGGCCCCCGGCACCATGGGGGAGGCCACTTCTTTTCCCCCTTTCCAGGATCCTCAGGTAGGAGACACTGCCATTCCTCTCAGCAAGAGAGTCCTAGAAAACCATGTTCCCCTGGGCAGTCTGTCCCCTGCCCTCCTCTTGCTGCCTACCCTGGCACCAACCTTGTTGCTCTCTTCTCTAGATTTCTTCGCCTCATCCTTCAGCTCTGGTGCAGATGCAGGATTGGGCTTCCGCTCTGTTTCCACCTCCACCACCTTTGTTAATGGCAGGCGTATCACCACCAAGAGGTGAGGGCAGTGCTAGCCCACCTTGCTCCCACAGACTTCTCTCCATCAGCAGGCCTCTGACCCTGCAACTTCCTGCTGTGGTGCACTGGCTGCATGGTCCTTGACCGTCCATCTGTTTGTCTGTCTGCAGGATTATTGAGAACGGACGGGAGCGGGTGGAAGTGGAGGAGGATGGGGAGCTGAAGTCGATCCACATCGATGGTGAGAAGTGGCACTGTGTTGTTGAGCTCTGCACCCTTTCCCTTTGGAGTGTCTGGGAGGTGCTGTATCCAGGCTTTGTTTTGGGCTGAGCCTTGGTTGGCCCTGGTTTGGGAGCTCTGCTCTAAAGGATTGGTGGGATGGGTTGGAGGTGCCAAGGCCCCATACCAGCTTTGGGGAACTGGAGTGGATGAGTCTCCCAACCCCTGTCCCCACAGGTGTTCCTGATGACATGGCACTGGGGCTGGAGCTGAGCCGGCGTGAGCAGCAAGCCTTCCCCAGGCCACGGCCCCCCTCACCACCAGCACCTGCCCCACACCAGACCTCGAGCTCCTCACCTGTCTGCCTCTACACGGATAGCGAGGATGAGGATGAGGACTTGCAGCTGGCCATGGCCTACAGCCTCTCTGAGATGGAAGCTGCGGGGCACCACCAAGCAGGTGGGCACAGCCCTGGCTCCCTGTCAGCACCGGGGGGCAGCCACAGCAGCCCGTCCTCCACCCACAGAGCCCGTGGTGCCCGGGGGAGGCTGGAACAGGAGCAACTGGGGGCCAGCAGTTCTGCTACAGCAGGGCACGAACCTGCCCCCAAAGTGAAGCTGTGGCACTGCCCCCTGCTCTGAGCGTGGGGCAGGGAGAGGAAAGCAGGGGTGGAGTCCCACTGCTTGGAACTCAGCTCCTGCCTCCCCTAGCAAGGGAGGGGGTGTCTTCTGCCCTGCCTCCTTGCTCAGGTGAGTGGATGGCTAGTGGCATCCCAGCGTTGGAGGCTCCCAGACTTGGAAATAGTGGCTTGAAGAGGAGCCCCCTTGATGGGGTCCCAGGAAGAGGGGCGCTCCCTGCCCTGGCTCCTGGAAGCGTGGGGAGCCCATGGGCAGGCGTGCTCTGGCTGTGCCTGCCTCTCTCTCCCTGCCAGCCCAGCAGGCAGGCAGGGTCTCCAGCAGGTGCCTCCCTGACTGCAGCCTGCTCCTGCCCGGGCTGTGGGGAGTGCTGAGTTGAGCTCCCATCCTTGCAAGGAGGGCTGCGCACATAGCCTCTGCTTGGTGCCTTGTGTCTCGTCTCTTCCCTTTGGATGCTGTTGCTCCTGCCTGTACTCCCTCCTCCTGTCTCCTTGCAGACTCTGCCTGCTCACTCCCTTCCATATGTGTTGTCCACCCTCCAGGGCACTGTCCTTCCTTGCTTCCCACAGCAGCGGTAACCCTTCGTGATGTTCACAAGTGTTTCTGCCCTCTCCATTGCCTGTAGTTCTGCCTTGGCTGTCTTCCTCCTCTGCCTGGGACCTTCCTCCCTCCATCCCTGCCTCTCCCCAGCCCTTGGCCGAGGAGGATTTCACAGGTGCTGTTGTGTACCCCCCTCCGCTTGTCTCCCCAGGTGTGTTCTGAGGCTGCTGCGCCCGGGGACCGTGCACGCCCACTGGCCCACGGAGGCTCTCCCAACCAGGACTCCGCTTTCTCCCTGCACGGCCACCCCCTGCCACCCCCTTCCCCCAGCACCCTCTGGCTCCATGGGATGTGGTGAGGGGGGCATGACAGGGCTTATGGCCGAGCAATACCTGGGGCTGGGGGGAGAGGCCCTGGGCACCACAGGGTGGTGGAGAGGGGGGTGATGGGGGTTGCTGTAGATTAGGCTGCTGGTGGGGTGCTGGCTGTACGCAGCGAGGGGCAGCATGGCTGGGCTCAGCCAGCAGGGCTGGGCTCAGCCCCCCTCCTCGCTGTAGCCCCCCCTCTCTGACCCCCTTCTGCTAACAGCTGTCAATAAACCTGTTTGCAGTAGCTTCTGCCTGTGGGGTCTTTCTGGGCTGGGGATGCAGGGTTCTCATCTTTGCCTGCCGGTGTGCTGTACTCTGGCAGTTGCAGAGTGCAGGGATAGAGATGGACAAATGTGAGATTTCCTCCCTGTGCCATCCCAATACACACAGTCAGAGGCCAGGCCTGGCTGCAGCTGCACGAATGTGACACAAGAACTTTATTCACATCAAGATACAAAATTATAGTTCTCTAGAAATTTTTCTTCTGCTTGAGTGACTAGGCAGGGAGCACACAAAGGGGACCTGGAGTGGGGCTGGGCCAGGCCCCCCTGCACCCCATGCTCCCCCCAGCTGTGGAGGACCCCTGCCCACACTTCTGCCCCCCACATGGGTACAGAAAGAGGGCTAACAGAGGACTGACAGGTTGGGGAGTCCCCCTGCCAGCTCCCAGCAGCACCACCTGGTGTCCCCCTCCACAGGGCTTAGGGGCCACAAGCCCTGTCCCCTCTGAGGTAACAGTGGGTGTGATGGGGTTCCTGCACACAGAGGGCCTGAGGTCAGTGTCCTTGGAGACATGGGAAGGGGCGCCTGGGGGCAGGGGGAACAGAGCCAGAAGCACAGACACCATTTTACAGGGAGAGCAGCCCCAGAGCCGGTGAGGAGAGTGCAAAGCGCAGGGCAGGAGGCAGACAAGAGGGGGGAGAGAGGGCTCCTCGCCATCACTGCGGCAGTGCCTTCAGGATGGCGTTCACTTCCTCAGCCACAGCTGTCAGTGCAAACTCAAACTGGTCCTGCAGGAGCACAGCAGGAGCCATGAGGGTCCCTGCCAGGCCAGCCCCAGGGGCTATGCATGCTTATGTGGAGGGAGAGGGTCCCCAGTTTGGGGCGTACCTTTGTCTGCACCATACCAGGCCGCTGATCTCGGATATGCTCCAGCGTAGCAGCTATGTCTATCTCCTTCACTCCTGGAGAAGAGGGAGAGAGGAGTGCTAGGAGAGGAGTTCACAGGCCAAATTCATGGACAGGGCAGAAACGGTGCTTCCCTGCACCTACCTTTGGCCATTCGGTTCAGGACCATGTCAACAAGGATGTACGTTCCAGTCCTCCCTGCACCATCACTGCAAAACACAGATGCTTGGTCCAGGGGAGCTGGTTCCAGTGGGACTGGTGCTGGGCAGCAGGTCCCAGCCTTCAGTCACCCTTAAGCCCAAATGCCCCTCCATCCCCTGCAGTACCTGCAGTGCACAATAATAGGGCAGGAGCGACCCCGGTAGCACTTGTTCACCTTCCTGCAAGGATAAGAGGGAACAGATCAGTGGCCTGCTGTGCCAGGGTCAAGGCTGTGCTAGGTGTCCCTTCTGTGCTCAGTGGGGCAGGGCAGCAGCACACCATGATGTGGCCCTGGGGGTCCCACTCATGGCTCCTTCTGCCTCCACAATGGTGCTGGGCATGGGATGGGGACCACGAGTGGAAAGTGGCTGGGGCAGAGGGAGTTCAGTTCCTCAGCCCAGCCTGGGGAGGGGAGCAGTGGCAGGACCCCCAGGGAGCGGCTCTGGTCCGGTGGGGTGTGAAGCTGGGGGCCAGGCGCCGGTGGGGCTCCTGGCATGCTCCATGCAGCAGGCACGGCTGCCAACGATCACTTTTGTGACTATGCAACTGGAGCCAGATTACTAGCTGCAAATCACAAAAATGACGCCGGCAGCTGCGAGAGAGAGACAGAGACAGACAGAGAGAGAGAGAGAGCGTGAGCAGGGCTGAGAGGAGGGCAACATGCTCAGAGACCCCCCCGCTGCCCTAGACTGGGTCCCTTGCCCCACACAACCTAGGGTCAGTGAGCAGCCTGTGCCTGGCAAGAGCCCACCATCACCCTGGGACCTAAAGACCTGTGCAGGCAAGTCTCCTGGGTGCAGTCCCAGCCCTGGAGCTCTTGCCCTGGGCTAGCTGGGGACTCACCACTGGCTGTAGGGCACTGGGAGCAATGGGTCACAGCCAGTTTAAGGCTGGCTCTGGGGATTTCTTCTTGCACCCATGGCTGGAGAAGGTGTCAGTCAATGCTGCCCTCCATGCCAGCTCTGGAGAAGAGCACTTTCCAACCCTCACCAGGAAACCTGGAGAACCCTGGCAACCTCAGCCAGAGGTTTCTTGCCCACCAAACTCTGTTGAGCCTCATCCCAAGCTGGCCAAAACCTGTCTTGTCTGCTCCCTCCTATTCATGGCAGCTCCTAGTCCCTGCACCTGGTCCATGGCATGGCCCTGACCCTCATTATCGTGGCAGTGATGTCCTTGCCCATCAGTGGCCTGCATTTGGGATCACCGCTGGCTCCCCAAGGGCTGGCACAGTGCCAGGTGTGTGCTCACCTGCGGAAGTCGAGGAGGGGCCGGGTGGTGGTGGGGATGCCCTCAGCCGGCCAGCTGAGGAAGTGGAACTGCGTCAGGGTGCGGGTCTCCTGCGACTGAACGTTTTTCAGGTAGAAGCTGCGCACCAGGAAATCCTCACACCAGATGTGCTCTGACACCAGGTTCACCTGTCCAAGGCAGACCGTGGGCATCAGTGCCAGGCAAGGGGGCTGCGCTCAGGGGGACAGGGACTGGAGGATGCTCCATGCCCCAGGCTACCTGCCACACTTGCCTCATAAATGTGGTAAAGAGAGGAGCCTTCATCCGGCCAGTAGCGGTCACACTGCTTGACACTGTCCTCAGCCAGGGGGCTCAGCATGACAATGACAGTGCAGCCATGTTCCCACACCATCTGTGGGCAAGGCAAGGAGGGTTTCACTGATGGGAGACAGCCCAGGTGGGAGGGCAGTCAAGCCCCTGTGACCCATGGTGTGGGCAAAACACAAAGGGCCCCCAATGGGCTGGCACAGCTGCATGATATTCACCTGCCAGAAGTCAGCAATAGTGTGGGACAGTGGCCCCTGCGTGGCAATGTATGCTGGCATCCGTGGGTCGTGATCAATCTGGAGCAGGAAAGGGGGTATCAGATTTCACACTCTTTGGCCAGGGTTTGGTGACACTTGAAGGAGTAGGGGGATACTTCAGAGATGACAGGAAGGTTGGGAAGCGAGATTCAGGTGCCCCAGCCAGGAGGAAAATGGGATTTAACAATTATTTGAACAATAATGGGGCAGGCAAAAAGCTCACATCTGTAGCCCTCAGGTATGTAACTTGAGTCCAGCTCTGTCCCAGAGTGAAAACCTCACCTGGGCTGGGCCCATCAAGGAGCAGGGTGGCAGGGCAGGAGCCCCCAGTGATCACTCACGATTGGACTGGCATTGATGAAGTCACTGCGGGATGGGTTGCTCTCGGCTTTCAGCTTGATCCGCACGTGATCATCTGGGGGAACAGGCCAGGTGAGTGGCTAGAGGATCTGCAGGCACATTAATGCTGCCAACAGCCATGGCCCTGAGTGCCCCCATGCCCCACACCCTGCTCTAGCAGGACAGCTGGTCCCTGGGGCTGATCCCTGGGGCAGGGTGGCTGGGATGCTCACAGGGCACATAGTCAGGGTTGCGGTTCTTCTTCAGGTTGGCTTCACTCTGGGCAATGGAGCAGATGCTGGGCTCAGCTTGGTAGGCACAGAGCGCCTGCCACTCCTTGGCCAGCCGGTCCTGGTTGCGGAGGTGGTCCTCCATATAGGCCTGGAACAGAGGGGCAGGAGTCAACCTGGCAGCAGAGGAGCAGATGCAGGGCTGGGGAGGGGGCTGGTACCCCTCCAGGCTGGCTCACCAGGATCATGTGTCCGGTGGAGATGTCCATGTTGGACTGGACAGGCTCCTCACACCAGGAGGGTGTGCTGCTGTGGGAGCTGGGGCTGGGCTGTGGAGCGTCGCTGAACTGGGACGAGACGCTGCTGACCCTCGAAGTCTCCGCTGGTGCTGCCGGTGCCTCAGAGCGGCCAAAGAGAGACTTGGTGGCCATGTGCTGGCGGCACAGCTCCTGAGGAAGCCCAGCAAGAGCCCTGTCCCTCGGCCACAGCGCTGCCACAGGGCAGCTCCGTGCACCCCGAGCGACGCTGACACGTGGCAGTGACGCATCCTGCAGCGTCCCACACCCTGCAGGGCCCTACCTGGTACTCGAAGGTGGTGTCGGCAGCTCCCTCTGGCCCCAGGGCAGCCAGGCGCTCCTTCTCCCGCTGCCTGGCGTGGCGGCGCAGGCAGAAGGCCGCGGACACGGCGATGGCGATGACGGCCACGCAGGCCAGTGCAATGAAGGTCAGCAGCACCGAGTGGAAACCGTCCCCGAAGCGGGATGGGCGTGAGTAGGCAGCAGCCTCACTCCGCTGGGGACCAAGCCAAGTAAGGGTTAGTTAGCATGGGGCTGGCGGGAGCAGAGACCTGATTCTGCTGCACGTTTGGGGTTGCTGGGGGTTAAAACAGTGAAAGGGCTCTTCCTTCCCCTTTCTGAGGGTGCTGATTCGTCCAGCACCCTCAGCTGGGGCAGAGCTGGTGTCACCAGGGTGAGGCAGAGTGTACCCACCTACGTGTCACATGGGGCACTGTTACAAGGGTGTCCCTGGAGCTGGAGGAGCTTGGCAAAGCCCGGTTAGCAGTGACTTCCTGTTTCCCTGCTTCCAGCTGCTGCCTGAGGCTGAGGTAGACCCAGCCTGGACTGCCCTTCTACAAGGCAGGCAGTAGCCTCTTAGAACTTTGGTTCCATGACCTCCTTCTGCCCAGCTGGAGATCAACAAGGGCCGAATTCAGCCCAAGGACTTAATGGTGTAAGATAGGCAACTGCAGAACTGGGTGCACTGCTCCCAGGGGACTTTCCTGACTGAGGCTGGCTGCAGCCACTGCTCCGCAGCAGAACATTGAGGGAGGCAGGGTGGGGAATATGCCAGCACTGCCATCACTGCTGGTACCATCCCAGCTGTAGCAGCTAGGAGACAAGTCCTCCCTGTTGCCCTCCTCAGTTAGGACACAGAGCACCCCCTGCCACCTTGCAGGTAGTGTCTCTGGGGCTCCTTCCCTGTGATTGTGGGAGACACCCCAATCCATGCCAGTCCCCTGCTGGAATAGGATGTTTCTCAGACCTTGCTGGACAAGACCTTCCTGTCAATGCCATGACTGCCTAGGTCCAGCTAGGGCAGCACAGGGACGCTGGGGCATCACCAATTCAAACATCCTGTGCCCAATGAGCTGCCAGAGCCCTGCATTACCTCATTGCCACAGCCTCCCATTGGCTATGAGCCCGATGAAGTTACCGAGGGAACACTGCACCATCATCAACTACATCATCATCATCATCATCATCATCGCCTGGGGATGTCCCCAGCATAGGTGTCCCTGCTGCCATCTGCTCCTCAGCACCCGACTGCCATCACGGTCCAGCCAGTCCTGTAGCCAGGGCACCCACCAAGCCCAGCACCTCCCAGCTCCCTGGGGCACCCAACCAGGAGCAGCTCTGCAGCCTCTGGAGGTGTCAGCAGAGCCAGGGGGGACAGAAGGGACTTCTCTCCCAAGGCCTGCCCCTGCTCCCTGCTCCCTGTCTCCCTACTTCCCTATATCCCTCTTCCTCAAATCTTGCACCAGTCCCACCAAGGCCAGAGCCAGGAGAGAATGAAGGAAAAGCACAAGCTGGTTAGAACTGGAAAGGTCAGTGCAGAAAGGGGCTTGCAAAGCTGCCTCAGCTTCCTCTGAGCTCCATCTCTGTCATTTCTGACATCTCTCCCGGTTCCTGCCTGATCAAAAGGCATTGCCATAGACACACTCTGCATATTGCTGATAGAGACAGGTTGCCCCATTGGCCAGGCCACCCCTTCTTCATGGCCTCCTCCAAAGTTCCCCCTTCCTCCCCTTCTTCCTGCTCACAACTACAGCTACATGACAAGAAGTGAGAAATGGGGACAGTGGGCTGGGGATGTGCTACACCATTTCTCCTCCTCAGGCTGCAAACATGGGAGCCAGGCTTGGTCCCTATCTCCAACCCCTTCTCCCTGCCCCAGAAGACTGCTCCTGTGGCTCCCCAGAGGACTACAGGGAGGGGTAACCCCTCTCCAAACAGATGGTTCCTGTTCCATCCCTGCCTCCAGCTGCTTTGCCATTCTCTGGGGACATGATGGCATTTTGCCTGCCTAGCTATGGTTTGGGGAGTGCTCTGGGAACATCCCAGTGCTCAAGTGCCCAGGCCACAGCTGAGATGGGTGTGCAGGCTGGAGGGAGACAAGGGTGAAGATGAGCCTTAAGGGATACAGCCTGCAGCCCCCCAGTCTTGGGGGGAAGAAAAGCCTCTGGGAGTGCCTCTCTAACCACCTTCAATCATTGCAGAGCTTTTGTTTTGAAAAGAGTCAAGAGCCCTGGGAGGATTTGTGCTGCCAGGCAGTGGAGGGGGATGATGGACAGATAGGACTGGAGCAGTCTCCAACAGGAGTTCTCCAACACAGGACTGGAGTCTGTCTCTAACACAGCATCCCAAATACTGCCCAGTCTCCTCTACTCTGCAGGGACAGCTCACTCACTAAGACCCCTGTACCCCAGGGCTGGGGGGTCCTGGCTTGTACCCAGTGGCAGCATCCCCCCTCCCCTATCCCTGGCCACCCCAGCCCCAAAGGACGGAACCCTTGCTCACTCCTACCTCTCCCACTCCTGTTTGCACAATCTTCAGGCCCAGCTCGTGCTCCAGCTCTCCCTTCACTTGCTCTGTGGACAGGGAAAAGATGGTCAGAGACATCCTTCCCCTCCACACAAGAGACCCCCAGAAACAGAGCCAAGGGATAGCTCTGGCAGCTGCCCACTTCAGCTCCCCAGTTCAGCCAAAGACAGAGGGAGCCCTCTCTCCCTGATCCCTAGGAAGGGGCACCTCACAACAGGGAGGGAAAGTGAGGAACAAGATCAGGGGGACACTGCCCAACTCACCAGTCTGGCTGGCCACATCTGCCAGTGAGAAGTTCTGGGGGTTCTGTCGGATGCGGAAGGTAAGCGCAGGACCCACAACACTGCCGGAGAGAGGAGGGACACAGTGTGAGACCTGGAAATGCAGCTTCCCTACCCACCCTCAACACAGCCCAGCCCCTCCTCTCCCCGTGCCTGGGAGTGCTGAGCATGGCCAGGGCTGAGGCAGCAGCACCCCATGGCACCAGTCCCCTCACCTGATGTTGATGAAGCTGGCGGTGGAGAGGTGGAGGTGCTTGGCTAGAAGCTCCAGCAGCTGCACACCAGCAGCCAGCCCCAGGGGCCTGTGGGGACAGTGTCAGGGTGAGGAGGGGATGGCAGGGGTGAGAGGACATCCACGTGCTCCCCATAGTCAGGGAACAGGGACAGGCAGGCTCAGGGAGTCCCAAGCACACAGCAAAAACAGGTGTCAGGGTGGGCAGGAAGCAAGAGTGTGGCATGGGGGGTGGTGGGGGTGAGCTGATCCCCCCTTGCACACAAGTGTGCACAGAAACACTTGTGTACACACACTCCCAGCCTTCCATCCTGCAACAGTGAGCTTGCCTTTGGTGTGGGCTGGGAAAGGAAGGCTTTGGGATGGAACAAGGGCTGTGGGTAGAGAGAATGGATCAGGGGGAGTTGACCCCATAGAAACCTGACCCTACCAAAGACCCAACAGATTTGGTCAAGCATGTGAAGCTGTGACAACTGCTGGTGGGGAGATAGAGACCCTTCACACATGCAGACCCCCCTGCCTGACCCCCAGCTCTCACTTCTGGTCTGTGACGATGTAGCCATACTCGTCTAGTGGCCGCATGCCCTGCTGTGCCCCACTGTCCTTCATTTCTGTGTAGCTCTTCTTCTCCACCACAATGTGTTTTCTGGGGCTGAGTGCATCCCCACTGTGTCCCTGCTGTGGCTCAGCCTGGGGAGCTGGTGAGGATGCTGCCCTGCCCTTTGTTCCATCCCCTGGGGAGCTGCTGGCTGGGATTTTGGGGGGTGGCGCTGTGGAGGAAGGGGGCACTGGCTCCTCTCCATGCTGCATGTCCCCCTCCATCACCTGAAGGGAGGAAAAGGGAGAAGCTGGAATCTCTGAGGAGAGTCTTGGTGAAATGCCTCCTCCCCCTCATCCCACCTGTGGCATGGCACCTCCTCCAGCATCACCCTGCTGCAAACCCACCCGTTTTGCTGTGGGCACTTCAGGGCCAGCAACACCTGGAAAGGAGAGAGACAAAGGTCCTGCAGCACCCACCCCAAAAGGCCACACTCCCTACCCTAAAACAGGGCACGCTAGCGCCTGCTGCTGCCAGTCTCTGCCTGTCCCATCCCTGCACCCGGCTCACCAGAGCTCTGGAGCAGCTGGAGGAGGGTGGATAGGCTGCTTATCTGCTGGGGACTCAGTTCGGGCAGCCCCAGGCCATAGCTGGCCAGGAGAGAAGCCAATCTCTTCAGGGCAGTATCTGCAAGAGGATATAGCATCAGGTTGGATGCTCTGCATCCGCATGGGGACGAGGGGCCAGGGATGAAGCAGATGGAGCAGGTGGGGTTGTGGGTATATTTTGACCATGGACATAAACCCGAAGAGGAGGGAAAGTGTGAGCCACGAGGAACTCGTGACTATGGATTCAGGACAGGGAAAAGGGTTGGTGCCTGGCTGGAGAACAAGGTACCCGTCTGTGCAGAGGGTGGCTGGGCAGCCAGGGGTGCTTGCTGCTCCCTCTCTTCCATGTTTCTGTAGTCATTGGGGAGCCGCAAGCTGTGCTGGAGCCTGGTGCTGGCAGGGTCCGGACGGCCAGCTTTCTCTCTGGGCAGGGAAAGCATGCCCAAGTCCTGGAAAAGATGCCCCCCATCCACTCCTGGCTGCCCGCCATAGGAGGGCACAGGGCCAGCCCCAAAAAGGGTCTGGGCAGGGACCCGGCCCAGCAGCGAGGAGGTGTCAGAGCTCTGCCTGGCTGAGCTGCTGGGATGCTGGTGAGCACCATCCTGATAGCCGAACTGCAACCAAAACACATGTCAAACCCCACAGGTCTCCTGTCACCCCATGGTGGAGGCAGGGGGTAGCCCAGCACCAGGAGAAAGGTGCTGGGAGCACAGCAGATCCCTGTCAATCTCTGTTTTTCTGCCCAGGAGAAGGCGCTCACTCCCCAGCTTACCTTGTGGTAGGAGTAGGGATTGAGCAGAGCCTCCTCGTAGCCCAGCTGGGGTGGGGAGGGCAGCAGGACATGCTCCAGGTACCTCTGCACCAGAGGAGAAAGCAGCAGTGGTGGGGGCGGCTCCAAATGCTGAGCTGCTGGCAGGCCAGGGTCTGGGGCTAGCGGGGCTCGCCGGGGCTCGGTGCGGAGAGGCAGGAACCTCGAAGGCAAACAGCGCTGGGGTAACTCACCTGGGTAAAGGGAGACGTCCCTCCCCTAAACCCCATTTGGGGGACAAAGTCCTCGCTGCTCCACTGAGCTCTGCTGGCCCTGTCCTACCTGTCCCTAGCCACCAGCTCCAGTGAAGGTGGCAGGCGGAGGCGGGGGATGCGCTCCATCTCCTGAGAGATCACATACTGCGTGATGCCATCCTGCCACGAGAGCCCTGCCATGGGAGGAGGCTGTGAGACATGGAGGCAGCCTGGGAACCATGGTGTGAGTGCATGGGATGCCGTCCTGACATTCTGTGTTCTATGGCCTGGGTTTGACCCCATTCCTCCTCAGCCCACCCTGGCCCCTGGGCCAGCAGGACCACAGACAGCTCTAGAGCCACTAGGCAATTCTACCCGACACCCCCTCCCTGCAGGGTCGCGGCGACTTCCCCCACGCTCCCCTGTTCACCTTGTGCCATGAGATGCCGCAAGACATCCTGCAGGCGCTGGAGCACGGGAGACGTGACCTGGAAGTAGGGTCTGTCCTGCACGGAGCCCACCTGGCACTGCCCAAACAGCCCATCTGCAAGAGAAGGGCGACAGCGGGACCGGATGAACAAACACTCCAATGTGAGGATCTCCAGGCACAGCCCCACCTTTCTCCTGCCATGTGCCCCTGCACTGCACCCTAGGCTCCCCTGCAAGGCACCCTTGTACCCTTCACACACACTTGGGAATGGAGAGGGGACCCCTGAGGCCCAGCTAGGCACTTACCCTGCACACACACCTCCTGTGGGGAGCACAGCCTTCGGTCAAACAGGCAGCCTGGGACAGACAGACAGACAGAGAGACAGACAGACAGGCCAGTCAGCACAGCATCCAAGGGGGACTCCTATGGAATCTGCTCAGCACTAGCTGCTTGGGGGATCCCTACACTCCAGAAAAGCAGCACAAGGATGCAATGTGGTGATCGTGGGAGGGGACACAGCTTTGTAGCCCATGGCAGAGGCTCGATGCCAGTCTTTTCTGCCCTCAGAGACAAGATGGGGGCTGTAGAGAAAGTATGCCCTTGGCTCTGGAGAGTGGGGAAGGCCTGGAGTTTTTTGGGGTGCTGGCAGTTAGGAAGGTAAGACTGAGGCAGCAGAACTGCAAAACCACATCTGCTGCCCTCCTACATGTGGTACTACGAGGAAGGGATGCAACCCAGTGACACCGGAATCCACTCTTCCTGCTAGGCGGACCCCAAAGCATGGACGTAGTGGTGTTTGGGGGTGTGGGGTGTGTACCTTTCCAACCCCTTCGGCGGGCAGCACTTGGGCAGGGGGCGGCTT
>JANPWX010000011.1:7340984-7373852 GCA_024734555.1 Trochalopteron elliotii
CTAACTTTCCAGACCGAGCGTGGAGGAATGAGCAGCCTGCGCCCCGAACCCCGAACTCTGCCCCCTGCAATCTGCACCCGGCTCTGCAATCCACACCCCGAAATCGGCAATGTGCACCCCGCAATCCACGCCCCACAGTCCGCACCCTGCACCCCGCAATCCGCACCCTGCAATCGGCAATGTGAACCCTACGACCTGCGAAGCCACGATCCACACCCTGCATCTCCCACACTATACTCGCCGCCGTGCACACCGCACTATCACCCTGCACCCCACACCGTGCAATCTACACCATGCACCCCTCATGTCGCACCCCGGTCCAGACCAGGCAAACACAGTGCCTGACAAGGCTAGCATAGAGCTGAATTACGGGTGGGTGGAAAAGGGACACAGCCAGGAGGAGCCGCGGTGGGAAGCAAGGGGCAGGGACAGGCTCCACAACGATGGTCACCCATCCTGCCCTGGTATGCCCCAGTTCTAGAGTTAACTGGGGGAGCAGGGGCTGCCCCAAAACGGGGCTTGACCTGTCTGTAGTGGGGTGCAGGTGCGCAGGAAAACACACTTGCTTCCCCAAGGCTAGGTATAATTGGAGTGGGTCACAGACAAGCTGCAGCCCCCCATTGTTGTTGCTTCCCTGCCTTGGCACTCACAGAAAACAAGGCACAAATCCTTGGTGCCCGGTTGGAGACAAATGTCTCTGAGTGACAGCAATGCACTGGGTTCTGAGAGTTTGCATGGTGGCAGGGTAGCATCCAAGACACCTGTCAGCCCCAGGAGCACTCCCAAGAGATAGGACCCCTTGGCCTTGCATGGATTAGGGTGCCTTCAGCACTTGGCTGGGTTCCCTTCATGGGCTAGATGCAGCACTGGAGTTTTGGGTTTCAATCAGTCCTCACGCATCATTTCCCAGCAGGATCCTTTCTTCCTAGCAATGGGTGTGTGGCCTTGGGAGATGGACGTGGCAGCCTGTGAGTGCTGCATGGGGCCCAGGTGTTGGGTGCCAGCCGGATTCCCAGCTCCTGAGTCACCCATGTGGGCACCCTGTTAGTTGGAGACACCGTCCGTGTTCTGAGGACTGGAAACTGGTGGTCCTGTTGCCCCTGACCCTGTGGCCTGTCGTGCCGAGAGCTCCTGACAGCTCTGGATTTATGCTCCCAGCCCCCAGCACCTGCCTCTCCCCACCACCAAATGGGAACAAGCACTCTACTGCCTGGCACCCTACAAACAGACAGCTGGAGGGTCTCCATGTCAACCACAGCAAAACACAGGGCCAGATCCCCCCAGGCCAGGACCAGGCTGGGACCACCCAGTACTCCAGCCCAGAGCTGGGATACATGTGTCAAAGGGACATGTATTCCAGGCAGCCATCCCCATGCTCCTCCTGCCAGCATCACCCCCCTCTGCTGCCGGAACCCAACTCGGGCTGGGTGCTCTTGAAGGGTTCCCAGGCTGTCCCTGAAGGACATCTGAGGACATTTAGAGCCCCTGACTCCCCAGCCAGTGGATGCCCAGAGCAGACGGGTACCCAGTGGGTGCTCAGGGCTGATGGCTCCTGGGGTGTATGTGCACAGGAGCAGGGTGTGCGCGGGTCTGGGGTGTCAGAACAGGAGTGAGTGGCAGGGCCGGGTGTGGCCTTCATCTGGCCCTGTCGCTGTGAGCAAAGGGCAGTGCCTTGGCGTGCCACAGCTATTCCCAGCACAGCAGGACTTCCAGAAAAAGCCCCTGATGGCTATATCCGGGTGGGCTCTGACTCACCCCTGGCTGGGTGCCAAGGGCTACACAACACCTGCCATGGTTGCCCCCTACCCCATCACCGTGCTCCCGAGAAGACAGTGCTTCTGTCCCCATCCTGTACTGCCCCACAGATCATCCAGTGCAGCAGGGAACCACAGGCAGCCCTTCCAAAACAGCATCAGCTCCTCCTCTGCATGTATGCACCCTGTTGCTGGGCTCATGTGTGTGTCCAGGGGTGCCTGGAAGAGAGAGGACCAGTAGGGACAGGGCACTGTGGTCCTTCCTATGGCCCCTGGCAGCCCAGGTGGGGTTCTGGGAAGGCTTGGCTGCAAGAAGTGTTCCCTGCTGCCAGTAGGCTATGGGGATGAGCAGGCAGTGCTCAGCCCTCCCTGCTGGAAGGGGTTAATGGAAAGATGGCCCAGGACAAAGACTGTAAACACAGCAGAGATCCAGGAAGTGCCACCCCCTTCTCCTACTGCCTGCCAGGCTGCCTGGACCCCCCCCCTTGCCAGCCCTGCCAGGATGAGCAAAAGGATGGCATCCATTGAGGCGGTCCCTCACATCCCAGCCCACGTGTCTGAGCATGGGAAAGTGAAATCATTGCCCAGGAATTGCTGGAGGCTGGGTGGATGGCCCCCATGCCTTACGTGAGCCAGTAGCGATGCAGTGGGTAATGCTACCTCATCTCACTGGCATGGGTGATGCTATCGAGGCCTGCAGCATCCTTATGGACCACTCAGCCACTCTGTCATCCTCATGTCCACGTGGATCACAAGGGCAGCTGGGCATCTTTAGTATCTCCACACCACTGAGGCAGGTGAAGGTCCCCATGAGGGCAGGTGGACACCCTTTAGCCTGCCCCGAGGCAGCAGGGATGGAGGAACATCCCCAATATCCCCATGGAGCATAGGGCCAGTAACAGATGAGTGATGGGGCAGGTGTGTGCTTCAAGCATCTGCATGGACATGGAAGTAGCTCTTCTCCCCCATCATCTACATGAGTCAGGGCAACAGCTCACCCCCCAGCATGCTCGTGAAACATGGAGGCAACAACTCACCCAGGGGACATACAAGGCCAAGGGAGGTGAACAAACACCTCCCAGCATCTATACAGGTTACATCTGGACACCCCTGGCATCCATGCTTGCCATGGGGGCATCCAGGCACCTCCACCATTCTGTGCCACTCACAGACAGGTCAATGTCCTCAGCATCCCCATCACCTGGAGACATGGCGTGGGGGGACCATGAGCAAACAGACAGTCTGTGCACCCCCGGGTCCTGAGCTCTGGAGTGAGCAAAGGCATAGGGGCACCTGGGATGAACAGCAGGTGTGGGGAGACTAGATACTTTGCCCACCAGCTCCTGAGACCCCATCAGGCCAGGCTGGGCCTTGGTCCAGGCAGGGAGGGAGAGCCACCTCCTATTTAGACAATAGCACGCGCCCTGGATCCGTCAGCACTGGGGAATGGGCCACACAGTCCTTCCCTCTTAGGGTAAAGGCGTCTGGGAGACTCATGGCTGTAAAAGGAGCGAGATGAAGGAAGACAGCCAGGGGTCAGGAGGGAGGGGGATGGACACCCCCGCTGCTTCATTCTCATTCCCATTCCTCAACTCACCCTTGAGCTAAGGCCAGGCATAAGGGGGCACTGGGTCCTGGTAGCAAGGTACAGGGACAAGGAAGGGCCAGCACCCTGATCCACATCCTGTCTAGCTTCAAGCCCCAAGATGCCCACAGCCCAAGGAGGCTGTGCTGGGTTTAAATCCTGGGGGAGCAGCAGGGAGGGAGGGCCAGGAAGGAGGGGCAGCTGCAGGATGCAGCTGGCTTTGCTCACAGGGATGTCATGACCAGAGGGAGTTGTTTGACATTCCAGCTCCAAAAGCCTTCCCGGCAGCAGTCTCATCCAAGATTTGATGGAAACTGGGACCAGGCCAGTGCGGGGGTTCAGGAGCCACTTCCCAGGCTCTGCTGGTCTGGGTCAGCCCGGCCTGGGGTGGAGCTCTGGGGAGGCTGCACTGGGCTGGACAGAACAGGAGGCAGCCCTGCACTTCTGGCCTCTGCAGCCTCCTCACTGTCTGCAGCCTCTGGGTCTTTAGTTGGCACAGAGTGTTTGGCATCTTGTCCCTAGAATGGGACTCAGGCAGGGTCTCTGGGTCCTGCACTTCATCCCCCCTTCCTGTCATGCTGGGTCCTCCAAGCAGACTGGGATTTCCTAAGAGCCTTGTCCACCCTCTGCAAGACGTGGGGCCCCTGCTTGCCCAGAGCCATACCGGAAGGCTGTCACCACAGCTAAGGAAAGGCCACTTCAAACAGTCTGCCCTAGAGCAGGGTCAAGAGGATGCTCCTGGTTAACCCCTCTGAGCTGTTTCCCTCCAAGTAGCAGTGCCCAAGAGTGCATTTCCCCTGCCTGGAGCACCCCAACCCCGCACCCCACTGCTCTGTAGGATGAGGATGGGAACAAGGGCTACGAGGCCTGAGAGAGAATTTGCATCAGTCTACCTGAAACACCAGGGCAAGGTGCCAGGCTCTTCTGGACACAGCACTCCTGAGGAGTCCATCCTCCCCACACTCCCAGCCGGCACAGCAGTGGGGTGGGGTCATGGAAAGGGATGGCTGGACTCTGTTCCTGGTGGTGTGCTGTCCCAGATGCCCTGAATTCCCCTCATGGGGCACCCACCTGCCCCTCTGCACACCAGCTAAGGGCCGGCTTGCAGGCACTTGCAGCCCAGGCAGGGCACACGTGCGGGGCTCTGGGATGTGCAGGGCATACTCGGAATGGGGCCAGAAGGAGGAAAGATGCTGTCTGATTTTCCATCTACTCTGCCCCCCACAAGCCCCCCTTTCTTCCATTCTCTCCCTGTGCTGGGATGAAACAGCCTCATCTGGAAATACCTTCCCTTTTAAAGGCAGGCTCCTCAAGGCAGCTTGTACTCTCTGGGAAGACGCTACATCACTCTGCAACTGGGTGGCTGGGAGAGGCTCCAGGGATGCGGGGCTTGGAGGAGCAGAAGGGATGCAGGGCACTGAGCCCATCTGCATGTCTGTGGGACCCAGAATTTAGCTGGCTCCCCAAGTGACATGGAGCAGGGAGGCAGCAGGGAGGAGTTCCTCCCAGAGACAGGGCAGTTGAGAATGCTTCCATGAACAAGCCCGAGCCTTTGCCTGATGCTGCCGCTGCTGTGGGTGAGGCATGGCATTGCTTGGCGTCTGTGTTACAGCCAGGACAGAAGGCTGGGATGTGCAGGGCCAGGCAGGGCTGAGTGCTGCCCTGCTGCTGAGTCACCCTGTGCCCAGTGGCGCAGCGGTCCCCTCCACCAGGGCCTTCAGGGACAAAGGCACTGGGGCTGAGCCAGCTGACATCAGCCAAAACAGCCCAGCTTGGACAGAGCTGGGGGTCACCGGGTGTGCTGGGGAGGAGGGGGTGCTGCCCAGGCAAGGGGACCCCTCATGAGGGTTCCCCCAGCACAGGCACCCTCCTTCAGGATGTCCTTTTCAGCTGTCATGGCTTTGTGCAAGGCCCTGAGGGTGCCTGACTTGACCCACCGCTTGTCCAGGAAGCTGTAGTGGGGGTTTTCAGATTGACTTAGAAATTCCCCTTCTGGGAGTTTTTGGAGAGCTAGTCAGGGCTTTCTGATGCCCAGTATACTTCCTGGCCAAGGGGGGGACTGAGGAGACAGGGCAGAGTCTGCTCTGCCTTGGGATAACTTGGGCACCTCATTTTGCTCTTAGGGTGATGGGGATCAGAGAAGGGCTAGGGCTGCTCCAGGCAGGGTCGCCGTCCAGCTGTGGTCTCCACACACCCGGAGCAAGAAGGGTTAACAGAGTGCCTCCCCCACTATAAATACCACGTATGTATGTCCCACACCCCACGAGTATGAGCTGGGAAGGCTATTTTGGTTGAGTGCCTGCTGCTTTGGGAATGTGCCGGAGCAAGGACAGGGGCTGACGTCACCGGGGCTCGGACCCAGCACCTGCTCGGGGTCACTCAGCAGCACACCAAAAGCACCCAGACCCTGGCCAGTGCTCAGCCCCCCATGTCAGAAAGAGAGTTTGGGTGGTGGGCCAGTACAAGTACACTCAGGGCAGGGGTTCTCCCACATCAGCTCCTCTCCAGGGCCCTTCCTTGCTCACTTTCTGGATGGGGGCGTGGGGCTGGAGTCTGGCCCCACATGGAGATCTGAGCCTGGTGCTCTTGCCAGGGGGTGGGTCAGGGCATCATCAGGGGCCATTTGGGGTGCTCAAGACCAGTTCGGGGACCATGGTTACCTGGCATGGGGTTTGGCTCAAGGAGGTCAAGTGACGTTGTTAAGGTTCCCTTCTTTCCCTTCATGGCGTTAGCTTAGGCTGTCTATGTGTCTGTCCTGACTCTGTGGGTGGCACCACATCCTGACAGGGTGTTCACCACCAGTCTATCCCACTTGCTCCCCTTGTACCCCCGGGGACGGGGCAGAGCAGTGGGGGCCGGTGTCAGGGCCTCACCAAGGAACTCTGGGGGTGCCCAGGGGTTCTTGTCTGCCAGGGGGTGTGGGCAGGTGAGGGGCAGTGGGCGGGGGCTGCCGGCCACCTCCCCCGCGGCAGCATCCCCCAGCTGCCCGGCAGCAGGAGGGGCGGGTGATGTCAGCAGGATACAAATAGCGGCGCGCGGTCCCCTTCCGACGCCTCTCCGAGCTGTGCCGGCCGCTCGCCAGCCCTCTGCCTGCTCCCTGCTCCGGCCTCGCCTCCCCACGCCGCCACCATGAGCCAGTCCTACTCCTCCAGCCAGCGGGTCTCTTCCTACCGCCGCACTTTTGGCGGCTCCCCGGTCTTCTCCCGTGCCTCCTTCGGAGGCAAGGGCAGCAGCGGCAGCTCCGTCACCTCCCGCGTCTACCAGGTGTCCCGCACCTCGGCCGTCCCCAGCCTCTCCACCTTCCGCACCACCCGTGTGACGCCCCTGCGCTCCTACCAAAGTGCCTACCAGGGTTCTGGCGAGCTGCTGGACTTCAGCCTGGCCGATGCCATGAACCAGGAGTTCCTCCAGACCCGCACCAACGAGAAGGTGGAGCTGCAGGAGCTCAACGACCGTTTCGCCAACTACATCGAGAAGGTGCGCTTCCTGGAGCAGCAGAATGCCCTCATGGTGGCCGAGGTGAACCGCCTGCGGGGCAAGGAGCCCACCCGCGTGGCCGAGATGTATGAGGAGGAGCTGCGGGAGCTCCGGCGCCAGGTAGACCTGCTCACCAACCAGCGGGCTCGTGTGGAGGTTGAGCGTGACAACCTGCTCGATGACCTGCAGAAGCTCAAGCAGAAGTGAGTGGGGGGGGCCCCGTGGGCATCCATGCATGCATCTCCATCCCTAGGGGTGGGTGGGGACAGAGCTCGCCCTGGCAGCCCCTCAGGTGCTTACTGCTATCCTCGTGCCTCATGCTCAGAGCCCATCATGACCCCAGTACTCTGTCCCCCTTGGCCACTTTCTGGTTGCCCAGGCAGCACCCAGAGGGTAGAGTGGCTCCCAGAGCCCTCCCCTATGCCCTCCCTTGCAGTGAGGCTGAGGCCAGGCTCTAATGCCACAGGACACCCAGAGGTGGGAGATCAAAGTGCACCTCACCCCAGGGTCCCCATCTCTGCTCACACTGGGGAGGGCTGCTGGGCCCATAGGTGAGCTGAGCTCTGTGGGATAGATGGACAGACAGATGCAGTCAGGCAGACAGAAGTGAGGGGACAGATAACCCAGGGAGGGTGCTCCATCAGCTGCAGATGTGAAGGAGGGAGGGGGGGAAACATCTGCACTTCTGCAGGCCAGGGATGTTCCAGGCCTGCCATGAGTGTCCATGGTGCCCTGTGAGCAGTGGGAGACCCCAGAGATGCCATGGACCCAGCAGGTGCTGGGGAAGAGAGTGGGGATTATCTGCAAGGGTGCCCAGGCTGAGGGAAGCCCCAGGGACTGATGAGCATGGAGAACCCGGCAGTAGGGGCAGATACTCAAGGGGAGCTGTATGTTCTGATGATGGTCTGTAGCTTCCCTCCTGGACCCTGTGCCCTGGGGACACCATTCCCTTGGGGTGACACAGTCTGCTGCCTCCTTCTGAAACATCAGCCACCACCACAGACTCTGGGGCCCTTCCTGATGCTGGGGAGCTGGGGGTGGTGGCATGAAGGAACTCTCAGTGCCAGGGGAGGAGCAGGGCCCAGAACAAACGGGTGTTGGGTTTCTGCTACCCCATGTGCCACCACCACCTGGGCGCCTCCATCTCCTCCCTGCTGCCTTTCCACTGATATGCAGCATGCAGTACTGTCTCCTTCCTTGGCACAAGCCTGGACCTCCAGCCCTGACCTGACCCTCCCCCACAGCAGTTCCCACTTCATATCCCATCCCACAGCATTGCTGAAACCTGTCTGTGCTCCTGCTTTCCCTGGGATAGCTCAGCTGGTGGCCATCTCTTGGACCCCCTGTGTCAGATCCTGCACCCTGTCCCCCCAGCTGCTGGTCACCCTCCCCTATAAGGGCTGGGGCAGTGCGCGTGGCACTGAGCTGACCTCATGTCTTTGTGATCTCTCCAGCGTTGACTATAATAGGGAATGGGAGGAAGAGCCCCTGGCCCTCGGCCAGTCCTCTGCTGCCTGCCGGGAACACAGGACAACCTCTTTTCTTCCTACTGGGCCCTACTGGGCTTAAGGACAGCTCAGGGGGCCAGCACCACGGAGGGACAGAGCTCCTTCCAGACCCCCCTAGCCTCCCTTTTCTGCCTACAGGCTGCAAGAGGAGATCCAGCTGAAGGAGGAGGCTGAGAACAACCTCGCTGCATTCAGAGCTGTGAGTACCTGTCCCCTGAATGTGGCATGGGAACCCTACCCTCCTTCCCACCCCCTTCTCCCCCAGCAGCCTGGCCCCAGTACCGGGGCATGGTGGTTCCAGACACAGCTTTACACCTTTCAGCCCTCGTGCTCTCCCTGCAACCCCCACTATCCCTCATTTTGTGTCTCTCCCAGGATGTGGATGCAGCCACACTAGCACGCATTGACCTGGAAAGACGTATAGAGTCCCTGCAGGAGGAGATTGCCTTCCTCAAGAAGGTGCATGAAGAGGTAGGTCAGAAGTGGCACCCTTTTCCAATGGCACTCACGGGGCAGGGAAAATGGAGTGGTGCCCTGAGATGTCACTTTGTCCATGCAGGAAATCCGGGAGCTGCAGGCACAGCTGCAGGAGCAGCACATCCAGGTGGAGATGGACATCTCCAAGCCTGATTTGACAGCTGCGCTGCGGGACATCCGTGCTCAATATGAGAGCATTGCTGCCAAAAACATCGCCGAGGCTGAGGAGTGGTACAAGTCCAAGGTGTGGGAAGCAGCAGGCTCTGGGCTGGCCCTGGTGCAGTGGGTTCCATCTCAGTGGCCATGCCCACTGACCATGGTCTCTCCCCAGGTGTCCGACCTGACGCAGGCAGCCAACAAGAACAACGATGCTCTAAGGCAGGCCAAACAGGAGATGCTGGAGTACCGGCACCAGATCCAGTCCTACACCTGCGAGATTGATGCCCTCAAGGGCACGGTGAGCTAATGGCAGCACTGGGGAGATTCCCAGCTTCCCTCTAGGGACCTGCTGCTCCAAGGCTGCTCAGGGACCTCTGGGACATCTCTGGGGTGGGGGGCTCTTCCCAGCTCTCTGAGTTGCTGCTGCAGGGGTCCTTGTACCCCACATTTGGGCTACCCCTCCCCCAGCAGTGGCCTGGGCTCCTGTGAAGTGTTTTGGCAGAGTCCTGGAATCAAAGTGCAGATTGTAAAATGTGACCCAGCCTGGGAGGCTCCAGGCAGGTGGGCGCAGGGCTTGGGGTGTCTGGTTGCAGGCTGGCAAGGTGGTTGCAAACAAACAGGGCACAACAGTCCCATTCTGTCACAGTCATGGTTGGGGGAGCCAGCCAGCAGCCACCAGTGCCACCCCCAGGCAGCCATCCAGTGCTTCTGCAGCTCTCCGTGCCCTCTTGCTGGGGAAAGATGGCTTTGCTGGGGAACCTGGGCACCAGGGTGCTGGGGCTGCCCCGTACATATCCAGCGTGCCCCCGTGAGACCCTGCTGCCTAGTGCTGGGTAGGTGGAGGGTCACAGTCACTCATCATGGTCCCACATCAACTGAACCGAGCCCAGGGCTGACCATGGCTCTCCTCATGGTGCCCTGGCATCCCCAGTTCTCACTGCAGGTGACCCCTGGCTGCTCTGGGTTTCCCCCCTCACTGAGCACCCCTGTCTCTCCAGAACGACTCGCTGATGCGCCAGATGCGGGAGATGGAGGAGCGCTTTGCGGGGGAGGCCGGCGGGTACCAGGACACCATTGCCCGCCTGGAGGAGGAGATCAGACACCTGAAGGATGAGATGGCCCGGCACCTGCGTGAGTACCAGGACCTGCTCAACGTCAAGATGGCCCTGGATGTGGAGATCGCCACATACCGCAAGCTGCTGGAGGGCGAGGAGAACCGGTGAGTGGAAGGGGGGTAGGACAAGCTGGGGGGACCAGCAGGGTCAGCAGTTTTTTGTGAGGACACGTCTGAGGGCTAGGGCTGGCTAGCGCTGAGCTTTCCCTTCTGTGTTCCCACAGGATCAGCATCCCCATGCACCAGACCTTTGCCTCTGCACTCAATTTCCGAGGTGAGCCTTGCTCTATGAGGAGTGGGACTTGGGATGGGTCCCCTGTGTTCCCCACTTTTGGGGCAACTATCCCTCCTGGGGGGTGATAGCCAGGCTGGCGGGTTGGGGACACACAGGTGCCACACAGAGCCCCTGGTGTGGGGGCACTTGTTTGGGTGTTGCTGTGAGCTGAGGGGAGTTAAACCAAGGCTGCTGAAGTTCTTCAGTGACTCCAGCCCCGGGGTGGGGGATGGCTGTGTCCCCATATCACATGCCCCTGTGGTCCCATCCCGTGTCCTCCCCTTGCAGAGACCAGCCCAGAGCAGCGAGGCTCCGAGGTGCACACCAAAAAGACCGTGATGATCAAAACCATCGAAACCCGAGATGGGGAGGTGAGTGCAGGGTGGCACTGGAGGGTGGTTGGGAGGCAGGGGCCCGAGGACGGTGCCTGTTCCCACACTCGGGGCTCTGGTGTGTCACGGCACGGTGTCTCACAGTGCCTCTCTCCCACAGGTGGTGAGTGAGGCGACCCAGCAGCAGCATGAAGTGCTGTAGAGGAGGCTGCTCCAGCAGCCCACTGGCACCTTCTGTCCCTGCCTCCGTCCCTCCGCCATGCCCCCCTCCTGCCCCCCACCTCGCCTCTCGGCGCTCCCCCGGCACTGCCTGAGGAGTCTCCCCCATGCAGCTGCCTCTGGGCCCCCCACACCCCCTGGGCTCTCTCCTCCGGCTTCAAAAGGCTCGCTCTGCTTTTGCAGCTTCGCAGTGGCAACGCCAGCGTCAGGATCAGGCCAGGGCCGGGGGGCGGCAGGAGGGAGGGACGGGACAGGTGGGAGGGGCTGGGGGGAGCAGGTGGTGGCCTGGGCCAGCTCCATGGAGAGCCGGACGGTCCCAGCAGCAGGTTCTGGATCCCCCCATAGGCCCCTTCCCACGCTGGGCACAGGCTTGGGGTTCATCCCACACCTCCACCAGCACCGCCGGCCCCCCTGGAGCTGGCACTTCTCCAGGTGCATGGCAGCGATGCTAGGGATGGGGAGAAGCTAGGCATGGCCTGGGCTGAGCCCCCTATTCTCTGCCCAGCTCAGAGCGAGGGGGCCCCCAGCCTGCGTGTCCCCCCCAGCACGGGGGGCTCGGGCCCTTCGCTCCCCCCGGCCCAAGAAGCAGTCCCGTGGGGCAGAGGAGGGCAGTGCCCGCCCCTCCCCGTGGCGGGGACCCCCAGCAGCAGGAGGCTGCACGGGGCCAGGCTCGTGAGCCGAGAGGGTACCCGTAGGTGGACACAGGAGAGAGGAGGAGTGAGTGAATGGGAGAGAGGGGGGGAGAGAATGAGAGGAGCCGGAGAGAGGCCCGGGGGGCCAGGGCAGGCATCCCCAACCCTCGCCCCAATGCACCCCCACCCCACCACGTGTATGAGACTCTTCAGGCGGCTGAAATAAACAGCGGAGCATCACCCTGTCGTCTCAGTGCATCTCTGGGGCAGAGGGGATGGGGTGGTGAGGAGGCAGCACCTGGGGGAGGCATCACAAGGGCCAGGTGGATGGATGAGCCAGCAACTGTTTGGACTGTCTCCTCCCTAGGCTGCTGGGCCCCCCAAAAGGTGTGTGTCTCTCACACTGAAGGTTCTTGAGCATTTTGCTGCCTGAGGTGGTGGGTTTCCCAGTTGCACTGGGTGGGAAAGTCCTGCTGGGACTGGGAACAGTGACAGCTAAGCCCTGAGCAGGTTCAAAGGGGCTCGGGGTGATGATGGTCCTGTATCTCCCATACATCAGGATCACATACCATGTCCTGGTGGCTCTCAGCTCCACAGCCACCCCCTTTTTTACCCCCACTTGGGACCTACCCAAATCCACATCTGCCTAGGACTTTTCCAAGCCCCTCCAAGTGTCACCAACCTGCAAGCAAAGCCATCCTCATCCCTTGCATACTGTGAGCATCAGACCCAACACCCTATGCTTGCATCTCAGGCTCAACCTCCAGCCTCAAACTGCTAACACTATATGCTCTTTTCCTCCCAACACATGCCCCTCTCCCTGTGGTCAGGTTGTGGGTGTCTTGGCTTCAGCTCCTTCATCCCAGCAAGGGGGGATGCTGGAGGAGAACCCAGAGTTGGGCATCCAGGATTGCTCTGCCCTGGGAGATGTTGGAGGGTCCACAAAACTCTGCGAGGCAGCACATGCCAGGAGGGCAGTGGGCTTGGCAGGGGGTGATGTTTTAGGGACAAGGCATGTGCTACTGCCAGCAGTGGGGAGTGGGCTGGGGGTGTCCCTGATGGAGAGGCCGGCGTGGGAAACCCCAGCTGGGAGGCGTTGGATCTCAAGGGATATCTCCAGCAGGTGGCCCTGTGACATCGAGGACAGTCCCCAGGATGCCTTGAGTTGGGGTGACAGCTCCCTCCCTGCCGGCCCAGGCTGGCTGTGCTGGAGTTCAGCCCCTGGAGGCAGGCTGGGGACAAGGCATTCCTTTGCCTGCAGGGCATGGAAGAGGCCCCCAGGCCTCTTCTGGGGATGGCTCAGCCACTCTGCAGCCAGGCTGTGGGTCTAGCAAGGCGTCCCACTCCATTGTGCCCCAGCCAGCCAAGTTGGGAAGTCGGGATTTTCTCCTTGCTAATGATGCTCCACTGATGCTGACACCCTTGGGCTGGTGGCAATGGGCTGTGCCAAAGCCGTCGGGGCTGGCCTGCAGCTGGGCAGCACCGCGTAGTGTCGCTGGCATCCTGCTCACGCAGATTTACAGCCCCTGGTGAGGGTGGCTGGGGCCAGGGGCCGAGGCGTTGCCATGGCTCCAGGAGATGGGGAAGCCCTGCCTTGCCCAGGGATGGCAAGGCAGTATCTGGCACAGACCGTCCCTGACTGCTTGCTTCCTGGAGCCCGGCTTGTGGTAGCTCCCACAGGGTGCCCCAAAGCCCAGCTGCTCCAGCAGGGCTGGCCAGGAACCACACTGCCCAGGGCAGAGGCAGGGGCCCAGTGAGAGAAATGGAGTCTTGATGTGTTTGCAGCCTTCTGGGCAGGGAAGATTTGTGGTGATCAGGGATGCTGGGATCCCCTCCTCTGCTGTCTGCTGGGAACGGAGCTAAGGGGGCATGAAGGGCTGGCTCCTGCCTGGGGTCTTGCGTTGCAGGAAGCACGACGGTGTCCTTTCCCTCCACATGCCGTCAGGGTCTCTCTCTGCCCTGATCCAATGACACTGCTGGAGAAGGGAAGCGGGGGGAGGAAGGCTGGGTCCCCCCCGAGCCTCTCAGCTAATATGGAAAGGTGCTGGCCCTTTTCTATCTTTGCAAGTGGAGCTGGGCTGCAGGGACGGGGCAGCAGGCGCAGCGAGGGGGAGCCCAGCCAAGGAATGTGACATATCAGAGGCAGCTGCCACTTCAGGAGAGGGGGCAGAGGGAGCGCAGCTCGCCGGGGGCTGCGCAGGACGGGACGGGTGAGGGGGGGGACGCCACGGCCCCAGCACGGGGACAGTTCAGCGAGCGGGCAGCACCCGCGGGACTCGCACCCCGGCCGGCGAGGAGCAGGTGCCGAGGCGCTGGGCGGGCTTGGGGTTGCAGCAGAGCACGGGGTTGTGAGTGCCACACTGCACCGGGCGCTTGGTGAGTGGCGGCTGGGCGAGCAGGAACCCGAGTCCCAGCCTAAATATAGTCCCTCGCTTGCCCACAGTGCTGCGACCTCTGGGGCTGCAGCCCGTGGGGGGAGGCACCGAACCGGACGGCATTTGGACTGGGGGGTCGCCACTGCCCCAGCGCCCCAGTCAGGCACCCAGCACCCCCAGACTGCAGGCAGGGGGAGAAGAAGCGCATAACGTGGTGGTTTGAGGTGACGGGTCGCGGGTGGTGGTGGGGGAGCTGCAGACCATGCACCGGGCACAGGGACGCAGCGGCACGAGTAGGGCTGGTGGGGAGCCTCGGGCAGCCCCGCCGAGCCCTGGCATCCCCCCGAAGCGCGCCAAGGTCACAGCAGAACCGGGGCCGCCCCGGGAGGGCTCAGCTCGCCTGGCAGCACCGTCTTTTGTGAGGAAACTGAAGAATGCAGCGATCGGCACCGGCTGTGACATCCGGCTGCGAGTGGTGGTGGTGGGCAACCCCCGGCCCAGCCTCCGCTGGTACCGAAACGAGGAGCAGCTGGCCCAGGGTGAGGAGGAGTATGGCACTCTCTGGATCCGTGACAGCAAGAAGGAGGATGCCGGTGTGTACACATGCGTCGCTGAGAATGAGCAGGGAGAGGCCATGACCAGTGCGGTGTTGGCCATCATTGACATGGAAGGTAAGGGTGACGCGGCCGCCAGCACGGCCGGGCTGGCACAGACCTTGGCACGGGTTTGCCGAGGGTCGCAGCAGTGCCTTGCAGGCTCTTGCTGCAGTGCGTGCCCTGGGGCCAGACAGGGCTGCTGAGCTTTGCTGTACCTACCCTGCTGCAGGCTGGGGTGCCCGGTGCCGGCAGCACCGGGATGGCTCTCCAGCCTGGAGCGAGCATGTGGCTGCAGTACCCACCGCCAGGTCAGGCTGGGTGCCAGGACTGGGCACAGAGGTGTCGGAAACATGTGATGCCAAGCCTGCTCGGGGCAGGAGGAGAGAGAGAGAAGAGAAAAAGAGAGAGAGAGATGGGGATTGGGCACATGGTACTGTGCCACCACAGCCATCAACATGGTCCTCGGTATCTCCCCACCAGCTGCCCACGGGCAGAACTCCTGTAGGGTCACGGTAACAGCTTTACCAGGCATTGGAAATGCACTGGGTGAACAGGAACACCAATGGAGTTAGGAGGAGGAGCCTAACATGTGAGAGGTGGGGCTGACTAGTAGGTGGAGCCTGTGCCCTGCGATGGGTGAGATCTGGTGGTTAATTAGCCGAGGCAAATTAACAATTTGCTCATGCCTGTGGCAGCCCTGCTGCTCATCATCACCCCTGGGTGTAGCAGTCAGAGAGGGAGTGCATGAGGACTGCTGCCCTTGCATGGGTGGGCTTTGTCCTGCAGGTTTGGGGCTCAGTCCCCTCTGCCCCATCATCATGGAATCATGCAATCACAGAACCATAGAATTATTTATGTTGGAAAAGGCCTCTAAGATCATCAATCCAACCCTTAACCCAGCACTGCCAAGTCTACTGTTAAACCATGTCCCTAAGTGCCACATTTATGTGTTTTCTGAATACCTCCAAGGATGGCGTCTCCACCACTTCCCTGGCTGTTCTGCTCCAGTACTTGACAACTCTTTTTATTAACAAATTCTTCCTCATGAAGGATTGATGCTGCCTCCCTAGGATATTGAAGGCCTGAGTGTTGGGGAGAGTGGAGGCGGGTGGCACTGCTCTGAGATGTGAGATGTGCTGTCTGCATGGGGACAGTGAGGATGGGGAGTGAGGGAAGCAACACTGAGCCCTGAGGCTCCAGGGAAGGACCTACACCTGGGACTCTGCAGCAGAGGAGGCACACCAGATATGCTGCACCTTGAGCAGGGCACTGGATGACTGTGGCAGGTCAGAAGGAGCCTTCACAATGCTGCAGGGGAGCACTGAGCCAGGAGTCTGGAGAAGTGGTGTTTGGAGGATGGAGGAAGGTTTATGTGCAGGTCAGGAGCCTGGTGGGGTGGCAGAAGGAGCAGACAACTGTGCAGCAGGAGTTCTGCCCTGCAGTGAGTCTGTGTGGAGTCACTGTGCATCACACCTTGGAGACCATGGCATGGTGCAGTTGGATGTGGGGTGAAGTGTGTGCAGAATGGGAGACATGCACTGCCCCGGGGGAGGGGCAGCCTGTCCTGGGTGGACAGCAGGGGGGGGGGTCACGCTGTTTTCATGCTCTGGTGTGCAGCTGCACCTCTCCATGGCCACACCAGTGTGGGCCCCAGTGCTGCTGCCCAGCAGCACAGCACAGTCTGATTTCCCCAGGTGCCCGTTCCCATTGTGCTGACGCACTCTTCCCTGCTCCCAATTCCCAGCTGCCAGCCCTCTCCACCGCCTTTCTGGGGCAGCTGAGGGAGGGACGGAGCAGCCAGGATTGCCTAACCTGCAGTGTGAATGTCACCCTGCCTTGGGCACTCCTCCCAGCAGGCTCTTGGCCATGGATGCACCACCATTGAGCAAACAGCCACCCAAAAAGGCATCTCTGGGCCAGACACCTCTGGAGACGTGCAGGCCCTGGGGCACTGGGTTGAGCAGGGAGCAGGGCAGCCCCTGGTGTGGCCTTGTCACTGTGGCAGCATAGAACTGTCTTTGTGGTGTGCTGTGCCAAGAGAGTGCCACATCCTGCCAGATGCTGGACAGGGCTCCAGGGATCATGGAAGTTCCACTCATAGCTCTGCCATCCTTGTACTGGGAAGGGGCACCCCATCCTTGTTCCCTGGGGAACTCTGTGAGTTAGGCCATCAGACACAGGGCAAGAGGGGTGTGTGCAGGGTCCTCAGGCAGGATAAAGTCTTTCTCTGGACTTGGGATCCCAGGGCCCTGTGTCTGGAGGTATTGGGATGCCCTTGCTTCATTGGCAAGATCAGCTCTTTCTCTGGACTTGAGGTCCCGGTCCTCTGTGTGTGGAGGTGTCGTGGTGTCCTTGCTCCATCTGCCTCTGGTGGGTAGTGGTCTCTGGTGGGCACAGAGCCCCTTTTCTCCCTGGTGCACTGCCAGGCTGAAGATCTCTCTGGGGCCAGCACTGGCTCTCCCCAAGGTGGCTCAGGTCCCTGCTGGTGGCCTAGGGGGGCTCCATGCTGCCCATCTCTGTACTCAGCCTAGGAAGCTCCTTCTGCACCAGCTCAGCAGTCCCCCTTGCTCACACAAGCCCGATTTAGCTCCTCTAATCTCCTGCCCTGAATCTGTCGCTCCACCCCACTAATGATTTTCTCCTGCTCTTCTCCCAGGTTCCCTGAGTGCGTCAGTGCTCACTGTGGGGAGTGGGGAGAGCATGCCTGGGGCTGGCCAGGCAGCCAAGTGCAGGGGCTACCAGGGACACACCATCCCCACTGTCCCACACTGTCCCCCCGTGCCCCACTACACTGCCCCTCCCCTGCTGCAAGTTCTCCCTAATGCCTCAGCTCCATAGGTGCAGGTGGAGTGCATTGACCCTTCTCATACCAGTACCAGGCTGGTCCAGGGGCTTCAAAAGTCCACTATAGGAACCTCCAGATCCTTCCAGCCAGCCCTGACCCCTACCATAGCTCCACTGCTCCTAGACTTGCTAAAGCCTTTATCACCTCTCAGCTGCATCTCCTGAATTTTTTCCCTGTAAACTGGATTATCACCAGAAATCACCTCTTAAGAATCTGAGCTAATCTCCTTTTAGAGCCCAGCCCTCATTCACTGTGCCAGCACTGCCTGATCCTCCCCACCCAGGCTGCCTCTCCTTTCAAGGTTGGATGTGTCCATCTTGGGCTCCCAGTGCAGGGTCTTGCTCCATTCGCCTCCACCTGCACTCAGCAATCAAACAATCTTGGAGCCTTTCCTCTGCCCAGGAAACAGCCTGCACCTGCCTGGATTTGGGGGCAGGAAAGGGGGCAGAAACTTTCTGTATGTGGTGGCCCTTCACAAACCCTTCCTGTGTGAGGAATTACAGTGGGGCAATGTTGGCGTAATTTTTCAGTTGATGGTGCATGGCAATGGAGCCCACTGGGGATGGCTGTGCTGTGCTGTGTTCCTGGTGGCTCAGCATCCCTGGCCATTTATCTCAGTGCCTAATTTTAGTCCCATAGTTTGCAGCACCGTGCCCATGTTTAATCCCCCAGAGCGGCTCCCACCTCTGCCCCCATCCACCTGGGCAGGGGGCTGGTGTGGTGGCCCTGTGTGCCAGATCCCCATCCCAGGGTCTATGGGAGCGAGACGTCTGCTCCCAGTGAGCGAGGTGGTGAGTGCAGCTGTCCAGTCAGTCACCTCCACCCCTGCCCTCTCGCCTGCTGCTGGAGGGTTATTTTTGCTGAGGAATGTGCCATCCCCTTGGATTCTGGCAGGCTGCAGGGCTTGTGTTACAGTCAAGAGGCTGAAACCCAGGCCTGCAGTTGAGTAAATATAGCACCAATATTCGGGACTGCATGAGGGGACGACAGCTTCTTCCTCCTTCCAGGGGTCCCCATCACTCCCATTGCCCTTCCTGCCTCCTGACACCAGGTTGCAGGCTTGTGCCCTGGTATGGTAGCACTGGGAAGGGGCTGGTTGCCTCCACCCTGCTGCCTGCACTCTTGCCTGCTTTCCCCCACAGCATGCAGCCCCTCACTCCCAGCTAGGGGGTATACTGGAGTTTGGCAGGGCAGGGATGTAATGCCTTGTGCCATCCTACTCCATGTCCAGACACCCAGAGCCAAGGTCACATTGCTGTTCTGCATGCCTGTGTTCTCCACCTGCAGCAAGCACTGTGTGCTCAGGCATCCTTGTGGCAGTAAGGGAGGTGAAGCTGGAGAGGGCACTGGGGTGTCCCAGCCCTTGGAAGAGGGGGGCAGCTCAGCACTGCTCCTCCACAGGGTAAGAAGGATGCTGTGGCACTGCCCTGCCTGCTCATAAGGGACATTCTGCTGCCATATTTATTTTTCCTGGGGACAGAGCTACAGAAAGTCCCCACCTACCCAAGCTCCCAGCACATCCCCACCTCCTGCCGACCATCCCCAGCATCTCCAGGAGGTGCAAATGCATGAAAGATTCATGTCCAGACCTCCTCCTACTCGAGATGCCGCATGCACACACTGCCATCAATTATTCAAGCACTGAGGCAAAGGGGGCTGCTGGCTGGGACCAGGGGCAGGGGCTGGTGCCAGGCCAGAGCTGTGGTACCGGGTCAGGATGTGTGCAGAACAGCCAGGAGGCCTAGCAAGGTGTGGAGGGCTGTGCTTCTTGGAACAGTGGAATTAATGCTGTATTTTGAGCAAATGTTTGCTGTCTGCTTTGCTTGGCTTGGGGCTGATGTGTGTCCAGCAAGCAAAGCTGGAGCTGGGTGGCAGTGGGGCCACCTGCTCCAGGTCTGCTTCTTGTCCATGCCACACCTGCACTGGCCACTGTTCTCTGTCCTAGGTCTCTGACCTGCAGAGGAGCAGGGCATTGTCAGGGCTGGGGCAGGGCAGGGGGGCAGCCCTAGTTGCAGGTGGCCATCACCTCCTGTGGGACACCTTCTGCAGTGACTTTGGCTTTGCCCTGGTGGGGGAATTTGCAGGTGCTGTTGCCACTGAAAAGGATTTTTGGTGCCTGAAACAGGCACAGCCTCTTGGAGGTGACCCAGCTATTCCCAGGGGTTCAGCACCTCTGGGACAGCCCAGAGTCACTCCTGAAGCTTTTGCTGAGGGATGGCTACAGAGTCACAGTTTCTGGGAAGAGCTGCGTGCCCAGCCAGCCACGAGCTGTGACCAATGGCAGCAGATGTAGGATAGTTGGAGGACATACAAGTGACTGTGTTTTGGCTGAACAAAGGTAGTCCTCTCTGGAGCCCACCCTGGGGCTGGCCTTGTGGGTGCTTTGGTGACAGCACCCTCGCCCTAGCACCACTATGTGACAAGTCCAAGCCTTGGTGCTTCTTCCCAGCATCCCTGATGAGTCTTTTAATCCCATTTGAGTGTGAAAAGCAGGCACAGGCTGCGTGTCTGCCGCAGGACCACAGGCATGCACAGATGAGGTGAGAGTACCTGGCAGGGAAGCCCTGGGTGCAGGTACCCTGACATACATGAGCCCCACAGTTCACCTCTTTACCCAGCTCTGGTTCAAGGGTACCCATTTCTGCCCCCGCCCAGGGCTGGGGGTGGGGCAGCAGAGACCTCTGTCTCTGACAGGAGATTCCCTTAATGCCAGCTGTAGCATTTGTAGGACTTGTCTGACGTGCAGGGTCTCCACGGAAACCCTGCAGCATCACTCGAATTGTGGGACTGACAGAAATGTTGTATAAACAGCTCCTTTTGTACTGGGTAATTTGCAAGTTATTATGGGGCCACGAAAAGCCTCACGTTCAGAGTTATGAGCTGGGAGGGGAAGCAAAGAAAAGCTACCAGAGCTGCCAAGCATCATGGGGAGCATGATGCCTGTGAGCAGCTCCTTGTGGAGCAGCTGGCTCCCCAGGAGATAGGTGAGCAGCATGGGGATAAGCACTGCGTGGGGAGGCCTCCAGTGGTGTCCCCATGAATGCTCTACAGTGGGAAGGGGCAGCTGAACTGGATGGTGAGGCCAGGACCTTGGCAGCCTCTCCAAGGGCCTGGAAAGGGGGCTGATGAATGCTGAAGGGCTTGGTGAGTTGATGTGGAAAGATATCAAGAGCTATGGGGCACCAAGAGCTGTGTGGGGCATGGCTATGGGGCAGGACCTGCTGAGGCTGTGGGGCTGGGACTGCCCCTCTGGTTTCTTTGTAGAATCACCCAGACAACTGGGACAGGCCAGCAGGGCTTGGGCTGGTCAGCTGGGGAAGGTGTGCCAGGGTTGTGTCAGCACAAGGAGCACTTATAGGTCTTAATGTCCCTGACCAGCCTCACTGGGGACTCCCACCCACAGCTTCTGTCCACATCCCAGGAGCCCCATCACAGCTTAGTCCTGGGCACAGTGTCCTGCTCTGAGCTGTGCTGTGGGTTCTCATCCCAGCACAAAGGGAGGTCTTGTGTGTGTCATGCCACATGGACAGGGACAGCAACTTACCTTCCCAGGTCAAGCTTGTCCCCCATCAGCCATAAAGCAGTGATGCTACACCAGGGCTGAGCAGTCCAGCCCTGCAAACTCATGTGGGTCCTGAGACACCCGGGGAGCAGGGTACAAGGTTTGCCTTGGCACCAGCACTGGGACTGAAGGCTGTGTGGTTTGCCAGGAAAATTGATGTGAAGCACTGTGCCCATATTAGCTCCTGTCCGTGTCCATGTGCTGTGACCCACACCCCTGCCTTGGCAAGGGGATCTTTCTGCATTACTGATGACTGGAGGATGTGGGGGACCGAGCAGAGGCTGGCAGAGTGATGGTGAGCCTGTGTCTTGGCTGAGCAGTGCCATGGCACACTGCAAATATGTTGCTGGGTGCAGGGTTGTGGCAGATGTGGCACTGGAGCTGCCCTGTTTGGGAACACTTTGGGGACAGCACACAGAGCTGTGTTGTGTTGTTGCTATCCCAGTTGTTCTGCATGTGGGGCTGTAGTCGGGGGCTGTGCCCTAAGAGAGAAGCACAACCCCTGTCCTGGGCAGTGGGGCAGGATGGACAGGTGAGAGGGAACCGTGGTACAGCTGCACTGCCTGGCGGGGGTGTCGGACTCCTGGCTGCCGTGTTGACATGGCCAGAGGTGGAGAGACCAGTACCCGCCTCAGACACGCCCCTCCCTCTCCTCTACGACAGTGGCCCTCGCCCCCCACCACCTGTGCCCTGCCTGTCCCCCCACCGCTGTCACTGTGTGCCAGGGCTGGCGGGGAGGCGGAGGCGGAGGCAGGCGGGGGAAGGATGGAGGGAGGAGCACTCCGGTGATGCTTCATGCTCACAGCACCAGCCCTCCCGAGAGCCCAACCTGGCGAGCCCCTTCCTCTCCCTCCGCCGTTCCCGGCTGTCGGTGGTGAAGGATGCTCGGAGAATCGCTTGCTGCCGCGACGTGCTGACAGCTGGGAACCCGCCGGGAGCGGGCTGCCGTCCTGCCGGGCCTGAGTGCGTGTCACCGGGCCAGCAGGGCTCTGCAGAAGCATGAAGAAGATCTGGGTGAAGAAACGTTTCCAGGTAAGGGCTCCAGGCTGCCGTGCTGGCGGGTGCCGGGAGAAGGGGGCAGTGCCGAGAGCGGCTGGGAATGGGAATGGATGGTGATGGAGACGGGAATGGGGATGCGAATAAGGATGGGGATGGGAGTGTCCCTCCAGCCCTTCCGTTGCCCCCTGGGGCTCCCCAGGGCTTTGCACAGCACCAGCTTTAGCCCCGCTTGCAGAGCTGCCAGCAGCTCGCCTGGCCTCACCAGCCCGGGCAGGAGGGGCAGAGGGCAGGGGCTCAGCACCTCCTCTGCCAGCACCCGGGCTGGGACCCCCGCCGGGGCTTTCCCCACGCCCCTCTCTTCCCTCTCTGCCCTCTGGAGTCGGGGCAGCAAATGGAGGCTGCTCCATGGCTCCCCCCAGCCCCACTGCCGGTGGTCACGGAGCTGTAGACGAGGCTTTGCATGCGTCATCCCCTCCGCGTCAGGAGCATGCCTGGCACAGGCAAGGCTCCTTCGCGGGCCCGCCGCACGCTCCGCTGCCGAGCAAGGAACAAGGACGTCACTTGGCCTCAGCGGGGGGTGGAGGATGGGGAACATACTTCCAGGAAGCCCCCCGCCCCCAATTCCCCGGGGCACATGAGCCCAATGCGGGCGCACAGCCTCCCCGCTGTCACTCTGCCTGGTGGCCCAGAAGGGACTGGGAAGGGGCTGTCACACGCAGCACCTTCCCAGGGGTGGAAGATGCACGACAGGACACAGGTCCCCAGGGAGAGAAGGTGCTGAGGGTCCCTCTGGGGTAGGATGGTATGCACAGCCTGGCTGCTCCATCTGCATTTGGGGGCAGCAAGTCCAGGGCACGGCAGTGCCGTGGGGCAGGGCAGGGTCCTGCACTGCTGGCTGAGCACGGGAGGGGTATCAGAACAGCCACAGCGTCTGTCTCTCTGCACCAGGCAAGTCATTCACTCCCTCCCCACCTCATTTCATCCCTGCTCCCTGTCTGCCTGTCTCACACAATAGCCAGCAGTGCCATGTGGTGCTGGGCTCCACGTACTAGGCAGTGGCAAGCTCCATGGTCCCAGGAGATCCTTCACTCCCCGTTGGCCCCATGGCCACGGTGAGGGATGCCCCATGCCTGGGCCAGCGCAGGACCCCAGCCTGGCCTGGTGGGTCCATGCCTGGCACAGGGGAAGGAAACAACTCCAGGTCTCACCCAGCTGCCTTGTAGTGCAGGGTTGAAGCTGGGTGTGGATCCCAGCCAGCTCTTCTCTCTACTCCAGGCTGGGCAGGCACAGAGTGTGCTCCTGGGCCTCCTCCACCCCTTTTTCCAAGATGCAAGTGAAATCCCACACAGGAGGATTACCCCCACTCTCTGTCTCTCCCCTTCGTGCAGAATCTGACCCCATACCAAGCCCTGAGCTGCTCCTGCCCCCTTTCCATCTCCTGGCCTGGGGCTGACCCTGAGTCACCCAGCACTTGCTCCTTAGTGGGCTGCAGGTGGCTGCTGTGCTTGAGGAGGGTCCAGTCTGCGGGGTGTCCTGATCCTACAAGGTGCCCTGATCCCTCAGGGTGCCCTGGTCCTGTAGGGACCTGTTGAGAGGTGAAGGGGAGGGGGCTCAGCCCCTCTGTAGCTCTGGGCAATGGAGCCCAGCCCAGGCCCACTGGGTGCAGTCACCATATTTGATGGGGAGCCGATGGCGCCTGTCCCTGGGGAAGCCACAAGAGTACCCGATAATGGCACTCAATTGCATTTTCATTTTTTAATGGGGGAATTATCCGCCGATGGTGCAGTTAATCACTCATCTTTCCCTGGCCTGGAAGACGGGCTGCCAGCCAGGACCAGCACAGTCAGCCGAGAAGGGGAGGTGAAGCCTGGCTCAGCCTGAATACAAATGTGTCTCGTGCAGCCACTGCCCTCTGGCCAGCACTGCATTCAGGCAGGGGGTTGGTGGGAACCCCTGAGAGCTGCCTGTGTTCAGGGTCTGCCACTGCAGTGGCAGCAGCTTTGGGGCTTATGAAATGTGCCTGCTGCCCTTCCAGGGCAACTAACTGCTCTCCATGCTTGGCTGTCCATCTCTGGTGGCTGGCTGTCCCTGGGGTCTGGCTGTCTGTGACCTGCCTGGGAGCTGGAGGGGTGGCAGGGCAGGAGGGGCTGGTCGAGCAAAGGGCTTCAGGACCATTGGGTGTCCAGCCCTGGGCTCCACACTGGGGAGACAGGGCATGGGCCATCATTGTCCTGGGGAGACCCTGTCACCCAGACTAGCTGGGAAGGATGCTCAGTCCTGGCAGCCCAACCCTGCCTGTCTGCACTCCACATTCCCACTCCTGCCTGCCTTGGAGATCACCCTGTCCCTCTGCTTTCCTGGGATATGGCGTCAGTGCACACCGGGTCTGGCAGACAGGCTGCCCTCAGCTGGTCCCTTCCCTGGCACACAAGTGCCCAGCCCTGGGCTGCAGCACAGAGGGCAGCCAAGTTGGCAGGGAGCCCCTGGTGCTTCCAACCCCATGCTCAGGTCCCACCTGCCTGCCCAGACGGCATGGGTGAGCACACCCCTGTGCCTCCAACCCTGCACCAACAGGCCAGTCCTGTGCTGCCAGGCAGCCTCTCTCCCAATTGGCAGGGCCTCTACAGGGGATGGAGGATGCTGTCCCCGTGCTGGGACAGTGGCCATAGAGGAGTCTGGGCCAGTGCCTGGAAGATATTTGGCTGGCCAAATCCCCATGCTGGCTGGGTGGCTTTGAAGGGGCTGCAGAGCACTTGGGCAGCAGCCCAGGCAAAGAGTTCGCTGCGGGCTATACCAGCTGCAGGCAGCAGTTCTGGGGTATCTGGGATGCCCAGGACTGTCACTCCTGGGCTTGGGCTGCAATACAGGGCTGGTGCACAGTGCCATCACCAAGGGGACTCTGTGTGCGTGCCCGCGCGTGCGCACAGGTGTGTGTGAGAGCGCGTGGATGGGCATGCGCTACACGTGCCCACCTACACCCATCCATCTCTGCGTGTGCGCGGGGGCGGGTGCCTGTGGGTACCCGTGGGTGTGCAGCCAGGGTGAGTGAGCGGTGCCAGGTGTGCCCTGCCAGTGGGAGGGCGTCAGTGGTACAACGTATGTCATGCCAGAGTTGTGTGTGAGCAGTTGTGGGTGAGAGAGGTGCTGTGCTGGGATGGGGGGTGTGTGTGTGTGTGTGTGTGCCAGGTGTGGCACGTACACATTGCCATGCCATGGGTAACGCTCTGTTCTCTTTTCCTTTGCAGAAGACCGGCCACTCGCGGCGCTTCGGGCGCTTCACGCATGGTGCGTTGAGTTACCAGGACCCGACCCGCCCCAAGTGTGCTGGGATGGGGTCCACCACCATCCTACAAGGGGCAGCGAGCAGAGGCTGGGCAGGGCTGGATTGCCTCTTGCCAGCCACAAAACAGGGTCCCAGTCAGTGAGAAGCTCCCCATACATCTGGTCTGCTCCTGGGCCTGCAGCTCTACTTGTTCAAAGGCTGCCAGATGGTTGTGGCCAGGATTGGGAATCTGATGCTCTAGCAGTGCACGCAGCAGCTGATCATGTGCTGGGCTGCAGCAGGGTGGCTTGGAGTGGGGGGAAGCAGTGTGGCCCCCCACATGCCTTAAGAGTGCAATGGAGAGGAGCAGTAATGGGGCTGGGGACATGTTCCTCACTGCAGGGATTGTTGCTGAAGCTTTTGAGGGCTTGGGCAGTGGCAAGGAGGAAAGTCAGTCCTTCCCTGGCAGCATAGCACTAGCTTTCCTGGAATGGAAAATTTTGGGTGATAGTGGAATGGCCTTGCCACATCCTGCCCGGTGGGGGACAGCTCTTAGTGATGCCCTGCCCTGAGAATTTTGGCTTTATCAACCACAGGTGTGCTGTGGAGCCCAGCTGTATTGTACAGCACTTGCACTGGTGGGGCAGAGGATGGACTTGTACACGTCAGGGGGAGGCTGTGTGCACATGGACATGTGTCCATGTGCTCCAGCACCCCCAGGAGTGCCCAGCTGGGGCACCGACTGGGGAGGTCCAGCCCCAGGCTGAGATGCACTGCAGAGCACAGAGGGCTGTGTGCATACTGCAGCTGTGAGGCCAGCATGTCCAGGGATAGGGCTGGCTGTCCTGCTGGGCAGGATGTGGCTGTGGCACGGGGAGGGAATGGTGCTGTGCAGTGCACAGGTGGGCTGGTGTGTGCAAGGAGAGGGTCTGTGTGCACCACTGGAATGGTGTGCGGTGAATGTGGTGCAGAGTGGAGACATGGTGGGGAAGTGCTGGGGACAAGGGACCCCCTGCTGCCCCCCGCGTCTCCGCAGGCCGGGCCGATAACCGGGTGTTGATGTCTCTCTCTCTCTTGCTGCCCCTATGGAAGCGAAGTTTTCCGCTCCTGCAGGAAACAAAGCTACGGTAGGAATACCCCTTCCCAGTGCCATCTCTGTCCCCATAGTGGACCCTGTGCCCCAGCCTGCCACCCTGCTCTGTCACTTCCACTGTCCCCTTGCCTTGCTTTTTTGTCCCCGTGCTGCCTCTGCTAGCTGCATCCCCACTGCTGGCATTGCCTCCTTTCCTCCCATCATCTAACACTGTTCCTGCCTGCCCTTTGCCCTGCTGGACTTTCCCACTCCTAGTCCTGCCTCTCCCTACTGGCAGCTTGTGCCTGCAGGTCGCAGTCATGCCTCCTGCCCTGGAGCTGCCTGGGCACTGCCCTCCTGCTCCTGGAGCCAATGTGCCTGTACTCTCACTACCGACTCTCCCCTTCCACCCCAGACTCGGAGACAGGTGAGGATGAATCCAGCGACCCCCAGGTGACACAGCGCAGTGATCTCCAGGATGAGACGGCCTTCAGCACCCCCACGGGTGAGCAGGAACCCCTGGCTGGCACTGAGCCCTGGCACTGGCTGCTGGCCAAGACTCCTCACAAGGCTTCTGCTGGCCAGGCTTTGGGGGTGTCCATGAAGAGGGAGCTGTGATCCACCCACACAAAGGGGAGAGGGCTTGAGGCAGCAGGGTGCTGCTCAGGACATGCCGGTACACCCCATGGTGGTTTCAGCCCTCTCTGAGCAGGGTGCTGAGCTCGTCCCTGCAGGCACCCAGTCTTGGCTCATCCCTCTTCTCTCAGGTGGGTCTGACACCCTCGTGGACGCCTCCATGAACACAACGCCGACCTCGGTGCTGGCCCTGTCACAGGCAGAGGAGCGCTCCAGCTGGTCAGGCAGCCAGCAGACCGTGGTGGAGAAGGAGACGGATGCCAGCCTCTCTGCACGGGGACCCTACCTCCGTCCCGCTGCCTGGCCGCAGCCGCAGGGAACCCCAAGGCAAGCAAACACGCCGGCCCCCCGTGGCGCCGAGGTCCGGCACCTGGGCGTGGAGCCGCTGGTGCGGGCATCCCGGGCTAATCTGGTGGGCACAAGCTGGGGGTCAGAGGATAGCCTTTCGGTGGCCAGCGACCCGTACGGCAGCGCCTTCAGCCTGTACCGAGGACGGGCGCTCTCGCTCCATGTGTAAGTAGCCAGGGGCAGCACACGGAGGGGACATCGTGCTGGGGCCATCTCCTTCCAACGCCTGCAGCCATCTCCTTCCCCCCACCTGGGCTTTCTTTGCCTTCACCTTCCCAGATGAGGAGTGGGGCCTCTGAGCAGTAGGCAGCCTGGTCTCGATGAGAAGGTGGGAACAACGCAGCCTAAGGGTGATGTAGAGTGGAGTCCCTTTCTGCTGTGGCCAGGTTGAGGCTGGGGGTATCCCCTGTGCCACTGCTTGAGCTGCAGTACCCCACCCACAGTTTATGCCATGGGTATTTTCCTGTTCCACCCCACCATGGTGCTCTGTGCCACCCACACTGTGGGGAACTAGAGGTGCACAGTAGCCTGGGACACATGCTGGCAAGTGTCTGCCCATGGTAGAGGGGTGGCAGCAGGGTCCAGGGACATGTTCCCTCTCCAGATCCTGCAGATGTGCTCAGAGCCCCCATCCCTCCTTGCCACCTTTGGTTCCCATACCTGCAGGCCTGCTCCTTTGACCTCCATCTTGCTCTTTTTTGTTTAAGGCTGCTTGTTCCACCAGAACCTCATCTCCACCTTATGATTTCCGCTCTGGGTTTGCTGAGCCCCTCTGGGGGCAGTAATATATGAAGATGTGCCCAGAACAGCATGTGCATGGGCAGGGCTTGCAACACTGGGGACCCCCTCTGGCCAGGCTGCACTGCCTCAACACACCAGGACACCCCAGCAAATGGGAGCCACCTCCTAGCCCCTGGTCCTCTCTGCATTGTGGCCCTGGGGAGGGGGCTCACTGGGTATCCCAGCATCACCCTGCTGCTCCACATGAGTGCCCCTGGGCAAGGGGTTCCAGCAGCCCAGGACTCTCACCTAACCCAGCCAGCTCCCAATGGTCTTGGGGTGACCAGATGCCCTTGTTGGGACCCCTTGAGTCTCCCCTGTCACAAAACTGCCCTGAGTAACCCTCTTTCTCTGCCCCATTGGGCACTGTGGTGCAGGCTAGAAGCTGGGATGCAGCCAAGCAGGTACAAGGGTGGTCTCTAAGCCATGCTCCTCTGTCTCTGCCCTTGCAGCAGCATCCCCCAGGGAGGTTACCGGAGAGATGACCTCCACAAAGGCTCTGTCTCTCCAAAGCCTGGTGCAGAGCCCCCAAGATCCCCCACTGCCCTGCCGCTGACTGCCAAGCCACCCATCATCCGCTCACCATCTCCTCGTGCTGGCACATGCCTGCAGCCTCCTGCTGCCCATGGCCCTGGCGTCCCCTCCTTCACACCCGTGACCCCTCGCAAGAAGTCCTCAGTGCCGGCAGAGTACCAGGACATTGTTCCTGAGGAGTACGAGGAGAAGATCAAGAAGCCCAAGTCCTCTGGGTACTCGCAGGGCAGCACACAAGAGTCCCGTCCTCAGACACCCATGAGTGACACCTCTGGACGTATCTCTGTCCGGGCATCCCCCAAGCTGGTGCGTGCTGGCTCCAGGATCTTTGAGAGGCTGCAGTACTTTGAGGAGCGGCAGAGGAGCCTGGAGCAGGACAGTCCCTTTCCCGCGCGCTCCACCCTGCCGCTGCGCAAGACGCGCTCCTTCGACCAGCCGGGCACCGGCTTGCGCCGTGCCAGCACTCCCGGTGGCTCGCGGGAGGACCTGCGGGAGGGCGGCCGCTGGGAGCCGGGCAGCACGGCAGCCTGCCGGCGTTTGGCCTTCCGGCAGAAAGCCGCGTCCTTTGACGAGCGGGGCAAGTTTGCCAACCGTGTCTACGCCATCGAGCACAAATTTGCGGAGGAGCTGACCCGCATCAAGCGGACAGTCTCCAAGCAGCAGCTGCGGCGCTCCCAGGAGCTATGCAAAGCCGGGTTACCCCCAGCACCCTCACCCCCAGCGGCCAGTGAGCCCCCTGCACCCCGTGCCCCCCGCAGCTCTTCCTCTCAGGGCACCGGCGGACGCAAGGCACTGCCACCCAAGACCTGCCCGCCAGCAGAGAGCACACACGTCATCCAGCACCTGGCACTTTCCACCGTGGTGTTGGTGGGACCCGATGGGGAGCCGCTGCCAGGGGGGCAGCGTGGGAAGAGAGCCCCAGTGGGGGGGGGTGGGGCGGCCGGACAGCCCGGCTCAGTGGAGGATGCAGCTGCCAGGAAGGGTGTGCAGCAAGAAGGCAGTGGGGAAGTGAAGAAGAAGGAGCAGTGGCCGTTGGCACAAGCCAGCCCGCAGGGAAGGGTGGCCCTCTCGCCGGCGGGTCCCGCTGAAGGCAGCCCGTACCCAGATGGAGGCCCCGCCCGTGGCCCTGGGGCACTGAACGAAGCTCTGGCTGCCCGACTGGCTGTGCCCCACGGACTGTACCGGCGGCCGGAGACGCCCACAGAAGTGCGGTTCCTGCCTTGGGCAAAGCCAGGGATGGAGCAGGAAGCTCGTCTGGAACGAAGCTGGGCAGGACATGGTGTGGGCAGGGAGGTGGAGAGAAGGCAGATGAAAGTGTCAGAGAAGAAAGAGAGTGGCCGGATGGCTCAAGAAGGCAGGAGCACACGGAGCAAGGGGAAGGGACGCCGAGCCAGGCCCACCTCTCCAGAGCTAGGTAGGGGCATGGCTTTCTGCCCTCCTGCAGGCAGAGGGCTGGCCTGCCCAGCCTCTGGGTGGGTTGGGGGACTTCCAGCCTGCCCCTGGGAGATGTGGGGAGCCCAGGGGTGGAGAGGAGGGACACGACTCTCAAGGCTGGGGTAGTTGGCACCAAGCAGTGCCTTAAGACAGACCAGCCTGGCTGCCAGTTTGCTGGGCCTTGAGGTTACAACACTTGCTATCTTCTCCATACCTCTTGCCTGGCACAGGAAAGATACAGAGTGCTGACTTGTGGCATAGAGCCCTGGTCTGGGGCACAGGGCACCCACTGCAACTTGTCCTCTCTGGGCCATGCTCGGTGGTCGAGGCAAGCCACGCAGCCCAAGCTTCCCCAGGGGAAGGTGGCTTGGCTGGGGGAGAGGTGTCCTGCCCATCCCAGCGTGTAGCAGTTAGACCAGACTATACCTGGGCTAGGAACTTCTTCTAGGCTCTGCTCTAGCCAGAGAAGTGCCAGGCTCATATATCTGAGGCTCCTGGCGCAGCCCCAGGACTTCTGTCCATGTCCTGGGGCCATGAGAGGGAGGGAGCTGGGAGGTGTTTGCTGATGTTTTGGGATGCATCAGCCAGCATCCCATGAGGGATTGGGGGGGGAAGTTCAGGGCAGGGGGTGCAGCAGGCCAAACAGCCTCCTTCTTCCACACCCTGCTGTTGCCTCATCTCTTATGGCCTATGGGGATGTACAACAAGCTGGGTGCTTCCTGCCCCACGGTCCCCTGTCTTGTCCCTACTGCCTGCTCTGTGCCATGGTAGATCCTGATGTGGCCTTTTTGTCCACTGCATGGCCTGAGTACCTGCTAATGGCCCAGCGAGGTTCTGATTGACCAGAGGGCTGGGAGACCCGTTCTCTGCCTGCATGCAGCCCAGCATGGCACAGGACCCACTCAGGTCACCCTGCTGATAGCCACGGGGCCCGTCTCTCCCTCTGCAGAGTCCTCAGATGACTCCTATGTCTCAGCGGGTGAAGACCCCCTGGAAGCCCCCATCTTTGAGATCCCCATCCAGGACATGGCAGTGGTCGTGGGGGCAGAGGTGCTGCTCAAGTGCATTGTCACAGCCAACCCCCAGCCAGAAGGTGAGCCACACTGGGGCTGGGTGTCAGGGGCAGAGGGACTCCCTGCATGTCCCTGTCCCACCCGCGCGGTGTGAATGGGACACCCGGCACTGAGTTGGTGTCTCAGGGGAGGTGATGTGCCCACCCTGGGGGCACCCCTTCAGCCCTTTCTCCCCTCAGACAGGAGTGAAGTGCTTGGGCACTGCCTGCCAGGACAGGGTGCAGAGGACAGGGTGCCTGCTGTACCCCAGTGCTGGGCTGGGCTGTTGGGGAAGTGGAAGAAGGGTTACTGAGCCCTGCGCGGGCAGCGACGGGTGATGCAACCTGATCTAGTGAGTGTCGGCCCTGCCGATGGCGGAGGAGGTTTGCTGGAACTAGATGATCATCAGGGTGCCTTCCAGTCCAAACCATTCTATAATTCTCTGATTCTCTGGGCTGCTGTTGGGCAGCTCAAGTGGTTTCCCGCGGCCAGAAGCTTCCGGGCATGCTGTATCCAGGACGTGCACGGGGGCAGCTGGGCATCCAGGGCCGGTGCCATTTGCCAAAACCAGGCAGAAGCCAAGCCGCTTTAATTCCCTGTTCCAGCCTCCACTGGAGGGCAGGAGGATGTCAGGAAGCAGATAGGGACCAGCCACGGTCTCTCCGTCAGAGGGCCGTGGAATCTCGGGGCTGCTCCCCAGAGCAAATGGGTCCTCAGGGCAGGCAAAGGAGCGCCTGGCCTCCCCGGGACTCTGCGCAGACCTCGGGAAAGCTCGAACTCTCCTGCCCACGCGTGACCCCCCCCTCTGCCGGCAGTGTCCTGGAGGAAGGACGGGGTCCCGCTGCGGAGCAGCACGACGCGCCCCATCAAGGCGGAGGGCGAGCGCCACACGCTGCTGGTGCGTAGCGCCCGGGTGGCGGACGCCGGGCTGTACACTGTCACCGCTGCCAACGAGGTGGGGGCCACCTGCTGCAGTGCCATCCTCAGCGTGCGGCCCGGTGAGTGCCGCGGCCGGCGGATGGAGGGAGGCCGGGAGGGAAGGAGGGAGGCAGACAGGGAGGGAGCGAGGGCTGGCGCCGCGGTAGGCTGGCTGCCAGCTCTGCCGCTGCTGTCACTGGGAAGAAACCGGCTTCCTTACCCTACAAGGCTCTGTCTGAACCAAAGCAGCTGACGTGCTCCCGGCAGCCATGGAAGGATCCTACCGTGGGGGGAACAGGGTCAGGCTGTGAGCATCCGCTGGCGCCCAGCATGCAGCCCAGTGTCCGGCCCCCACACCTGCCCTGTGTCCCGCTAGACATGGGGATACACCAGCCTGCCCTACAACCTGCAGACCATGTGGGTACCCCTTGCCCTCAGCCTGCAAACCATCTGGGTGCTCCTGCCCCCAGCATGTGAATCGTGGGGATACCCCAACCTGCTCCCCACCCTGCAGATTGTGGGTAAATCCCTGTACTCCACTCTGCTAGCCGCGGGGAGACCCCCGTCCCACAAACTATTAGCTGTGGGGATACCCTGCTTGCCCACCAAGCTGCTAGCCGGGGAGAACCCCACCAGACCCCCACGCCGCTAGCCATGGGGATACCCAGCCCGCTGCAGCCCCAAAGCCCTCCCCATTCCAAGAGAGTGTCTCCGGGCGGCAGGCAGAGGCTCAGAGCTGGCCCGAGGGCTGGAAGCATCCAAAACTTCCCCGCTCCGTGGTTAGGCGGGACTGTACACCCAAGGGCAGCCGCGGCCGGGCAGGGCCGGCGGGGCACAGCTGTGGGTAGCCGGGAAGGGCCTCGGCAGACCCCAGCCCGCCGCGGGCCCTCCCCCGCGCTGCTGGTCCACTCCTACGACATCCCT
>JANPWX010000011.1:7378773-7398932 GCA_024734555.1 Trochalopteron elliotii
GAGAGCGCTCCGGCGGCCGGGCTGAGGGGGCCGACACCTCCGTGGTGGAGACTGGGCTCTGCCAGTGCCCCGTGCCCCTCGCCGGTCCTCATCCCGTTCCCGCCGGCGCCTGTATCCCGCACCCCGCGAGTCCCCCAGTCCGGCCCCCGATGGCGCGGACCAGCGGGCGGGCGGGCTGCAGGGGGGAGCGCAGCTGCCAATGTCACCTTCAGCCGTGCCGGCCCGGGCAGGGACAGCCATTCCGGGAATCCGGGCGGCTTAAGGATGGGAGCGCGGGCTGCTGCGTAAGAGCCACTTGAGCCCTGCTGTCGCCTTGCCGGAATATCGCGTCCCCTTATCATCCCGCGGCGTGCTGCTCACCCCCTCCCCCGGCGCGGCCACGCACCCCTTCGCTGCCGGCCATTGCCGAGCTGGGATGTGCCGCGGGGTGGGTGTCCACCCCTGTAATGCAGGGTAGTGGAAAAGGGTGCCCTAACCCGCCTGCCCGGCTCCGGTTGCTGCCAGCTTCTTATCCAGCCTCTTCTGTGCTAGCACCCGCTGTGGAGCGGCATGGGAACTTGCCCCCCACCATCGGCCAGGCCAGCCCCATCACATCGGACGAGGAGTACCTGAGCCCCCTGGAAGAGTTCCCCGAGTCCGGCACTCCTCAGCACCGACCGGCCATGAAGTTGCAGCCAAGAGCCGAGCATGGGGCTGCCCGTGGCTCCCCAGAGACCACCTTCAAGGCTTCACCCACCTTTGAGGTGAGATAACAAATTTCCCAGGACTTGGTAGAGGGGTATAGTGCCCTGTGACTGCAGTGCTGTGATCCTTGGTACCAGGAGGTGCTGGGTCAGGTCTTCCTACCCCTTGGTCTGATGTAGGGTCCTCCCAGCACCTGGGTAGGCTACACCCCACCAGCTTACCTGGTACTCCTGTTGTGATAGGGGACAGACAGGACTGGGTGCAGTGATGGGGATGCATGGTCCTATGTGCAGATGGTGCTTGTTGTTCTCTGACCTCTCTTTTTCCAGGTATCCTTGTCGGACCAGTCGGTGCTGGAGGGGCAGGATGTTAGCATGACCGTTCGTGTCCGTGGGGAGCCCAAGCCCATCATTTACTGGTGAGTCCTGCTGCTCTCTGGGGTCACAGCTGAGCAGAAAAGGAGGGGACAGACACAGTGACTTCTCCATTTGGGGATGGTTAGCATGGAGCTCTCATCCTGAGCAGGGAGCGTTGGAGGTTTTTTTTGGGGACAGCCAGGCTGGCTGTGCAGGGCCAGGTATGACCATCGTGCTCTGCCTCTGTCTGGAGCAGGCTGAGAAACAGGCAGCCAGTGAAGTATGGCCGCCGGCACCACGTGGAGGAGGCAGAGGGAGTGCGGGGGCTCTTCACACTGCACATCCTGGCAGCAGAGCACACTGACACCGGCTTCTACACCTGCAAGGCCGTCAATGAGTATGGCACCAAGCAATGCGAGGCCAAGCTGGAGGTCAGAGGTAAAACTCCCTGAGTGTGTCACCCAAGAACCTGAGAGGCCAGCTGGCTCTAGTGCCCTGCATGAGCTGTGGGGAAGGGGCCACTGCACATGCACCCTTGGTGGTGCAACATAAGAAGGGGCAAGCCAGCCCACCCTGTGGTGGCACAGGTGGGGAACAGGAAAGTGGAGCTGTGTGCCTGGGGCTGTCCATAGAGGCTGGCCCTGCAGCAGAAGGCAGGCTGCCTTGCTGTCTCATCCAGATATGCAGCCCTGAGTTCTACCTGTTGCCTGCTGTTCCAGAGCCCCACTGATCTGACCCAGACCCAAGTGTTTCTCACAGCCCAACTTTACCCCACATCCTCCCCTACACCCACTCATGGGGTGAAGTGCTGCCCCTGGATGACCAGGGAGGGCCTTTGGCCTTGGGGGCTCTGCAGGAAACATGTCCTTATGCCCTGCAACTTGTTCCCTCCTTGCCCCAGGCTGCCTGCAATCTCTGTGCCAGACACAGGGCAACTTGCAGGGGTCCCTCTCTGCCCATTTCCAGCAATGTCCCATACTCATGGGACTTCACTGTCTAGTTCCCTTTCCTTGCTATTACTCCCCAGCCCTGCTGTGGTCCTCCTAGGACCCCAAAGCATGTGTGCAGTTTAGAGGGATGAGGGAGGAGTTGGGACTGGTAGCCAGGCTCTGCCTGGTATCCCCAAGGCCAGGGAGGGGGCCTGTGGAGATGAGTGATGCTGCCTTCCTCCTCTTGCCCTTTGCTGTGTGTGCCCTGCTCCCCCCAGCCCTCCCTGCTGATGGCTGCCTGAGCCCCCCTGAGCTGTGCCGATCCCACCCGGGCCTTGGCTGCACTGCTTCTACGCTGCCGGGATTACGCTCCCAGCCTACAGCAAAGCGCGGCGGCACGGGGGTGGGAGCAGAAGCCATCCCAGTGTCCCACGACTGGCAGGAGCTGGGCTGCGGGGGTGATGGCCTAACCCCAGGCCCTCTTGGGGAACTCAGCAGATGGCTCCGTGCCTTGTTGCCCACTTGCACCCCTCGTGCCGGCGCTGGCATGTGTGTCCGTGCCGGTCCCGTTGCTTCTGCACTAACCCTTTCCGCTTGCTGACTGCAGTTTTTGTCTGTACGCAGGGGGAGTACGATAAGGGGGTGCATCTCTCAGAGCCGCGGCTGCGGGGCTCTTAGTTGGACACCTCTTAGGCAGTGGATCTCACCTTGTGTTGTTACCTCCTTCTCCATCCGCCGCCTCGTCCTGGACACACCGCGGGGACGCGCGGGCCCTCGACTGCGGGCAGGGGCTCACCACGTGGCCGGGGCAGGCGTAACTGAGGCGGGGTGGGGGAAGCAGCAGGGGAGCAGCAGGCTCCCCCTCAGCCGGGCCAGGGTGCCCAGATGATGCTGTCTTGTCTCTTGCTCCATCCGTTTGTCCCTGTCTGCGTGTTCTGCTGCCTCTCTCTTGCTGCCCAGGGAAAGGGAGCGGGAAGCTGAGCCCACAGTTGCTGCTGTGCTGGCCAGGGCTGTAGGGAAGGGGCTGCAGTGCGGTGGCAGCTCTGTGACAGTCACCTTGGAGCACGGGAGACAGGAGACCCCAGGGACCCCATGGGGAACACCCTGCGTGAGGTGCAGGGGGGAGGGAGAGCATTGGCCTCTTTGGCCTCACGGTGGCCACTCAGGTGCCAGCTTGGCCACCAAGTCCCTTGTAGCCCCAGGACTTGGGTCCTTCAGGAGCATCCCCTGGCTGTGGGTCTCTTCTCCCCAGGGAGGGGTCTTCACGGGGAGGGCGGGCTGCGAGGCCGTGACCCTTTTTTTTTGTAGCTCTAATAAAATCTGTTTGGTAAAGCGCTGTGTGGTGTGTTCCTGGCACGGACACCTCCCCTCACCCCCAGCCCCCTCCCTGGCTCAGCTCTGCTTTCCACATCTTGCCTCCCATCCCACCCTTCCCTGCTGCACTCCCTGCCCGCTGCACCAGGCCCCCTCCCTGCATGAACAACTGCCCTGCATGTACTCCCACACCATCCCTGCTACCTCTCATGGTTGCTTTTCAGTTGCTGAGATGCGTCTCTCTCTTTCTTTCTCTCTCTCCCCCCTCCTCGGGCAGCTCGCCCTGAGTGCCAGTCCCTGGCCATCGTGGTTCCCCTACAGGACTTGGTGGTCGGGGCGGGGGAGATGGCGGTCTTTGAGTGCATGGTGGCCGGCCCGCCAGACATGGACGTAGACTGGCTGTCCCGGGGCCGGCTGCTCCAGCCCGCCCTGCTCAAATGCAAGATGCATTTTGATGGGCGCAAGTGCAAGCTGCTGCTCACCTCTGTGCATGAAGACGACAGTGGAATCTACACCTGCAAGCTCAGCACTGCCAAAGGTAAGTGGTGGGCATGCAGCTCTCCCAGGGGTGGTCTCACTCAGGGCTTGGCCCTAAGGGGGGTGGATAGACCCTCCTACCCTGGGCTTAGGGCTTGTCCTCAGGGATGTAGCTGTGAGTGCTGGAGGTCAGGTACAGGGAGACGGGGATAAGGAGTGGTTGGTGCCCCCAGTGCTGGGAAGATTTCTCAGGGAAACTGGCGTGCATGAGTTCTTGGGCTTCAGCACCCTGAGCCCTGCAGCTCTGTCCCACCCCACTCCACTCAGCTCCTCTGCCAGAATGCATGTGTCTCCCTGAAATATGGGAAGATGCATTTGTTCCATGACTGCACTAGGTGGATGCAGGCCTGGAGTCCAACTGTCCCTGTCCCCTGGCTTCAGAGCTTCTGCGCACCCTGTTCCAGTACGGATGTGTCTCTGCTAGCTTGGGAGATGGTGGGGAAATGGGCAGGGAGTCAGGGCTTCCCAACCTCTCCTACCAAACCATCACTAGCAGCAGCTCAACAAGAGCTGCATGGGCCTCTGTCCCATGGCTCTGCCACACCTGTGCCTGTGCATGCTGCCTACAACTCTGTGCCACACAGAGTCTATTCTCCTGCCCCCCTAGGCAGCAGGATTGGGGGCGTTTGCAGGGAGAAGCAGCATTCCCTGCACCCTGTGGCTGGTGCCTGTGCAATCCTCCATGAAGGAGGCTGTATGCCTGTGGGGCTTTGAAGGTAGCAGCAGTTTGGGGCTCAGGGAGGTGAGGGTGTGCCTGAGAATGGTGATGCCCACCCTTACTCAGGGTGGGTGACAACACCGTCGTGGCAAAGTGGTCCCTGCTGGAAGTCCCCTCACCTGGAACATTCAGCCTGCTTGTGTCCCCATGCTGCTCCTTGGATGCTGCATGTGCTGGCACTACCTCCTTAAGCATCGCTACCCCATCCCCATGGGGATAGGCCAGCTGTGATCTCCTACCCTATGGGGAGGCAGTGCATCCTCACACCCCAGCTTGCTGGTGGCACCTGTACTGCTGTGCAGAGAGGAAAGAGGTGCCTGCTGCCCCAGCCCTGGGCTTGCACATATTTGTACCCCCCTGCCCAGGGACAGAGCCTGGAAGCCCACACACCTGGGCTCAGCCCTCACCATGTATGGGGTATGCTCACCTGCAGCCACACTGGGTTGCAGCCAGGAGGGGTCACAGGCTGCCTCCTGCCCTGCACAAGTATGTGCTGTGGGGGCTCACCAGTGCCTGCTCTCCTCACAGATGAGCTGACCTGCAGCGCCCGGCTGACGGTGCAGCCCTCTGTGCAGCCGTTCTTCACCCGCAAGTTGGAGGATGTGGACGTGGTGGAAGGGCGGACAGCGCGTTTTGTCTGCATGATCAGTGGGACTCCCGCTCCGACGGTTACCTGGACTCACTTTGGTAACCCCCAAGCTCAGAGAGCTCACCAAGGGCCCTACAGGGAGACCTCTCCTCATCTCCTTGGGGGCTGCACCTGGCTGGGACTGGAGGCGATGCTGCTGCTGATGCTGGTGTGTGTCTCTGCACAGGCCTGCCAGTGCAGGAGGGGGAGAACGTGCGGATTCAGCAGGATGGAGGGCTGCACTCACTGGTCATCGTGCATGTGGGCAGTGAAGATGAAGGGCAGTACAAGGCAACTGCCAGGAACATCCATGGCCATGTGGAGTGCTCTGCTGAGCTCTATGTGGAGGAACCAAGGCCATCTGCAGCCTCCCAGATGTAAGAGTTGGGTGGTCACTGGAATCTGCTTCCCCCTGCTTGCTCCCTTCTGGGACTTGGTATACAACAGGCTTATGCAAAGCCTAGGGTTGGGGCTGAGCTGTGGGCACCACACCATGCTCCCACATCATGAGCATGTGTGGACCCTTGCAGCTCTAAGCTAGAGAAGATGCCATCCATCCCGGAGGAGCCAGAGCAGGTGGAGACAGAGGCAGAGTGCTTCACCATGCCCGATTTCCTGAAGCCACTGCACAACCTGGATGTGGTGGAGTCGAAGGAGGCCGTGCTGGAGTGCCAGGTGGCCGGGATGCCCTACCCCTCCATCACCTGGTACCACAATGGCTCCCGAATTGACAGCACTGATGACCGCAAGATGATGCAATGTAGGACTCCTTGTTGCCTTCCCCACCCCCTGGGGTCCCTCTACATGGGGTGGGAGAAGAGGGAACACCCTTGGAGGAGACATCACCCCCCAGACCTTTACACCCCATGAGACAGGAAGGGGAGCTCTGTGCTGCATAGCTGGTGGGGTCTTACCTGTGTTCCCCTGTTCTCCACCAGATAAAGACATCCATCGTCTGGTATTCACGGCTGTCAGCCACACACATGCTGGTGTCTACAAAAGCGTCATTGCCAACAAAGTGGGGAAGGCCACGTGCTATGCACACCTCTATGTCACTGGTAAGTAGCAGCAGACACCTCTTGGGATGTGTGGCCACTCACAGCCACCCTTCCAGGCTGTGCCCCAGGATTGTCACAAGGTCTTAGGGGAATAGGATCACAGGGTAGTTTAGGATGGAGGAGACCTCAGGAGTACTCTAATCCAAACTAAAAGTGGGGCCAGCAGTGCACTTCTCATCTTGTGTGGTCAGGATCCACCCCTGGACCACTAGATCCTGCATGGAGTTTGCTGGCAGCACCACTCCCACAGGGGCTGGCAGACTGAGCCCCTACCAGGAAACCAGAAAGAATTGCTGGCCTCATCCATCCCCTCAGCCAGTATCTCCCAGAGCGTGAGGCAGATGCCCTGATAAGCTGGGGCAGTGGCTATGCTTATATCCCTGTCCACCTCTCCACGCAGATGTGGTGCCAACCCCCCCAGATGGGCCCCCCACTGTGGCCTCAGTGACCGGCAGAGCCATCACGCTGACCTGGAACAAGCCCAAGTGGCTGGATGCTGCCATAGGTAAGGGGGCAGAGTATGGGCAGGAGGATGGCAAGGGGTGGGCAATGCCATAATGGGGCACATGGGGTAGCTCCATGCCAGGGGCTCTGTACTGACCCTCTCCCCTTGCAGACCCCAACACGGTGACCTATGTGGTGCAAATGCAAGTGCTGGGCACAATGCAGTGGGTGGTGCTGGTGACTGGTGTGCAGGACACCACCTACACAGTGCACAGGCTGACCAAGGGTGCCCAGTACCTCTTCCGTGTCATCACTGCCACTCCCAAGACCAACAGCAAGCCCTCCCCACCTGTGGGGCCCGTGCAGCTCCTGGACCGGGGTGAGAAGGGCAGTGGGGAGGGAGTGGGTAGCTGGGATAGAGGTCTCTGTCCCTTGTCAGATGGTAAGCTGCCCAGGGCTGGGTGGTATGGAGTGGGCAGGCATTAGTGAAAATGCATTTGGCAGGTCCCTATCTGGAGGAGGCCCCAGTCATCCTGGACAAGCCAGATGTGGTGTATGTGGTAGAAGGCCAGCCAGCCTCCATCACCATCACCATCAACCATGTGGAGGCCATCGTCACCTGGAAGAGGTAGGACATGACACTGTGCCTTGTTGCCTGCCCCATCCCTAGCATCACCCCACAGGATGCATATAGAAGGACTTCTACCTCTCCATGCAGCCCACTGTGTACGTGTACGTGAGGCTTCTTCCCTGGGGCTGGTCTGGGTGTGCACACAAGTGTGGTGTCCAGGGCTCCGAAGAGTTGTGGGGGTGGGTTGTGGGATGCTATCTGTGGGGTATTAAGGGGCAAGAGCCATTGAGGAGGCAGAGCTAGCAATGGGATGTGAGCGCTTTGTGGGGGCTGCGGGATGGGAACTGGGGCTGACTGGGGGTAAGGAGGTGGTCACGAGGCTCTGGGGTGGGATCTATCAATGGGGCAGTGGGTCTGCCTGTGGAGCTGTGATGTGACAGCTGGTGTGCCTGCAGGGGTGGGCAGGTTCTGGGGGAGCTGGAGGGCACGTGTGAGATGATGATGCCAGACGACGACCAGCACTGCCTGCGGCTGCTGCGTGTGGGCCAGGGAGCTGGGGGGCTGCTGGCCTGTGAGGTGAGCAACCGCCACGGCACCGCCCACTGCACCCTCCGCCTCCGCCTCGCAGGTAGGTGCCCCTGCACTGGGCCGTGTCCCTCTGCTGGGGGGTGGCATCACCCTATGGTGCTCCAAGCCCATATACTAGGGGGAGGGGGGGTGGGTGGGTGCATTGCCCTGGAGGGTGGCATTGCCCTATGGTGCCCCGTGCCCATGTGCTATATGGGTACTGCCCCATAGCATGACACTGCTCCACAGTGCTTCACACTCATATGTTGTGGGGATGCTGCTCCATAACGTGGCAATCATGGGGATGAAAAACCATGAACCATGCATTAGCACTGCTGCCTGGTGCCCCATACCCATGTCTGGCCTGGGCAGAGGTGTCCCATGTGTCCCCATGACTGTGCACATGGGGAAGCAGTGCCCCATGGTGTCCCTTACCAATATGCCATGGGTGGCACTGCTGTGGGGTGTCCCATCCCTGAGTATAATTGGGAGGCACTGCACCCAGTTCCCTATAGTCAAGAACCATAGGGGACACTTCCACAATGCCCCACAGTACCTCACATCCATATGTAACGTGAGATGCATTACCACAGTGCCCCATGCCTGTGTGCTGAGTGGCACTGTCCCACTCCAGTGGGGAACTGCTAAACGCTTCTGCAGACAGATGCCGTTGGTTTGCCCTGTGGAGGTGTCCCACTTTGATATGCACTGGAGTGGCACTGTCCACTACCCCTACTTGCAGTGCCTCACAGCTGTACACTCCGTGCCAGTGGCAGGGGGCTGACACTGCCCCATGGTGCCCCATGCCCCTTCTCTTGGCAGAGGCACCGCGTTTTGAGTCCATCATGGAGGACATCGATGCCCAGGAAGGGGAGACACCACGATTCGCTGTGGTGGTGGAGGGGAAACCGCTGCCAGACATCATGTGGTACAAGGTGGGCTGGGAGCCCCCAACCCCTTCCTGAACCATATTCCCACCAGACCCGCCACACTTCACTGCCTCACCTGGGTTGCTGCACTGGTGATCAAGGATGTGTCCCATGCCCTACCCGTGGGGAAAGGGTGATGGGAGTTAGTAAGGGATGGGATAGGACGCCCCCAATACCTCTTCCACCCCCAGGATGGGGAGCTGCTGGAGGAGAGCAGCCACCTGAGCTTCGTGTATGAGGACAATGAGTGCTCGCTGGTGGTGCTGGGTGCTGCCAAGCCTGACAGTGGCGTCTACACCTGCACAGCCAAGAACCTGGCTGGGGAGGTCTCCTGCAAAGCAGAGCTGGTGGTGCAGGCAGGTATGGCTGACTGGCTCCCCAGTCCCTGAGAGTAGAGACTGGGTGTCTGGCCCACCCCTTGCCAGCGCCTTTCCTTCTCCCAGCCCAGCCCACTGCTGATGCCGCCATGGAGGAGGATGCACTGCACAAGGCACGACGCCTGACCGACTATTATGATGTGCATGAGGAGATCGGGAGGTAGGTGGCCACTGGCATGATGGGGCGTCCTGGGCACTGCAGGGAGTGGGGTACTGGAGCCAGGCTGCACTCTGGGGCTCTGACATAGGGTCAATACATAAGCTCCAATATATACCAGATCCTGGTGTGCTGGGGCTCCTCTCAGCTGTCAATGGATGCTCCTGTGCCAGCTTAGGGTGGGGACCTGGCATGGTCAGAGAAAATCCAGGCTTGGGGTCACTGTGACCAGTGGATGGTAACAGAGAGCTGCTAAGGCTGCAAGCAGCTCCCTGCAGAGTGGGTGCCTGTGCCAGCTGCTCAGGGAAGGGGGAGGTCTCCTGCTCACACACCATCTTATCCTCCCTTACCCCCACTGCTGAATTGCAGGGGGGCTTTCTCCTATCTGCGGAGGGTGACAGAGAAGAGCACCCGGCTGGACTTTGCTGCCAAGTTCATCCCTGGGAGGACCAAGGCCAAGCAGTCGGCACGGCGGGAGCTGCACATTCTCTCGCAGCTGGACCACGAGCGCATCGTCTTCTTCCACGATGCCTTTGAGAAGAAGAACGCCGTCATCATGGTCATGGAGCTGTATCCTCTGGGCACTCCTCCGTGGGTGCACAGCACAGGGGAGGAGGGGAGGCTTTTGGGGGGAACATGAGCAGAGTGGGTGGAGAGGAGCTGGGTGTGGGGCACAATGGAGCATGGAATTTCTATGCTCCTTGACTGGTGCCCAGCTGTTCTGAAGAAGAGCTGCTGGACAGGATGGTGAGGAAGCCCTCAGTGTGTGAGTCAGAGGTGAGTGAACACTGAGGGAGCAAAGTGATGTGGAAGGGAGGGATCCTGCAGACAGTGAGGTCTGTCCCAGCCTAGAGATGTACAGTGCTCGTTCTATCATGCTACTAAGGGGGCCACAGCCCACATTCTCCTCTGCACAGGGCCTGTGTGTGGCTGACTCATGCTCGGGCTGCCCAATCTCCTCACTCCACCTCTTGCAGGTCCGGTCATACATGCGGCAGGTTCTGGAAGGGATCTGCTACCTGCACCAGCACAGTGTCCTGCACCTGGACATCAAAGTGAGTGTGGGTCTTTACAGACTCCTCCTGCCCAGTGCCTCCAGTGAAGCACTCCTGGTGCACTGGGGGAGCATCGTCCTGCTGACAGGGAATATTCGTTCCCTGGGGAACGCCCCTGCCTCCTGCCAAACTCCCCTCTGCTCTGCACTGTCCTGTAGCCAGAAAACCTCCTGATGGCAGATTTGAGCAGCGAACAGATCCGGATCTGTGACTTCGGCAATGCACAGGAACTGACGGCTGAGGAGCCACAGTACTGCAAGTATGGCACCCCTGAGTTCGTGGGCCCTGAGATTGTCAACCAGACCCCTGTCTCCAGCGTCACTGACATCTGGTAAGGGTGGCCCTCAGGTGGTTGGTGGGCTCCCTGCTATGCCACGAGAGACTGGGCACCCTAGAGGACTTGTGATGTGCAGTAACTGTACTCTCCTCTCTGCAGGCCTGTGGGGGTTATCGCATACCTCTGGTAAGTACCCTGGTGTGTCATCACAGGAGGGACACCCTTTCCACCCCCTCACCAGTTCCAAAGCTGAGGCTGTCACCATGCACATGACTCCTTACAGACTCAGCCTCCTTCCCAGCTGCTCCTACCTCTGCCCTTCTCATGGCACCAGCGATGAGGTCTGAGGTCCTATCCTCAGTTTCCTGTACTTGCCATGCTGTTTCCCGTGTCTCCATGACCTCAGAGATGGGGTCTGGGGTCCTGTCCTCAGTTCTCTGTATTTGCCATGCTGTTTTTCATGGCCCCATGGCCCAGTGACAGTCTCCTCCTTGGCAGCCTGACAGGGATCTCCCCCTTTGTGGGGGAGAATGACAAGACAACGCTGATGAACATCCGCAACTACAATGTGGCCTTTGAGGAGAGGATGTTCCAGGGGCTCACCCGGGAAGCCAAGGGTTTTGTCATCAAAGTGCTGGTCAATGACAAGCTGTGAGTACTGGAGGGTCCCCTTCCCCATCCCCTGCCCCTTCAGCATGAGCTTTGTGCTCAAGGGAGTGTGGGGACCCCCATGCTTTGGGGTGCCCAAGGGCAAGGCTGGCTGCAATACTCTGCTGGGGTGCACCATGGGCAGACGGACTCTCCTGCCCTTTTTCCCCTGGTCAAAGCCCCTGAGCCTGGGTGGTTCTCACCCAACGGTGTCCGTTCACAGGAGACCCAATGCAGAACAGACCCTGGAGCATCCCTGGTTCAAGGTGAGCCTGGGCTCAGACCCAATGCCAAGAGGCCACGGGGTTCCCTGAGTCTGCTGCAGGCTCCAAGGGACACTGTTGTTCCCTCACCCCACAGACACTCGCCAAGGGGAAGGTCATCAGCACTGACCACCTCAAGCTCTTCATCTCCCGTCGGAAATGGCAGGTGAAGGCAGGGGCTAGGGAGGGAGGAGACAGGTGGGATAGTGTCTTGGGCAGCATGGGGGCATCAATGTGTAATAGCAAGATGATACCATGCCACACACCTGGGCCTGATCAAGTCTTTGCTGGCTGCAGCGCTCACAGATCAGCTACAAGTGCAACATGGTGCTGCGGCCAATCCCAGAGCTGCTGGAGGACACGTCCAACCACCTTTCCATCGCTGTGCCCCGGCATCTCAAGGAGTCACCAGCACTGTCGTCCTCCTCAGACTCAGACGACCTGGATGAGCTGCCCTTCATCCCCATGCCACACCAGGTGGAGTTCTCTGGCTCCCGCATGTCACTCAATGAGATCCCCACAGATGATGAAACCATTGGGACATCCGAGGGGCTGCAGCCAGAGGGGGATACCTCCACCATGGAGTGGCAGAGCCAGGGCACAGGAAAGCCCGGGGTGGCCCTGGGCAAGCGGCCAAGGGGTGCTGGGCCACGGCGACCATGTGCAGAGGTGGAGGCACCTGGCTCCTCCGATGAGGAAGCCCCTGAAGCCCAGAAGCGGCCGGAGTATCCTCGCAAAGCCATGAGGAAGGGTTCCAGCCTGGAGTCCCCAGGGAGTGCCCGTCGGGGAGAGCTGAAGAGGGGCAGCTCTGCTGACAGCGCCCTGCTGCTCCAACAGCTCCCAGGGACTGAGGAGGGGGCTGAGGCAGCCCGAGACCCCCGCCAGGCCCTGGCCAAGGCAGCCTCCATGGAGCTGCCAAGGCGGAAGGTGGTCTGGGGGGAGGACGATCATGCCCAGCGCCTGGAGCTGATGCGCCAGCGGCTGCTGCGGGGCAGCTCTGGGGACAGCAAGGTCAGTGGCCTGCGGGGTCCCCTCCTGGAGACCCTGGGGGTCAGCCCTGACAAGAAAGCCTCACGGTCAGCCCGGCTGGAAGCACCTGCAGTGCCGCGGCTGGTGCGGGCAGCCTCCAGTGAAGCCACCTCACCGCGCCTCCTCCCCACTGAGTGTCGGCTGCAGAAGAGCAGCTCCTTCAGCCATGGGGATGCTGAGCCTGTCGTCCGGCACAGACGTTCCGGCGCACCCCTGGAGATCCCAGTGGCCTGCCTGGAGGCCCAACGGCTCAAGGAGTCCCCCTCTCTCTCTGCCCTCTCCGATGCTCGGCCCGCAGTGCCACCAGACACCCCAAGCACACCAACACCCCCTCCGGTAGAGATCACTGCTTCCCAGGCCCCCCACACAAAGGCTGCATCAGGAAGGAGGCGCATCCCTGAGGAACATGGCCCACCTGGAGCCAGCAAGGCTGCTACCACCACAGGGAAGAAACCCACAGATAGGGGACAGGAAGAGAAGACACCCACCAAGGCTGCTGGAGCCGGTGGGGAGGGGGCTGCCAGGACAGGAGCTCCCACCCCACCAAAGCCCACAACCCCTGTTCCCCAAACCCACATAAAGTCTTCCTATGCCAAGATGATGCAAGCCATGGGAGGCATGCAAGGCGTGGAGCCAGCCACCGAGAAGCCCCCACCAACCACCAGCGAGCCCCCACCAAACATCAAGGAGACCCCCCCAGCCAGCCCTGCAAAGCCCCCTACACCAGCACCAGCATCAAAGAGGGAAGTGAAGCCCACTGGCTCCTCCAGCTCCCTGGTCATCCAGGACATCGATTCGGAGGAGGTCTTTGAGGCCAAGTTCAAGCGGGGCCGCGAATCATCCCTCACCCGGGGGCTGAAGCTCCTCACCCGCTCCCGCTCCGAGGACCGGCACCTGGCCGGCCCCCCAGTCTCTGACGAGGGCATCTACCGTCCTACACCAGCCGGCGTGCCCCTGGAGCTGCGCAGGGACCGGCCCACCGGCCTGGCAACCAAGTCCAAGTCGGTGCAGGACCTGCATGAAGTGGAGAAGGATGGGGGCTTCTTCCGGAGGATGTCCATACTCCTCAAGCGGACCCCGCCTGCTGAGAGGAAGAAGAGCATGGGGGAGGACGGAGGCAGTGAGACCCCAACTGGTGGGCGCCGTTTCTCCTGGAGCATGGCTCTGGCCAGCTCCAGGGAGCGGAGGGACTCAGAGAGCCTCAAGTCAGAGCCGGGGGGTGCTGGGGAGAGCGAGTCACCGGCGGTGGCTGTGCGGAGGAAGATCAGTGCCACCATGGAGCGGGTCTCGGCGCGGCTACGCAGCGTGTCGGACGAACGCCCGGAGGGCGAGGGGCCCCGGGAACTCCGCCGCACCAGCTCCGAGGGTGAGAGCTTGCGACCAGGGCCAGCCCCTGCCCCCGCCCCCTCCTCTGAGTCCCTGCGCTCCGAGGCCAGCACAGGCTCCTCTGCCTCTGCCAAAGGTGAGCGACCAGAGGAGATCCTGCGGGGGACTCCTGCTGGCAACCCATGGCCCAGTCGCTGTGGGCACGGCAGGCGTGGCCGCCATGGCCTGGCCCCGCTCTCACCTGCTCTGGGTGCCCACAGGTGGGGGTGACAGTCAGAAGAGGTCCCGCTGGGAGCGCTGGGGGCTTTCCCGGGGCAAGAAGGAGAAGATGGCCTCACAGCCCAGCATCCCTGCCAGCCTTCTGCGGGAGGAGGCACTCGCCGCCGGCCGGCCACACACCCCCAGTGAATCGGGTAAGTGCAGTCCCAGGACGGGATGGTGGTATGTATCCCCACCCCAGTCTAACCCTTCACTCTGCTTTCCAGATTTCCCCCCTGTTTTCCACATCAAGCTGAAGGACCAGGTGCTGCTGGAGGGCGAGGCGCTGACCCTCTGCTGCCTTCCTGCTGGCAGCCCAACCCCACGGATCCTCTGGATGAAAGGTGGGGGACTGCCTACACTGCCTCAGTGGGTGGGCTCTGACTGGGCACCATATCATCCCTCTCCTCTTCCCTCCCTACAGACAAGAGATCCCTGCAGCAGGACGGTGGGATGAATGTCATCTCCTGCAAGGACGGGCGTCAGATGCTCACCATTGCCAAGGTCTCCAGGAAGGATGCAGGGCTGTACGAGTGTGCAGCAGCCAACATCCTGGGCACAGCCATCAGCTCCTGCACGCTGGCTGTGGCACGTAAGGAGGCTGGGGGGACCTCAGGAAGGGCACGAGTGGGGCACATGTCTGGGGACCAGCTGGTGCAGGTCATTTGAGTACTTCTCTCCACATCTGCAAGAGACTGGGCTTTTGAAAGAGGACAGGCTGGTTTTGCATGAGCATTTCCAGCATCTCTGAACCCATGTGCTCTTATGCACTCTCACTGCAGCAGCTCTGCTCTGCCCCTAGCTGGACACCCAGCCCACCCTGTCTGTATCCTTGCAGGGCTCCCTGGACGGCCAGGCACCCCGGAGATCCCTCAGAAGTACAAGAACACGGTGCTGGTGCTGTGGAAGCCCGCTGAGAGCAAAGCCCCCTGCACCTACACTCTGGAGTGCAGACTGGATGGTATGTGGTGCTGCCTCCCATTCCCTGGGAGCCACAGCCAGGAATATGGGCTCACAGAGGGGACAAAAGCCAAGACAAAAGTGCCCAGTGTCCTGGCTGTCCCCTGTGGCTTGACAGATTCAAGGACAGGGAACAGTGGGCTGCCTCTGTCCCTGGTCTGCCCTTGCCTTACCTTACTTCTGCTTTGGCAGGGGAGCATGAGTGGAAGATTGTCACCACTGGTATCACTGACTGCTACTTCAATGTGACTGAGCTTCGTCCTGGGAGCACTGCCAAATTTCGTGTGGCCTGTGTCAACAAGGCTGGGCAGGGACCCTACAGCAACCCCTCAGTAAAGGTGCATCTTGAGGCAGCAGGTGAGCAAGCCCTGTCCCGTGGGCATGGGGTGGCCATGGTGTCACCTGTGGCCTCTGGGGTGCTTTGGGGATTCTTGAGTCCCACAGCATCTTCCCCCCAGGGCTTAGGGAAATGAGGTGTCACTTACAGTCCACTCCTAGCTTACCCCAAACTGGCTCACACCTCCCTTTGCTCCCTGCAGATGCCCAAGCTGCCCCAGCCAAGGATGTTGCTGTCCCCATTCCTGAGAAGGCGGCTTCCAGCCGGTCAACCCAGACACCCGAGGAGCAGCTGGAGCCGGTGGCTGCAGGGGCCCCTCCCACCACACCACCACAAAAGCACAAGGGAGTGGCACAGAAGGCAGCTGGAGCAGAACAGGAGGGTGCCCCCACAGGGGTCCTTCCACCCCCTGCACCCCATGAAGAGGGCGTGCCATCAGATCCTGAGCTTCCACCCAACATCACTGTCTATGTGCCCCCTGAGCTGATGTTCACTCCCCCTCGGACTGTTGCCTCTCCTCATACAGACACCCCCACTTCGGGCTCCCCAGCACTCCCCACGGACACTTCCCCCCAGCCCCAAGCTCTGTCTCCTTCCAAGGCCCCCACCATTTCACCAATGTCAACCACGCCCAGCTCAGCTCCCACACCATCTCCCACCCCCAACACCACATCTGCACGGAAGATGCCTCCCTACATGGTAACCTCCTTCATCTCCATGCCCCCCACATCACCCCCTGCGCTGGAGCCCACCACCACTCCCCCATCCTCCAAGGAGCCCCCAGCTGCTGGTGGGGTCCCAGGGGCAAAAGACAGCACAGCACTGCGGCAGGGTGTCCCCCAGAAGCCATATACCTTCTTAGACGAGAAAGCAAGGTGAGTAGCAGTAGGACAAGATGCTCTCCTAGGGGTGTTCTTGCAGCACCCCATGCCAGGGATGCTGAATCCTGCCCTTTGCTGCAGAGGCCGTTTCGGGGTGATCCGGCTGTGCAAGGAGAATGCCACAGGGAAGCACTTCATGGCCAAAATTGTGCCCTATGAGGCGGAGCGGAAGCAGAGTGTGCTGCAGGAGTATGAGATCCTCAAGGCGCTGCACCATGAGCGCATCATGGCCCTGCACGAGGCGTACATCACGCCCCGCTACCTGGTGCTCATCTGCGAGAACTGTGCTGGCAAGGAGATCCTCTACAGCATCGTGGACAGGTACAGGGCACAGGGCCACCAGGGACAGTTGCTGGTATGGGGCTACCTACTGATCTCACTTGCCCCCAGGTTTCGCTACTCCGAGGATGATGTGGTGAGCTACGTACTGCAGCTCCTGCAGGGCCTTGAGTACCTGCACAGCCGCCGCATTGTGCACCTTGACATCAAGCCAGACAACATCATCGTCTCAGGCACAAATGCCCTCAAGATCATTGATTTTGGCAGTGCCCAGACCTACAACCCCCTTGTGCTGCGGCAGCTGGGGCGACGTGCTGGCACCCTGGAGTACATGTGTGAGTGGGGCACGGGGAGCACAGTGGCATGGGGAAGCGGACAGGGACAGAACTGGGGCATGCTTATTCCCAAAGGTGTGCATGTATGCCTGTGCTCTGGGAGATTTGGGAATGGGGAGGAACTCTGTTCTTGGGGAAGGTGGGAGGCCTTTGGGGTGCTGGAGGTGTCTGCGAATTTCTATAGCATTGCTGGGGTCAGTGGGAGGTTCTGGGTGCTATGGGGAGTTTGGAGTATCCTTGGAGGCTGGCTGGGCTCTGTCAGGGTGCTTCAGTATCAGGGAGGGATGTTGGAGGGTGTAGTAGTGGAGTGCTGTGGCTGCTTGGCTGCTGTGGGTGTCGGGAATGCTGTGGGTGTTGGGAGTCCTGGGGATCTGGGACTTCTGTAGATGCTGTGGATGCTGTGTGTGCTGGGGCTGCTGCAGATGCTGGGGCTGGTGTCTCTGTGTATATGACAGACCTGCTCCCTTGCCCACAGCGCCAGAGGTGGTGAAGGGGGACCCGGTGGGCTCCGCAGCAGATGTCTGGGCCGTTGGCGTCCTCGCCTACATCATGTAAGAGAAGGGGTCAGGGGGATGAGAACCTTGTAGTCAGTCCCACTCAGGGCTTGGTGCCATGGAGGACCCAAGCTGACGGTGGGCTGACGGATGCTGTAGCCTGCCCTTTCCAGCTGGACATGGGGAGACGAAGACACCCTGGGCAGCTGTGGCTTTTCAAACCAGGGATGGGGGGAAGGGGGACAGCAAGTACCCTCCCACCACTGTCCCCCCAGCCCATCCACCCCCTCCACCACCACAGGCTCAGCGGGCGGTCACCATTCTTTGAACTGGACCCCATTGAGACGGAGAACCGCATCCTGGCAGGGCGCTTTGATGCCTTCAAGCTGTACCCCAACGTCTCACAGCCTGCTGCCCTCTTCATCCGCAAGGTCCTCACTGTCCATCCCTGGTGAGTGCCCAGCCCAGCCAGGGAGGGCACATGGCCCCAGACTGTGCCTCTGACTGAGCCAGCTCCCTGCCACATGGGACCCCTCCAGATGCCATCAGTGGGAACCTGGAGTCCCTCACTGCTCTTGGAGAGGGCTGGGACCCCCTGGGTCTTGCAGGGCAGGGGTGGTGGCTGCGTTTGGGGGGTGGAACAGCAGTGGGCACCCCTGGCAGTCCCTGATGCAGTGCTGGCTCTGTCCCAGGAGCCGCCCCACGGTGAAGGACTGCTTCGCCAATTCCTGGCTCCAGGACGCCTACTTGATGAAGCTGCGGCGCCAGACCCTGACTTTCACCACCAACCGCCTCAAGGAATTCCTGGTGGATCACCAGAGGCGCCGCGGCGAGGCCATCACAAAGCACAAGGTCTTACTCCGCTCCTACCAGGGTGGCCAGCCACCAGGGCCACAGTAACTGGTGCCTTGGCCACGGCCACGAGGGGCCGGGGAGCCAGAGGAACATTCCACGGGCCGCGATACAGGGCGGCTGAGGAGGAGCCGGGACGCACCAGGATGAGTCCATGGACCTCATGTGCTGCTGTCAGGGAGGACAGTGGCCAGCAGCATCATTTTGGCAGCACTGATGAAGAGGAGGTGCTGCCGCAGCCAGACCAGCAGTGGGGTCTGGCAGTCAGAGGGTGGTGGGAAGCCTTGCTGCAAGAAACAGAGAATGTGGCAGAGGGTTGGGAGAAGAATGGGATGCAGACAGAGGGGCAAGGGAAGCCCCAGAAGGGAGGGGAAGAGCTGCCAGTTTGCCAGCCAGTCCTGGCCACACGGGTCCCATCAGCCGTGTGCCTGACACTGCAGCCTGCAGCTGCCCCTGGCCACGGTGTGGCACTCCTTGTGCTCCCCCTGGTTTGCACACCAGCACCAGAAGACTGAGGTTGCTCCAGTGGTTCCTGCAGAGAGAGGCTTGTTCACAATCCCCTGCCAGCCAGCACAGCCCCAGTCCTTACAGCTGGGAGGGGGGGCCGCCAACCCCCCACCTTCCACTCCTCCCAGCCCCGGTCCTGGCAAGTGGGTTTGTGGCTCCAGGACCGATGCCGGTGCCTTTCCTGGGGCTGTCGGCTGCACCCCATGCCAGGGTGGGGGACTGGCAAGCACCCCCTCTTAGCAGGGGGGCACCCAGGTGCCATGCACACCTCCTGTGTCTGCTCAGGCCCATGCTGCTCGTGCTCTGCCCACCCAGCTCCGGAATTGCCCTGCACCCCACTACCAGCCTGCCCACCTGTCTCAGACCCTTCACACCTCCCATCTGACCCCGAGGTGCCTTGCCCTGCTCTGCGCCCCCTTCTCATGCCTTCCCCGGCTGGTGGCACAATGCAGGGTGTCCTGAGCAGGGGGACAGGAACAGCGGCTGGGCATTCACCTTCCTCATGCTGCTGTAGTGATAGGGCTTTATTTATTGACTTTGGGAAGAAGGCGTCTGCTCATTCCGGTCCCCATTCCTGTCCCCTCCTCTCTGCCAGGCTCTGGAGTTGCCAATGTCCCCATGGTTTGGAGCAAGCAACATGCCAGAGCAGCAATAAAGACCCTGAGCAGCCCCTCCAGTTTCAGTGCCTTGCTGGGAGGGGATTGCGCGAGTGTGAAGTGCAGCCCCTGGTAAATCGGGAGTGTCTTTGCCCCAAAACCTAGGGACCCGAGTCCAGAAAGGATTCCATGTGAGGCTGGGCTTCCATGTTGGAAACCTGGTGAAAAAGTCCAAGAAGCTGTGAAGCACTGGGGCAAGTACAACGGGGCTGATTCACATGGCCTTCACGTCATGAAGTGAAAATATGGAGTGCCAAAGGGCCTGATGGTGGCTGGGACAGCGGACAGCAGGGCAGGGCTCCTGCTGCGGGCATGGCAGGTGCCGGTGAGGGACCTGATGACTGGCTATAAATATCCGCTACCCATAAGAGGCCGGGCCGTGCCGGCAGGGACTGCTCCGGTTACAGCCCGCTGGCCCCCCCAGCCCCTGTGTGCTGTGCCTGCCGCTGTGGGCAGGGGCACACGCGTACAGCCCGGTGCCTGCGGGCAGTCACACGCTTCCCGACACACACACACGTGGTTACAGACCTGTGCCTGTCGCACGCCCGTGTGTCCAACGGCGTGTCAGAGCCCGTGGTGTCCCCGCAAGGCGCACCGAATCGCTGGGGCACACACACACCCACAGCACCTCCCTGCACGCTCACTCTGCCCTGCGCAAACCCACACGGCCACAGTCGCCCCAGCACCCCCGAATGGACAATCGCACTTCCACACTGACCACCTCCCCAGCACC